>JAHLJT010000631.1:219831583-220029771 GCA_031308135.1 Acheta domesticus
ATAAATATCAAGGTCATTCCATGCAAAATTTCAGGTTTTCTCACAGTGAGTCTCAGATTTTTTCATATTTTGTTACATTAATCTACTAATGATGAATAGTTAAAAGACAATTTATGGAATTAATATCTTCAGCAGTTTAGCAACAATTACGGGTTTAAACATGGACGATGACACAATGTACTCAATAATGATAATAATTATGACGTTCATAAAATGAATAAAACTTTAAAATCGGGCACACTATTTTGAAGATAAATTTTCATATTTTAAGCAGTTGATAATATATTAAGGATTGAGACATTTGTTTATAATAAAAATGCTAATAAATTAAACAAATACATTTTTCTTCAAAAATAATATTTTCTTTTCTTTCATATTTTACACACTGCAGGAAGAACCAATAAATAACCATTCTGCACACTGTCGCGATGGAATCTTAAAAAATGCGTAAGTTATTAAATAAAAAGTAAACACACATTTTGCTCTAAGGTTGAAAGTCGCGTGCCATTGCCCAGCGAGGGGTGACGCAAGGTCGTAGGCAGGCACCGCCAAGTTCATTCCCTAGGGATATCCATCGATGCCTTCGAAGGGATCCTGACATAAGTTTGTCCGCTATATGGAATTGCTACATACTCTTTCTTGCCAGCTACCATCTATCACCGCCAAAAGTACATTTTTTTTGAATACCAACATCATAAACAACCCTTTTCCATTAACAAAATCGTTCATAATATGGCATATTATTGCACGAATCATTACGTCATTGCTATTTCTGCACGAAATATGAGCCATCACTGACGTAATAGTCACGGCCCCTATATATTATCAGTTATGGAGTTTAAGGCTTAGTTTTCGCGTGTTACTGTTCAGTGATACATCGTGATAGAAAATGCCAAAATATCGAATTTAGTGGTAGGTGAAGCAATTTGCGATGTGTCGTCACAAAATATCCAAAATGCCCAATGCAGTTCTTAGTGACTCAACTGAAACAGTGAAGTGAAAACGTCAAGTGAAGAGGAGTACGTAAACCCAGGAGTTGCAGAGGAAGCCACTATCAGTAATGTTAATTTTGTATCCTCTGGGTCAATCACCATTGTCATTGCGAAAACAAACCCGAGAGATATCGTACGCAAGGAGAAAGGTGAGTGCCGTAAATAAAGCAGTTTCTGAATTATTTCATGTGAGTACAGAAAGCAATGATGGAGAAGAAATGTTGACACAATTCAAAGAAAAATTTTCAAACGTGAAAACAGCTAATGAGAAATACATGATTTTAACGTGTTTACCAAAAAGTTGGAGTGAACAAAAATAATGGTCGAATTTGGCGTATCTCTTCATGTAGTTCCTACGGCAAAATTAAGACCTAGAGAAATCCGAAAATTAACACCTAGAGAAATCCTTGCGAAATCCACCATCGCGCGGCGGAGGAAAACTGTAACGCCGAGCGCTGACGAGGAGCGCTGTGGCGCGGCGGCTCTAGCTGCTGAGACGAGTTCGTTCATGGGGCGCCAGTAAGATACTTTTATTCATAACTTTAAAACCAGTCAATATTCCATGATGAAATTTACAGAGTAGCTTGAAAGTAGTTTCAGCAATTTTTCTTCCAAAATTCAAGAATTTAAAAATATTATATTTCCATTTATTGCATTTTTTAAAATTTGTTTACTTCCTAATTGTTAAAGACTCACGGTAAAAAAATATCTTTAGCGTAAAATTATCCTTTACATTTCTTCTACAAATAGTGTCACTTTCATATTTTTTGCTTGTTTGCATATCATCGGAAAAAATCATAACGGAATGTCTACAGACTGCTAACCTAATATTTCAAGTGCCCATTGTTGCTAAACAATGGATGATGAGAGAAAAATATTGTACCTGGTTCATGCAGATATAATAAGTAAGGTGGCAAAATATTTTTAAATTCTGAGATGTAGTGTCAGATTTCCTACTTTTTTTTCATGGAATGACCCATCAAGTTTTTTACTTTTCCGTATACGTACGTATACACAGAGTGATATACGTAGTATAGGGAAACTTATGTAATGCTGCGCGAAATTAGTGATGCTACAGAATGGCACAGACTTTCCCGTATTAGTTTTCCATTTCCTTGGGTCTTCGCTAGCTATATGGAATTGCTACATACTCTTTCTTGCCAGCTACCATCTATCACCGCCAAAAGTACATTTTTTTTTAATACCAACATCATAAACAACCCTTTTCCATTAACAAAATCGTTCATAATATGGCATATTATTGCACGAATCATTACGTCATTGCTATTTCTGCACGAAATATGAGCCATCACTGACCTAATAGTCACGGCCCCTATATATTATCAGTTATGGAGTTTAAAGAAGGCAGTAGTACCATATAAATAATTGCAGTGTTCTCAGTAAAATCAAATACGTTATGAAAAAACTTACTTTTAAAAACTGATTTATTAATATATGACACCTTTAAAATTATTTTTCGTTTTTGTTTGGTAATATAACAAGAACAACATAATAAGAACAACAAAAACATTAAGTTAATTCTTGTGAACATGTACATTCAATGTACAATTTGATAAATTGGTCAGTGACATTCCAGAACATGCATTTATATACAAAATGTTTGTTTTTTTCCTTGATTTCTGGACTAACCAATATCTTGTTAGCTATTTGTATCTGTTATTTACCGATTCTTCGATGTATGACTCGGCTACACTTGTATACCACCATCCTCCATGACGTTTAAGTGTAGTGATATCACCACCATTATCTGCGAGAAACGTCGCGGATGTTCTCCTAAACGAATGACCAGAGTACTTTTACGCATTTGGTAATTTTAAAAAATTGCAATATTTTTTGGTATTTTCGGAAATGTATTGATACCGTTTGGGTTGCAGCTGCATTTGCCATGATTGAAAAACAAACTAGTTTTTGGTGTTTAGTATGTAAGGGTCTTAAGGAAATGTATTTTTTTTACAGACCTCAACATAATTAAATTCTTCACTGGATACGATAGTAAATATTCCGGGTGTGTCATTTTTTGTCACTTTAATGTCATCAAAATAAAACCTTCCTCTTTCACATCGTTGATGCACAAATTGTACAATTCGACACGTCTACAAGCACCAAATATGCCAAAAATAGAAACAACCTGAAAATCATACCAGTTATTAATACAATACACCAGTTAATAAAGAAAACTTAACTATTATTGCCACAGTCATTATTATACCTTCATTAAAAGAAAAGTTTCATCATCAGCTTTCGTAAGAAATGTGTTTAAATCTTGTTGGGAAAGTACCATTGCTTTTATAGGTTGATATCCCACATTTGCCGGTTTCATAAGTAAACTTACTTTATGAAAAGTTCCAATATCAATATTGTCTTTTATCTTTAGCATTTCCTTTAATTTAGAATAAGTGCACCATAGTGTCGACGCTTTACATGCTGTGGACTTAATGTTTAAAGAAGCATGCATTAAATTAACAAACGTCTTTATTCTAGCATGTGCATTATACTAACTTGACCAAACTGCTCCGACAGATACGAAAGAACAACAGCTTCGCATAATAAATTTGCATAATTTTAATTTATCCATTTCCTAAACTTTAAGTACTCTTTCTCATAAATTTGCAAGACTTTTTCGCTATCATAGCATTTTCTGCTTTTGCAGCTTCTTCCACAGTTTCTCTGGGCGAATCCATTATGTTTGAATGGTGACTTTCAAACTAATTGCCATTTGTAAACAAATTAGTTGCTTAGGTAGCATTCATGACGTCCAAACATGAATTCGAGAACTACTACAACTACGAATTACAGCTTAACATCCAAATTAATTTCGCTTCCTTAAATCCTTATAATACTGTTATACAAAGGCATTATAACTCGGCATTTTTTTCGCGCAGCAGTACATAACATTCTCTATACTACGTATATCACTCTGTGTATACGTACATATACGGGAAAATAACTTGTGGTGGTACAGAATGGCACACACTTTCCCGTATTAGTGTTCTATTTCCTTGGGTCTTCGCTAGCTATTCGGAATTGCCACATACTCTTTCTTGCCAGCTACCATCTATCACCACCAAAATTACATTTTTTTGTCATTTTCTTGATTTTCCGGTGTTCTATTGATAGAACGAAAATATTAATTTTAGAATATTAAAGAACACAAAAGCCTAGCCCTAAATTGCAATTTTCTTTCAAAAATTATGTGCCGTTTTAAAGAAAATTGCGTTTTAGCGCTACTAAAAATGCAAAATTTAAAGCTTATTTTCACAGAAACATTTTAAGATTTTTGGAAACTTTATTTGAAGTTATTTGAAGCACTTACTCTCACAAATATAATAATGTTTAGAGATTGATGGTAATGTGAATATTAAAGATTGAGAGATCCTTTAAAAATTACATATGCGTAATTTTTGAAAAATAAAAAATCTTCAAAATAAACATTACGTCATATTAAAGAGTGCAATTAGCACTATCCGATCGAAAAGTTTGAAAATTTTTTTTAGCCATAATGAGAAAATGACGTTTGAGCGTTTCTCAGTATGCGGAAATTTTAGCTAGTTTTCACAGAAAACAGTTGTGTTTTCGAAAAATGTTACTTGGCATTACTTAAAACACATGTACTCATAAATATAATAATGTAAACAATTTGCCATTAATGTAAATATTAACGACGTGAGAGACAAATAAAAAATTACATTTTTGCAAATTTTGAAAAAAAAAACAACTCAAAATAAACTTTCCGTCATATTAAAGAGTGCAATTAGCACTATCAGATCAAAAAGTCTGAAGAATTGTTTTTAGCCATTTGTAAGGAAATGACGTTTGTGCCTTTCTGAAAATGGGGAAGTTTCAGCTTGTTTTCACAGAAGACGGTTGGGTTTTCGATATACCTTAGTTGACAGTGTTTAAAGCACATGTAATATAATAATGTGAACAATTCACCGCTAGTGTAAATATTAACGACGTGAGAGACAAGTAAAAAAATTATATATTTGCAATTTTTGAAAAACAAAAGAATAGAGCAACATGACGTTTATGTCTTCTCGTAGAGTAGATTAGACACTATCGCTCCCAAAGGTTTAAAACAAATTTGGAGCCGTTTTTGAGAAAATCTAGTTTTTGTAATTTTTTAAAATTGCACATATTGCACGCAATACTGCGCGAAAACTACTGAAATTTTCAGAACAATGTACATGACCTTAAACAAAGAATCATTTTGGAGAGCACATTTTATTTGAAGGTAAAATCTCTATCTTCAATTTTATAGTTGGAGAAACGCGAAAAAAATTCAAACCTTCACAATTTTCGAAAATTCAGAGTTATGCGTGAAAATGAGACCTATGCCATGTTAATAAGTGTATTTTACTCTATTGATACAAGAAATTTAAAGAAAAAATTTGGAGCCGTTTTTGTGACAATTTTGCGAATCCTGCCCAAGGGCCATTTCGTGACACTGCACTGCATTGAATTTGCCACGTGGTTTAACAACCTGAGGCGATTTGCCTTCCCAAAGCTTCCAGTATTTTTTAAATACACTTATTTGATTGGGCAATTAATCCCCACCTCTATTCACAAATCCTTGCTTAGCGATGCAGTAAGATATTTAGACTTACTTCGGCTACTCTGGTACACGGACGTGACATTATCAACGTAATAATTAATTAGCATTACACAATTTTGAAGTCCTACTTAAAGCACAATTGGACAAGGGTGTTAAGTCATCTCGAAGTATATCTGTAATAGCGCTGCAATTGCCGAAGTATATTGTTCTCATTGTTCTCTAACCCAGTGTTACGAACAGAGTGCTAGTTTTATACACTGTGAATTGTAATGTGTGTTAAAATCAACTTTCGTCTCGCAAAAGCTTGGATATGCAAACCAACTCCACTGTGCTTATCTCACGGTGTTTTTCCTATTCGCGTCTGGAATCATACATAAAAGTTCTGCAAGTTCTGCCACTCTGCCACTCTGTATTGTCAGATCGTCGTTATCAAGACAATTTTTTCATCAAGTTTATGTGTTCCATTGCAGGAGCCGCGAAGCAGTTATTGTGAATCACCTTCCTTTAATTTCACGTAGGTATGTTGTACAAGTAATTCGGTAACCAACAGTCCATCGTAACCGTCCTACTGAACAATCTTAGAGTTTTAGCTGCATATGCGAAATTTCCTTTCCATACAATCCACTCTTTCAATATCCAGTGCAACAAAGATGAACAAGAATATACAATTATAATTAAAATATTGAACATGAGATGAAAATAAATTTGAAAATTGCCGCGGGAAGCCTGCGGTAGCGTCTCACCTAAGGACTCGCACGCGGCGTAGGAGCCGATGGTGATGCAGTGGCTCACCGCCAGGGTGAGTAAGGCCGCCGCTAGGGCAGCCGCGTGGCACATGAGCGCCTTGGCGTACACCGGCCGCCGAAGCTCTGGCAACAGCGCGTACACCGCCAGGGTAGCCAGCAGCGCCGCCATGCCCACCAGATACAACACCACGTACAGGTAGTTCTTCCATGTCATAGGTTTTGGAGCGGCTTTCTGTCATTACAATATTTCATTAAAATGTATAAATGTCAATGATTAAGAATTTATTTCCAAAATAAAACCCACATAATTGAATTGAATATATCGAGAAGAAGCTCCAAATATGGGCTCCTTTTTGATTTTTGAATATAGTTAGCACATTCTTGGACATATAGGAGAATTTAAACTCTCAACCTTTGACTCATATCCTTCAATTCTCGAAAGTTTCAGAATTAAAATAGTGGTGCTACAGAATAGCACACACTTTCCCGTTAGTTTTCTATTTCCATGGGTCTGGGTTAGCTATTCCGAAAATTTGGAGCCGTATTTAAGAAAATGGAGTTTAAGCGCTATTAAAAATGCGAAATTTGAAGCTATTTTTCACAGTCAATTTTTGTTTTCGAAAACATCATTAAAAGTCATTTGAAGTAAATCAACTCACAATTAAAATGGTGTTTACAAATTGCTGGAAATGTGCATGTTAACGGTGTGAGAGATCTTTCAAATAAATTACATTTGTGTAATTTAAAAAAACAAAAACAAAAAAATACCTCATAATATACTTAACGTCATATTGTCGCGCACGGATTGCCGTAAGACTGCGCAGCGTTATCTCGGTGTCAGCTCAATCGTTTTTTTTCTTTTTTTAGCTGTTCCTTAGAAAACGCTATGATGGAAGGAAGTTGCAGGTTCAATTTGACACAATTAAAATAGCATGATTCACTGGTAAACACTGAATTTATTCCTGCCTGGCTGTCAGGGAAGTTACAAAAATTTATGATAGGATAGGACATAATCATGCCCTGACTGATGAGCTCTTATTAAATGAAACTATTGTTAAGATTTCCAAAAGAAGAACAAAATGAATCATTAAAATATATCCTTAAAATTACCACAAAATTAGCCTCATCAATATGACGTTATTTGCCAAAGCGCGACAACTCTCGTCTGAGGTCTCTTAATGACAACAAAGATCACGTCATGCGTGAAAAGCTGATTGAAGTAACCCGTAAGCGCGGGTTATGCCTGAGCGGTACACTTGAGAGGAGGCCGTGCCGGGCGGCGCCGCAGCGGCGACGGCGGCGGGGTTGACGACGCTTTCCAGCTGAGGTGCTGGCTGGCCTAAGATTTAAATTCTTGTTTAAAGTTCTTTTGACTTTGCCTTCTTGTTGCTCTGTAATTCAAGAAACAGAGCAACAAGAAGGCAAAGTCAAAAGAACTTTAAACAAGAATTTAAATCTTAGGTTGCCGGCCAAGGTGCCGGCTTCATCCATAGATTAAGTTAGTACTAAGTTAGTTAATAAGTCAGTTAATAAAATGCCCCCTTCTTTGCCACATAAGCCAAAGAGCTGCGGCGCATGTACACCTCAATAGCCAATAAACTACCGCCTCGCCAGGGCTACTGGCGGGGGAAAGTCAAAAAAAAAGCTGGCTGGCCCGATGACCTGGCAGCCGAGGTATGCGGCGGGTGCGGCGGCGGTGGGGTTGGGCCGGACGTCTGGTGCGTCGTCCGCGGTCCGGTGCGGCCCTCAGCTTACCCAGCGATCGTGGCGTCGAATCGTGGCGTGGCTCAGACACTTCCTGGCCGCGCGCGTGGGGTGGACATTCGCCGGTCGACGCAAGTCGCGGATCATTTGCAATTACAGCCGATCCTTTGCGGTCATATCCCGCGAATAATTTCAACGTTCGTGAAATTTTGGTGGTACGGCCATCAAACGCCGGACTCAGAATAATCGAATGCGAACGTCTCTCGATCAGGATCAAAAAATGAGGACGTCTCTTCAAAATGAGATCCGGTGACCCAAGTGAAGTTCTCGCTTACGCGCGCTTCTCGTACGTACCCGCCCCCCGGTTCCCCATCCCCACAACCCTTCTTGGCTTGGAATTTACCCCTTCCCCGGTCAGTCATCATCCTATTGGCCGAAACTTGTGGCGTCTTACCAATCAGCTCCGGCGATCTTCTGGAATTTTCCATCCGTTCTCAGTCACTTTCCTCTCTCTGTCTTTGAAGTGCAGCTGCGCCCAAGGGTGTCTGGCGACGCCCGCGGGTACGCGTTCCAATAAATAGAATTCATTTATCTGGCGGTTGCCTCCCTGCTCGCGTCAAGGGTGGGCTTCCCTTCTTAGACGAGGGTCCCCTCCAAAGCGACGCCCGCCTGCGCGGCTGTTGGTCATAAAAGTATATGAAAGTGGGTCACGAGGTTTCCCAGGCGGTCTGGCCGGTGGGTTTACGAGAACTCGAGTTCCTCCCTCGGAATATTATTTTATGAATAAATATTAATGTGCCGCCACAATATTGAAAAGTACAATTAGTACTATCCGTTTCAAAAGTTTGAAAAAATAATTTGGAGCCATTTATTAGAAAGCGGTGTTTGAGCGTTTCTGTAAATGCGGAATTTTGACCTAGTTTTTACAAAAAACGGGTGAGTTTTCGAGAAACGTTTTTTAAATTTTTTAAAGCACACGTACTCATTAATACAATAATGGGAACGAATCGCGCTAATGTAAATACTAACGACGTGAGAGACATGTCAAAAAAATTCAATTTTTGTAATTATTTAAGAAACAAAATAATATAGCAATATGGCATTTGTCATGTCATAGAGTTTAGCATTATTACATTTAGATTACATTTAGCATTATCCCTACCAAAAGTTGAAAGAAAAAAATTGGAGCCGGTTTTGAGAAAATGTTGAAAATGTCCGGGGGGCTTCATGTAAAGTGCCCCCAAATTTTATAGAATCTTTTTCAAAATGTCAAAGCTTCGACTCGAACCAGACTGATTGGGGTTTATTAGGTTTAGGTGCTAGTTCACTATATGTAGCATTATCTGCGCAAAACGATTTTTGATAATTTTTTTTTAAATTTTCAATTATTTAGCACAAAACTGCTCGAAAACTATTCAATTTTTTGGAAAAAATATATAAGTCCACACTTAAAGATCTAATTAAAAAATAGAATTATTCAGAGGACAAATCTCCTTCAGCAGTACTATAGTTGTAGATACACACAAAAAAATAAGATTAACACTTTTTAAAATTCAGATATTGACGAAATTGACACCTGCACCCGTTTTTTTTAGTGTTCTTTACTCTGTCAAAAAACGAAGTTTATTCAACAGTTTTGAACGATTTAAAAACGAGAAAAAATTATATCCTTTACGCATCGTAAAAGACTTCGCGAAAACTTCAAATTTCGATTTCAAATTCAAAGGCCTCCGACATCAGCCAGATCAATTTGGAAATACAACTTTGTGAGAAAATCCTGCTTCCGATTTAGCCGCTAGCGATGTTCACGGGCGGACAGACAGACGTTTTGGTTTTAATTGTTTTTTCGGTATCAACGACCCACAAAAGAGGAATTCTGGATGCACCACGGAGATTTTTTTCTTAATTTAGCTACTGGATTTATCCACTTTTTCGTTATCAGGGTCCGGCAATGAATTTTTTTCTGCCGAAAATTCGCCGTATTTTCGTGCAGCATGTAATGACATCATTTTTCCTATATTACGTATACTACTCCGTATATACGTAAGTGTACGGGAAAGTAAAAATTACCGTTTTATACAAAACTGCAACTTATTACTTTCGCGTATACGTACGTATATACGAAGTAATGTATGTAGTATAGGGAGAGTGATGTAATGCTGCGCGATAAAACGGCATATTTGGCAGAAAACAATTCGTTGCGAGCCGTGTTCATGTAAAAGTGGATAAATCCAGTTGCCAAATTAAGAAAAAAATTCCCTAACACGTGGTGTAGCCAGAATCCCTGATTTGTGCGTCGTTCATACCGAAAAACCTACTGAAAGCAAGACGTCCGTCCGCCCGCCCGCCCGTCCGCCCGCCCGCCCGCCCGCCCGCCCGCCCGGTTGTCCGATGTCTGTAAACAACACTAGCGCATAAACTATAAGTGCGATTTCTTCCAAAATAAATGCTCACCGGTCGATCATGTTCCACTAGAGGCTCCGCGATTTTGAAAAACTTTCTTGAAAATTTGGGGGTACTTTACATGAAGCCCTCCGGACATATTCGAAATTTTCTCAAAAACGTCTCCAATTTTTTTCTTATATCAATAGAGTAAAATACTCTTTCAAATGGGGCATAGGTTCGATTTTCATGATTAACTCTGAATTTCCGAAAATTGCAAAAGTTTGAATTTTTTTCGTTTGCTTTCTTCAACTATAAAATTGAAGCGAGGCATTTTTACTTCAAATACAATGTGTTCCCCATTATTGGTTCTTTCATTAAGTCCCTGCACTTTTTTGAAAAGTTTAATAGTTTTCGCTCAATATTGCGTGCAATATGTGCAATTTTTAAAAATTAGAAAAACAAGAATTTTTCAAAACCGGCTCCTAATTTTTCCTTTAAACTTTTGGTAAGCATAGTGCCTAATGTACACTATGAGTCGACATAAACACCATATTGCTCTATTCTTTTGTTTTTTTCAAAATGCTCTCAGAAGAAACATGGAAGGAAGAAAAAACACAAAAATACATATTTACATCACAAGAAATTAACATTCAAGAATATTCAATCACACAAGCGCGCATTTTCTTTTATCATGGCCATGCTATTTTTACTTTGAAAATGATGTTTTCTTTCTTATACCAAAACACAAATGAATCATCTAATAAGCGTCTAATATGACAACAAAAAAATCGAAATCGAAGTACTTCCTTTTTTGAAGCCTTCACGAAGCTGGGCGCGAACCATAACCATTCTAACGTCAGTTATCTTGGTTTTGTTAGTGATTTATACCATGGCTGTGGACATTCATCAGTCTCCTTAAATATGCATTATTTAACGTTTACTTTTAACTGGGCACTGTACTCTACCAGATTTTAACGCCTTCTGTCTAAATTCCTTCCTTCATCCACTAGAGAGTTCGAAAAAACAAACGCTGCCTCTTCCCGTCTTTTGTCACACGTATTGTTCTATAAAGAAAATTATATTTTCTTCCTTAACCCAACTAGCGTTTACTCGTGTTCTTCACGTAAATTAATTGTTTTTTCTGTACTTCTCACATCTTTAAATGTCGTAAACTGTCCTTATTCTGTTTATTTTTTTCTAATTTACTCCCTTACTTCCATAAGGTGTCATTTGTCTTACGAAACCCAAAATAAAATAATTTTAATTTTGTCACAAGTTTGTTTTTGAACTTAATGATGATCGATTTCTCGTAACCCTAAATATTTTTGTTTATTTCTCTCTGCCTGCTCAAATTTTGCTAGCTTTGCTTTTGCTTTGGAAAATGACAATTGTTGCGTCATAAATACACGAAAATGTTCTTGCGACTCCGCGCCATTATTTCTCACTCTGAACAATGTCGTATTTTTCTTTAATAAAATATTCGAAATATTTGGTTTAGCGGCATGTTGATGAGAGATGTCACATATGGTATCAACTGCAACTGACGGGGAGGTCTCAGATTCGGGTCCTGATGATGACAATAGTTTCGACATTAACCAGCTAGCTAGGTCGAATTCTGTCGCTGCGTTAAGGAGAATTCTAGCCGCTGACTGGTTTGATCGGTAGCTTTCCGTAGTTTCTCTGATCAACACCAGCCGAATGCCGGGGCAGCACTCTACCAAACGGGTCACGGACCGCGCGCGATCTTTTCTTCCCATTCCTTGTACTATTCTAACATTTTTCCATTCATTACACTACCACATATGCCAGGGGACCGGTAGGGAGCTTAGAGATAGTCCCGGCTAGGGTGATGCCCATCTGGTGGGAAGTACCTGGCTGGAGAAAACCCCGCTAATCGATGGTAGGTCGGCGCCAAATTTTAGTCATCTAAGGGGGAAAACACGCTACCTCCCGAGCAAATACATGCACTACACTTCCGGGACGAATGATTTTAGTCGTTGGCGTGCCCTTAATTAGAATGAATCAACCAACCTATCAACCTAACTGATGTCAGTTCGACTGTGGACAGCTGTAGCACCTTAACCCTCCAAATGATATTCTCCAAAATTGACATTTCCTGGTCGATCTGACCGGACTGGAGGTTTTGGGTTTCTAACGGCTATTTGATTGTTAAGGGATATTTACAAGAATCAGGAATTTACCTTTTCATTCCTGTGCCCTAGTTTGTCCCACACGGTGCTTACGTGGTCTATTGATATGAGTGCCAGCAAGTTAAATATGAGGATCCGAGTTCGTGTCTCGGAGCGGGAAAAAATTGCTGGTTGAAAACACTTAAGCTGGTTTAGATAGTAGTATAATATTGCGTAGTATTAAGAAGCATTGTGAGAAAGTATGTGGTGTGGTAGCACCACTAATTAGGTTTGCATGAGGAAACAATTATCAACTTGATCAATATTTGTGAGTAATTACCAGAATCATCATCTTCATTATACAGACATTGCCATTATACCAACCAGTGGCCAATTTATATTCGCCCATTAACTCCATTCGACTCCTTAATCTTAATACTCCTTTAAAACTTCATCGACCACCAAGGGATCGACATGGATCCCCCATCTGACCACATCAGCTACTACTTACCTTCATGTGTCATAAGTGTTTTACATACTTGAATTAAAATAAAATAAACGTCAGTAAGGCTGTCTCAAAAATAATATGACACACGTAGTAGAAGTGATTTTATTTTGTTCGTCAGATTGAGCCATTTGGCCCTGTCGGGCACTTCCTAACGCACACTTCCTAATCACTTTCTGTCTCAACAATTCCTAGCCGCAAAACAATTCGTTTTTACAGATCATATCACAAATAACTATTATGTTTAAAAATAAATAAAATCTTCATTTGAGTATCTCAAAAAATCATCTGTAGTACTGAATAATATGTGCTAATACCTCGATGGAATTGAAAAGGGCAAAACTTCTTAGAAATGGTTCCATAATCATATTAAAAGTCATATTTATTTGGCTACAATTATCTAAATGGAAATATGGAACCACGTAAAAATGAAAATGTGAACCCTGTGTCGAGAATGCAAAAAAATTAATCTTACCCAGGTGTGTAATGGAACTTGTGTAATTAAAAAATAGAAGGAACTATAGCTTGAAATAAAATGAAGTGAGGAGTAATATTGAGTGGTGGAGTCTTTGGAACTCTTACCTTTGCACAGACTTTGGCGAAGTAACCTTCTTTATTCATTTTCTTCCCATAGTCCACACAGAATTGGCTTTCAGAGAATGGAGACCCGGTTACATTAGCTACCAGCACTCCATTTGTGAAAAGTTTGTTGTTAAGTACGTCACTGAAAATTTCAACAAAAAATTTGGATGTAAAATTGGAGATGGTGTATAAATATATAAACACCGGCATGAATTGAAGTTTTGCACTGCCACTCTCAGTTTTATTTCTCCATTTCATCATTTTTCTTTCACTAGAGCATATATTAAATGTGTGCATAAGTGAAGATCAATCAAATGATTGTGTGAGCGTTTTACAGTTCAGTTAGGAAACTTAAAACGCATAGTTTACGAAAAATGTTTATTACATTGGATGATGCTTTGCATGGTTTTACGTTTTGTATCACTTTTCACACGTCTGCAAATTAAGAGAGACTTGAATTGAAATAGACAAGTCTGGATAAATTGCGTTATATAATTTCCTTTACCAGCCTCTTTAAAGTATTAAGGCAGACAATGCTTAGTTTGACCTCGAAAACCAAGAATAATTCGTGAGAAATTGGGGTGAGACAAATAAAATTTGTTATATTGTCTATGAAGAATGTTGAAATTGCTGATAAGTCATTACGCAAAGAGAGTTTGAATCAGAGAAATAAAAGGTTCTGTGTTCTTTTTAGATTGTTGCAAGTAAATGATATAAAAGAAAAGTAAGCGTGTAGGTACCTCATTTCAATCGTTACGATCATCCGATCTAACGGACACTCAGCAAACGGTCCTCGTAGACGGGCGTAGGTCTTGTTCTCCTGGCTACGCTTAGATCCAGAAGTGAGGATTGTGAACGGTGCCTTCCACGTGAAGGGTTTCGGCAGTTTATCGTTGCAGTGAGCTTCTTGCTTCATGGCGATAGTTTCTGAAATGGTGAGCATTCGCTTGTTATCGCAGCACTTGCGAACGCATTCCTTGTGTTTGCACGGACAAGCCAGGAAGACGAGGCTGAACTTCCCTTTTCGAGTGATCTTGTCCATACAGAAATCCTCCGGCGGGAGCAAAAATGTTTCGTTTGGCCCACCAGAAACACTGTTCAGCTCCACCTGCGCAAAGCAACTACAGTGAATGCCAGATTCAGCTAACCTTACCCTAGCTCCAAGAAAACGGTTTTGAAAAACCTCTTTACACGAAAACTCTTCAGAAAAAAATGTTTTGCGCCTCCGCTTGCCCCACTCCCGCTATTAGATTAATACGTTGCTCAAGAATACAACCTTGAACATCGTCGTAACTGGAATACGCTCAGCGATGCTCCAAAGCGACTTCATTTATAGGTGTGTGTGATTTTGATGTGAAAAATTCCGATTGGTGTCGAAAATACAGAAATCTCTACAATTAAAACGTCGTCGATGAACAGGTTCGCAAAGTGCAAAGCAACGTTTCTATTCCGTTCTTTTTACTTTCTCGTACACGTACATATACGGAGTAACATACGTAGTATAGTGAAAGTTGTGTAATGCTGCGGAATATCTATTTCGATATTTGAAAGAAAATATACGATTCACTGCCAGGCCCTGATAACGAAAAAGTGGATAAATCCAGTTGCTAAATTAAGAAAAAAATCCCCGTGTTGCCGCCAAAATCCCTGTTTTGTGGGTCCCTGATACCGAAAAACCAATGAAAAGCAAAACGTCTGTTCATCCATCCATCTGTCTGTCCGTCTGTCATCAACGCTAGAGACTAAACCGTTGAGCCAATTTTCTTCAAAATTGATATTCCCCTATCGATGACTGATCATGTGACCCTTGAATTTGAAACCGAAATTTTAATTTTGGGGATATTTTACACGAAGCCCCTGGCACATTTTCAAAATTTTCAAAAAAATCGCGCCAACAATTTCGACGCCAAAATATTGTTCTTGGATAGTCTGAAAGTTATTTAAAAGAATGGCGTAGGTCTCATGTTGATTTGAAAACTCGTAGTTTTCGAAACGTGAAAAAAAACTTTTTTCGGCGTCTTCCTACTACTAGAAAATTGGAGATAGAGATTCAAATAACATTTTTTCTCGAAAGTCAGTTCTTTCATTAAAGTCCTGTACATTTTTTGAAAATTTTAGTAGTTTTCACGCAATATTGCATGCAAAATGTGCTATTTTAAAGAATTACTAAAACAAGATTGTTTCAAAAATGGCTAGAAATTCTTTCTTTAAACTTTTCGTAGGGCTAGGACTAAATACACTCTACGAGATGACATAAACGCCATATAGCTCTATTCGTTTGTATTTTCAAAAATTACAAAAAGGTTATTTTTTACCTGTCTCTGTCGGTAATATTTACATTTGCGGAAATTTTTCACATTATGAAATTTACGAGAACATGTGCTATAAATAATATCCTATAAAGTTTCTCGAGAACTCAAGAGTTTTCTGTGAAAACTAGTTCAACATTCCGCCTTTTCAGAAACGGTCAAACGCCATTTTCTCGTAAATGGCTGAACATTGTTTCTTCAAACTATTGCAACAGATAGTGCAAATTGTACTCTTTAATATGACGTTAAGTTCAATTTGGAGTACTTTTTGGTTTTTCAAAGATTACATAAATGTAATTGTTTTCAAAGATCTATCAAACCTTTAATGCGTACATTACCAGCAATTTGTAAACAATATTGTATTTGTCGGTTCAAGTGCTTTAAATGACTTCAAATGAAGTGTTTCGAAAAAGCCTTTTGTGGAAAAGAGCTTCAATTTTCGTTGTTCTAGTAGCGCTTAAACGCAATGTTCTTAAAAACTGCTACAAATTTTTCGAAGTAAATTGCCATTGAGGACGAGGTTTGACTGTTCTTTAATATTAATAAATTAATATTTACGTTCTAACATTAAAAAACGAAAAACAAAGAAAATATCAAACTAGTGGTGCTACAGAATGGCAGAGACTTTCCCGTATTAGTTTTCTATTTTCTTGGGTCTTCGCTAGCTTTTCGGAATTGCCACATACTCTTTCTGCCAGCTACCATCTATCAACGCCAAAGGTACATTTTTTTGTCATTTTTTTTAATTTTTCGGTTTCCTATTGGTAGAATGAAAATATTAATTTAAGAATATTAAAGAACATAAAAACCTAGCCGTAAATGGCAATTTTCTTTTTAAAAAAAATTGTGCCGTTTAAGAGAAAATGGCGTTTTAGCACTACTAAAAATGCGAAATTTAAAGCATATTTTCACAGAAAATGTTTGAGTTTTCAAAATTCTTAATTTGAAGTTATTTGAAGCACTTACACTTACAAATATAATAATGTTTACATATTGCTGGTAATGTGCATATTAAAGATGTGAGAGATCTTTCAAAAAAATTACATTTATATAATTTTTGAAAAAACAAAAAATAACTCAAAATAAACTTTACGTCATATTAAAGAGTGTAATTATCACTATCTGTTACAAAAGTTTCAAGAAAAAATTTGCAGCCAGATATGAGAAAATGGCGTTTGAGCATTTCTGAAAATGCCGAAATTTGAGCTACTTTTCACAGAAAACGGTAATGTTTTCGAGAAACATTACTTGACATTATTTAAAGCATATATACTCGTAAATATAATAATGTGAAAAAATCGCCGATAGTGTAAATATTAACGACATGAGAGACAAGTAAAAAAAATTACATATTTGTAGTTTTTGAAAAAACCAACCGATAGATCAATATGGCTTTTATGTCATCTGATAGAGTAAATTTACCACTATCCATACCAAAAGTTTAAATAAAAAGTTGGAGCCGTTTTTGAGAAAATCTTGTTTTTGTAATTTTTTAATGTTGCACATATTTCACGCAATATTGCACGAAAACTACTAAAATTTTGAGAAACATTTACATGACCTTTATGAAAGAACTCAATATGCAGAACAAATTTTATTTGAAAAACAATCTCTATCTTCAATTTTGTAGCTGGAGAAAGACGCCGAAAAAAGTCAAACTTTCACAATTTTCGAAAATTTCGAGTTGTACGTGAAAATCGGACCTATGCCATGTTAATAAGTGTATTTTGCTCTATTCATATTTATCGAAATTTAAAGAAAAAATTTGGAGCCGTTTTTGAGAAAATTTTGAAAATCCCGGGGGGCTTGATATAAAGACCCCCAAATTTTGAAGAATCTTTTTCAAAATCTCAAAGCTTTGACTAGAATCAGATCGACTGGGGAATATCTATTTTGGAAGAAATCGTGCGTATGGTTTAGGCGCTAGCAGTGTTCACAGACGGTCGGACGGTCGGACGGTCGGACGGTCGGACGGTCGGACGGTCGGACGGTCGGACGGTCGGACGGTCGGACGGTCGGACGGTCGGACGGTCGGACGGTCGGACGGTCGGACGGTCGGACGGTCGGACGGTCGGACGGTCGGACGGTCGGACGGACGGACGGACGGACGGACGGACGGACAGACGGACGTTTTCCTTTCAATTGGGTTTTCGGTATCAAGGACCTAAAGGAAAGGGTTTCTGGCTACACCACGCCTTAGAGGATTTTTTTTCTTAATTTAGCTACTGGTTTTATCCACGTATTCGTTTTCACGGCCCGGCAATTAATTTTTTTCGGCCGAAAATTGGCCATTTTTTCGCGCAGTATTACATAACTTTCCCTATACTACGTATATCACTCCGTGTATACGTACGTATACGGGAAAGTAAAAATGTCGTTTGGGCGGCTATAGATGGCAGCTGACACGGTTCAGACAATTACAAATAGCTAGCCGAGACCCAAGGAAATAAAAAACTAAAACGAGAAAGTCTGTGCTATTCTGTAGTACCAGTAGTTTAAATTATGATCTGAAAAAACAAATAGCATTGAGGGTGTTAATGTTAACTCCCAACCTTCTCCTTATGGAACTACATATGTAGCTAGCGATCGAAAACACTCTTTCTCTCTTTGCACTTGTTGGTTTGGTAATAAATGGTCGTGCAACAAAGTAAAATACTTCCCTTCAACTCCATCACATTCAAATGCTAAAATTTTTAAAACATATCTTTTCGAAGTATTTCTCTCTTCTAGTTTCTGTCTGTTTAGAGTAATCTTTAGTACCTTTCTTCAGCTAAATTTCTAATGGCTTTTGTGAAGTTAAATAGTTTTCCAGTTCCAGACACTGTTGGCTGTAATATGTATTTACATCATCTACAAGTTCTACATTTTGAGCTTCTTCTTTAATACCTCGACATACAATGTTTTTAATTTCTTCCCGTAATTTATTCTTTTTCGGTATTACAAATATAAAATTAGACTTTTTTCCACTCTTGGTCATACATTTTGGGACGCTGCAAATAATTTAACACAGCTGTAATTTCACTGTCTCTTGCCCATAGCGCTCTCTTTCACGTAGCGCCTCCGATATTTTAGTGCTTAAAACTGTCTTGCTTCTCCAGGTTCCGTAAATTAAATGGAAATGTTGTTTCTGCCGTTGTTAAAGTAGACTCTCTTCTGCATAATACTTTGACGCTCAATTTAAAGGGCTGAAAACTGTCAATTACGTTTTTGATTTTGTACCATTCTTCTTCCATAAATTTTATGTCAGATGCTATGGAATTAATCGTGGCAAACGGTCGTGAAAGCCTACGATGCTATGTAGAAGAAGCGATGTTTTGAAAGGACAGTCGATTTAAGTAGTTTCTTCCTCAGAAAAGAAGATAGACTCAAGATGCCAGGTTTCCTTTTGATGACATGCGCTGAAGACAAGATAGTGAAGTCCCAGTGCAGTCCGTTTTTCGCGAGCCATGGACTCGTTCAGTAAACTCCAAGCGGTCATGCGACAAAGAAATGGTACTATTCTCTTTGAAGCGTGCACCGACGATAAGAGAAGGTGATGAAAAAAGCAAATTGCCGACTTCCAGGTGGAAGTGACCACTCATCCTACCCTTAACCATTGTAAGGGAGTGTTCAACTACAAGGATTTTGCGTCCGAGAAAAAGTGAAAGGCAAAGAAAAAACCTAACTACACACAGAATGGATCTCCTAACTTGGAATTTAAATGTTTTTTCCTCCCAATGGGACGAATTCAACCTTCTGCCTTCCCATTACAGGCCTTCCATAATCTACTTACAGGAGACCCGTCTGATTCCACCATGTCCCTATCTTTTCGCGTCTTTACTCCATACAGGGTTGATGTTAATGACGGCCTCCAGGCACATGGCAGAATGGCTTCTTTGATCCGCGACTCGCTGCTCTCTACAGATGTTCCAATTTAAACCCAGCTTCAATAAGTGCGTATGCGAGTGTATCTCCCATTGCTCGTGTTTACTGACTGTAACATTAACCTCCCTTCAGAACAGAGTGTATTTGTAGACGAACTCTTGGTTTTGATAAACCACCTACTCCCACCATTCTTAATAGTCGGTGAAGTAAATGCCCACAGTCCTCTTTGGAGCTCGTTCCACTCTTGTCCGAGAGGAGACATATGGGAATCAGTTTTAGAAATCTCGAACTTGGTTATTCTAAATTCAGGGGAACCAACCCATTTTTCCACAGCTACAAACGCCAGTACGTGTATTGTGATATACCAAAATATATAATATTGTTAATAATATTGGTTGTAAATGGGGTGGACAAAAGGGTATGCAAATGGCGATATACAGCCTTAGCAACGCCGGCGCAGTGGTTGGCAAGGTCAACAAACTGCATTCAGGCCTTGAAGAGATGGGGGCGCTGGCTAGATAGACAAATAAAATAATGTGTGATTGGTCTGAAAAGGAATGACTGTCGGGGGCGTGGCTACTTGGTTTAATAAGAGATGAATGGATTGGCTAAGGGAGAATAGACTGTCAAATTTTGTCGTTTTGTTTTAAAAAAGAGGAACGAAGGACGGATACCGAAGCGTTGAGGGTGAAAGAACAGGGAGAACTGGACATTCTGATAGTGATCGTCGAGTAGTAAAGATCGTTCGCGAGATCAACATTAGTGAAGTAGGACTTGTAAGTTTCGAGTGAGACTCAATAGTTTTTCGGAATCTGCAAGTGGTTGTGCAACGGGAAGTTCGATTAGGACTTTGAAAGTTTTTCGTATATTGCGGTTTTGGACTTTAATGTTTTACCGCTAGTTGGGGAAGACTAGGAACTCTGAATACCAATTAAGAACCGGTAGATATTCTAGTCAGTGAGGGCTGGATGCGTCGGCAACGTCGCAAGATTAGAAGAGAGAAGCGGAACTTGGGATCGCCTACATTCAAGTGAGAAGAGACTGCGGGGCGTCGGCGACCAAGACGGTAAATAAGACTGCAGTACAAAAGATATATATTTTAAAACGAGGTCATGACCTAAGGACAAGACAATTGTTAATAGTGTAAATAAATTGTTGAATTTTTTTCTTTTGGAAATGAAAAGATTTTCATTTAGTCAATCAAAATTGTTAACTAGTTAGAAATAGATAATTATTCCCTTTCAGATTCCTCGCCATACTGTACAGTTGGCAGATCAAGTAATCGGCTATCTAGGCGATAGCGATTATCCATAACGGGACCCATTGACCCAGCTAGCCGGACATTTATACATTTGTTGAAATTAGCTGTGGAAGCATTGGTCATTTTTAATTAACGTAACCTTTTCCTGGCGCCCAAAATTTTAATATAAATTCGGAACGGGTCACGATTATAACCATCTTAGATAAATGATGCCAACGATCTCGTAAGAGTCTATGACGAGACGTTGTTGGTACATTTCAGTATTGATGTGGCTCCCTGTAGCCCATCACTTGCAACCATTCTGTCATGGTCTACTATATTACCTGTTAGGAAGCGATCTTTACCCCACCAGAGGAACTTGGACTGCTCAAGGGCGGTCAGTGCCCGGATAACCTAATTGAATACGAGAGGTGCAGAGCGAAGGCGATAAAAACATTGTAGAAAGGAAAAAAACATGGTGGAGAGCATACGTCTCCTCCCTCTGTTGCCATCCACTACAACGGCTAGTATGGAGGAAGGCACGACCAATTATGGGATAATCCTCGTCACATGCAATGGCAGGTGTTCTTAAGAATGGTGAGATAATTACACCTCGAGACTCAATTGTAGATGAACTTGCCTCTCATGATGAAAACATGTCAAGTTCGACAAAATACGCTCGAGACTTTCGTTTGCTCAAAGAAAGAATGGAAAACTGCACTTTGGATTTTTGGAGCAGAGCACATGAAGACGATTACAATATTCCATTCTCCATGTGCGAAATGCGTTCTGCAGTGGCTGCGAAAAGAACTGCCCCAGATCCAAAGGAAATCCGTAACATAATGCTACATCTTCCTGAAACGGTCAGCAACCTCCGGCCGTATCCAAGAAGAGCACACCATCCCTTTTGTACAGAGAGAATCCATCATCATCGCAATTTTGAAAGAAGGGGAAAGGTCGATCAGTGCCATCAAGCTATCGACTCTCACAAACTGTGATTGTAAAGTGCTGAAATACGTGGTGAATCAGCGTTTGGTCTGGACCCTGGAGTGTAAAAATCTGTTGACGTCAATTAAAAGCGGGTGTAGAACGGGCACCCTTGGATCAGCTCGTTCCGTTGACAACAGGAATCTCTGAATCTTGAGGCAACATTGTAGCCACCTTGTTTGACAGAGAAAAGGCCTACGCTACTATTTGTTGGTACGGCATTCTGCAAACCCTGTACTCCTGGGGATTGAGGGAGAAGCTCCCGCTCTTCCTCCAAAACTTCCTTTCAAAAAGATCCGTGATCGCGTTGGTGACAAGCTTTCTGTCAATCACCCTGTAAGAAATGGTATCTCTCAAGGATCGGTTCTGATTGTCTGTTTGCCATCGCCCTAAATGAAATAGCGTCGACTGTGCCAGAATCTGTACAGGCATCGTTGTTTGTGAATGATTTTGCCATTTTTTGTTTGCCCTGCAACTTCAGTGTGATCCAGAGGTAACAAACTGGTGCTCAACAAGCTCCACGCGTGTCAACACAGTTTAATTTTTCTTCTACTAAACAGGTGCGCATCGCACCAGCCGAATCGAGTGCCTTCTAGCTGTGGATGGGGAGCCATCCTTAAAAAGGCAGGATACTATATGAGCTTATTACGGTGCTAGAGTGTCAGAATTATTTAACCATCCTTGTCGCCGAATAATTATCTATCCTGAATCTGAGTCCTCTTATATTCTTCGAACAACGCTACCTCAGCCCCCAGGTATTCGATTGCGAAATCTTTTGCGGAACCTTAATGTGGGTCTTCCCACCCCTGCAAAACCCCCTAGAAACCCCATTCCCCTTGGAAAATCTTCTGCTCCAATATTGATATCAGACTCTCCGATCTTCTCAAACAAATTAATAGCTATCTTGTTTACCAGAAACAGTTTCAGCAAATTAGGTAAGCATATCCAAACCATATATACTTGTGAACAGATGGTTTATCATATAATGACTCATTGGCATGTAGTTTTTATTGTATCAGGGTCATCCAATCATATTGGCTTTATTGCGAGTGCAATGTATTTACTTCTGAAATGTATAGTCTTCCTCAGACTATCCGACAGAAATCAGTTCAAAACCTTATTTTTCGTCTTCTGACTCGCCACTATCATCTGGTACTCATTTGGGTCTCAGGCCATGTGGGAAGCACAGGGAATGAGCTGGCTGACCAGGCTGCGAAATTGGCGAAGCGGAAGATTCATATCGTCCGATGGTACAGCTTTTTTGATACCATCCATCTCTAGAGCGTGGCAAACAACAGTGACACAATACCAGTTTTAAATGAAGTGTGATAATGGATTCTGTTAATCTGGCGTCCCACATCCCGAACGTCTAGGCGTAAGTCATTTTAATCCGTCTTCGTACCGGACACTGCTATTTTTCTCATGGTTTCCTCCTTCGAAGTGTATCTCCTCCCATATGCGACTCGTACAGAGTGGTTCTTCCTGCTGCATTCTACGAAATTTGTTAGCAGTCGACGATGACGTGGCCTGCGCAACTCTTTTCGAGAGGTGCTCGGCTATGATTCCGCGCTCTTAAAAGATTTTTTTTAATTTGTGAGAGAAAGCGGAATATATAATTTTATTTGAAAAAAACAAAAACAATAGTGTTATATGTATATCTTTCGTGGCCCATTTACAGCCAGTGCTATGTTTGTTATAAATATTGCGTGTTCGTTTTAACGTCTTGACCATTTGTTGTCTACTTGTGTATATAATGTGGAATTCATACCCTCTTTTTGAGATTATGCACACGCTTTGACTCAATTAATTTTTTTAAAAGTATTTTGACACGGGTACCAATGACAGTAGTTGAAGATCCCTCTAAACCCCAGTAAATAAATCAATGACGTTAAATAACATGTTCAACAAATTTAAGATAGCGTCAGGCGATATGTATCCCTCAAGGGACCTCCCCCAATACTGGTTAAATTAATAATTTAATAAGGATAGAAATTATAGAACGTTGTAAAACAACCGTATTTAGTGTTGTATCAGAAGCACAATAAAATTTTAACGCTCATGTCACTTTGGTCTGCTCAAAGGTCAAATCACTGTTTTTAAAGCTGAGGCGAGGTGCCGACAGGGAAGGCATTATAGACTACAAAAGTTCTCATTCTTTTGAGACCTTGTGTGTGAAGATAGGTTGTGTATGCGCAAAACTCATCTTTGCTACTAAAATAATATGAGAGAAACATTTTTATAATATAAACAATAAAACATGAAATAAAGTATCAGTATCTGAACTATCATGCGCTGTACCAACTGTATTATAATTTTCAATGATCGATCTGTTTAATAATTAATTTAACTTCCTTGCACGTAACATCATAATATTTTACTAACCTGTTCAAAAGAGCATTTGCAGTACTAAATGAACTACGAGAATTGTGATCCTAGTTTTCTAAAAAATTCTTCAAGTTGTCTATAAATCAATTAGTTGAAAATACTAATCACCCTAGGGAAAGTATTATTTACTAGCTTTTTCAATGCAATATGATTATTGGACACGCCGACTAGAAAATTGCACCGAATCACTCAAAATAAAAAAAAATATTGGCACTGGTAAAATAAAAACTAATCCTAACAAAGACACAGTCTTCACTGTTCCACACAATCGCCCATTCTTTACCAACATGATTTATTTCTTCGTTTTGAACATCATCCGAAGAAACATCAAGAAGAAAATCAAAAGAAATGAGAGCTCTCTTTCTGTCGTAGTTTGATTTAGTTTCTAAGCACTCATAGTTTGATTTGGTTTCTAAGCACTCTGATATTACCCTTCGCAAATTTCTTGAAACTTCTTCCTTCCCTTTTGGATTCACACGCAGAACATTCTGAACATTCGTGGGGATGGTTCCTTCCTTGAGTCTCGGTCATTCCATAGTAAACTGTAACTCCTTTCGTAACTCATAGCACAAGGACTTGCAACGAATTTCTCTTTTATCAAGGTGAAGTGTACATCGCTTTAAAGAAATGAGAGAATTCCGATAAACAAAGTAAACAATTATTTATCTTCAATGGCTTATGTTAGGTCTTGAAAATCATCAACACCAGAAATTAGTGATTCAATAGAATGGCGCAGACTTTCTTGTATTAGTTTATTTTCTTTGGTCTGGAGTAGCAATTCGGACTTTACACGTACTCTTCCCAGCTGTCATCTATCGCCGACCAAAGTACATTTTTGATATTTTCTCAATTTTTTCGGTTTGCTAATAATAGAAACTAAATATTAATTTAATAATATTAATGAACAGTAAAACCTCGTCCTAAATGGCAATTTTCATTCTAAAAGTTAGAGCCGTTTTTAAGATAATGGTATTTAAGCGTTTCTGTAAATGCGAAATTTGAAGCTCCTTTTCACAGAATACTATTGAGTTTTGGAAAAACTTCATTGGAAGTCATTTGAAGCAATTCCAGTCACAATTGCAGTAATGTATACAGATTGCTGGAAATGTACATGTTAACGGCGTGAGAGATATTAAAAAATTACATTTGTGTAATTTTTGAAAACACAAAAGAATACCCCAAAATAAATTCCATGTCATATTAAACACTGATATAAGTACTATCTCTAAGAAAACATTGAAGAAAATTTCAAGCTGTTTTTGAGAAAATTGCGTTTGAGTGTTTCTCAAAATGCGAAATTTTGAGCTCATTTTCACAGAAAACTTTTGAGTTTTAAAGAAACTTTATTAGATATCATTTAAATCAAATCTACTCGTAAATGTTGTCATGTGAACAAATCGCCGCAAATGTAAATATTATCGACGCGTCGCGACGTGAAAAGCTGTTCAAAAATAGATTTGTGTATTTTGAAAAACAAAAGAATAGAGCAAACGGATGTTTATATCATCTCATAGATTTAGGCACTATCCCTACCAAAAGTTTAAAGAAAAAATTTGAAGCTTTTTTGAAAAAATAGTGTTTTTGTTATTTTTTAGAATTGCACAAATTGCACGCAATATTGCGCGAAAACTAATAAACTTTTCAAAAAAATGTGACTGACGTTAATGAAAGAGCTAATTATGGAGAACAAATTTCATTTGGAGGAAAAATCTCTATCTTTAATTTTGTAGCTGTAGGAAAATGCCGAAAAAAATTCAAAATTTTGCATCTTTCGAAAATTCAGAGTTAACTACGAAAATCCGATTTTAACCACCTTTAAAAGATTAATATATACTATTCTTACGAGAATTTCAAAGAACAAATTTGGAGCTATTTTTGAGAAAATTTTGAAAATGTCTCAGGTCCTTCATGTAAAGTACTCCAAAATATTAATGAATGTTTTTCAAAATCGCAGAGCTTCGACTCAGACCAAACTCTTTTAATGCAAATCACTTTGCAATATTACCACTGGTTTTATGATTTATAACAATGAAGATGATTTTAATTCAAAGAAAATAATGCGGCCTCCAACCACTTCAGGATGTTACAAAACGATGAAAACTGGATTAAAGTATCTATGACCACCAGCGTTGGCAGGTCGGCGGGATTCCCGTTAAAGGTAGCGGTTTTTTCGAAGTACTTCGCGGGAAAAATTTGTCCTTCGCGGGCAGCGGGAAAAACAGCGGATTTTATTGACAGTCGCGGAATATCAGCGGATTTATAAATTGAAGATTTTATGATTGATAAATTAAAAAAAATTAAAACTGAACAAGTTATTTATTTTCATAAGCAATTTTCCTTTTTAATTCTATATGTGTCTATTTTTTGTTTGAAGTTATATTCGTAGCTTTCATGGTGTAACAATGTAACAAAAATCTGTTTATGTTACGTCGGGCTCCTGGCGACGAAGTAAAGTTTCAAGTGGATTGAAATTTGATTGAATCAATTGACAAATCGTTTCGGTTTAAGAAGAGTTGGAAAATGTTGCCATAATTATTGGTTCCCAGAAAAGCTTCTGCAACAAGTAAATGCCGATGAAAAATATAAGTCATATTCAGAAAATCACGATGATTTAACCGTTTTGTTATATTTTGTATGAATAAAAGCTTATCAATTAAAGTGTTGAATAATCTCAAATTTTAACTTTCGTTGAAACTAAAAAGTTTATATAATTTTAGTCTACGTTAATTTATATAATTATATAAAATAATGTATGTTTATACAATATTTTATATGCTACATTTGCACAAATTTAAAGTAAATTAATAAAATTGAATAAAATTTTACATATACATATATTTTGAGTTATTTCCCTATTTGTTAATAACAGTTTGGCTGATTTTAAGGACAGGGTCCGGCTCACTAAAACAACGGCGCACGGTTCACTTGCGCATGGTTCACTCATAGAGGAGAGATACAACTAGAGTGCGCGTGTGCCTACTGCGCAGGTTTCAACACGAGGTGGTCGTATGTCACGTGACTTTGGGACACTGGCAGCTGTGCTGTATGGTGCTGTATGTAGCTTTTCGTGCTGTTTGTGGTGCTACAGCGTAATTATTTTGGGACGTTGTGGATATTTGTTCACTGCTTACGATCCAAAATTCTTTTTCTTTTCAAGAAGTGCAATAACAATTTAACACTGCAAATTGTGTTTCATAGGATGAAACAACTGTATTAAATGTCAGTTCACGCCAGTATCCAAGTGTGCCACAAGTGAATGATCCTGAACTGGGCAGTGAGGTACGAACTGACCATATGTACTTGCCATCAGTACACAATCTTGAAACTGGATTGTCTCCCTATGATGTGGACATTGTAACTTATATTGGAGGATTTTTAGGTACAAAGTTGCAAGAGACGTCTCCTGCTTATGTGGACTGTAAGCTAGTTCTTTGCCGGACTGATACTGATGAAAGATCATATTCCTTCATTCAGAGGAAAGATAATTTTGGACTGAAATACCCTTCTGCAGATGTTATAAAAATCTGCAAAAGAGCAGAGGCAGAAGTAAGAATACTTCAGGGGAGAGTTGACATTTTTAAAAAGGCAGCGTGTAGTACAATTGTAAATAGATGTCTGAGAGAATTTGTGAATAGTTCTGTTTTTAGTAATTTAACATATATTATTGGTCAAGAGGCCATAATGAATCATAGGATGTATTTAATAAAGGCAATATTGTTTAAATATATTGACATAAGATTAAAACATGTAGGAAGAGAGCACATCCAAATTAACAAAAAAATAGTATGGATCAGTTAACAACAAAATGATTTTATTTAGAGGGCATTAATCCTATGTGTATTTACTGGTGTAAGTTGTGTTTATAGTATGTTAGTGTTAGTGATTTGTGTGATTGTAGTTGATTTTTATTAGTAAAGTCTTTGAAAAATATGTATTTCTGCTTTCAGGTCAAAGACCCCCATTTCGATCAGGTTTTGTCCAATTTTTACTGATCCATTGAGCAAATGCTAAGATGTCCCCTTTTGGACATAAATGTAGCTTCACTACGCCCACGTTTTCTTGAGCTTACTTGCTAGTAGTGGTAGGAGTAAAGCCAGTGGCATGTTACTATTGTTAGTAATACAAAGAAAAAAATAAAATATGCAGTTTGTTTATCAATGCAAATAGGTTTTATACAACTTGGGAGGGAAAATGTCTAATGGAATAGTTAAAATATTGGGAAGAGCTTTTGAAGCTCAAGAAAATGAGTGAAGATGGAACTTTTCCCCCATATATCACATACATTTTTTACTGTTTTTGACTAAATAAATCAAAGGTAAAAGCCTTTTTCCCTCTATAAATCCTTGAAATATCATTTTGATAACTTGCTATTATAAATGACACTGATGTGAATCTTCAATAGTAGAATGTCTAACATTGATTAATAGAAGTTTGGATTAATGCATCCCATGGAGTTAATTTATTTTACAAATATTTCTTATTTATATTCCTATGTAATTGCACTTGTTAAAACAGGTTTAGTGGAGTATGCGGTTGAAAGTGTAAAGTTGAACAAAAATTGTAATTTTCATGAACTTGAGCAAATAGAGCAGAAAAACTTAAATTCACTTTTCTGCTATAAGGAACATTTTTAGGGTTGATTAATACTCGTAAATGAGAAAATAATGCTGGAATGAAACATCTTAAGTACGTATAAAAATAAATCATTTAATGCGAGACGGGTGTTCTTGTAGATGCCACCTAGCTGTCCCAAAGTCACGTGACACAGGCGCGAGAGATGTTGATACCCGGCCGGGCCTTCTGCGCAGCTCGGTGCGCACTCTAGTATATCTCTCCTCTATGGTGTGCATTAGGGATGCGACATCGATGCCGATGATTTCAAAATATCGATGTTTCTATAAAAAAACATCGATATTTTAAACATTGATTTCTTGATACCAAACTTTCAATGACGGTATTTCTGTGTGTGCGTTCTTGCTGTGATCTTTATAAAGTATTAATTAACCGTGAGGAGCATAGAAAAGAAAAATAGGAAGGCAGGAATGGGAAAAGAGGCAATTTATCATAAAATCACTTAACACAATCGCACATGAACGTACATAACCACAAAATCGAAATGGCCGATTACCGTCGCGTGGGTTAACAAATCCCTTAGTGAACATTTTCGGCGCTGCACTTGAGTCAAACTAAGCTTTATGCATGAAAAATTCTGAACATGCCCAAAAGTTTTCAGGCTGAAATGGTGCTGCCTGGCTTGTTCTGTATGTCCAATCTGCACAAAAACTGTACTCTATGTACAGTTACCGGCCTTAAAGGTCTTGGTAAATACGAAACTTCATTATTGTTGTGGATATGCAATAATTTTTGTCCTCACTTTCCTACAGCACTTACTGCTGTGTGATGAAATCGCACGGGTTTAGCTAGTATCTGTCAATATACACACTGATTTCTAGCCTCAGAAAGCAATTGTTAATTCATTATTTTCAAATTATTTTAAACAATATTTTTCACTTCCACAACTGCAGCCGCCGGGCGCAGATTCGGCACGCAAGTCTGAGAGTTGATAGAGAAATTTAGGTGTCGGCCGAGTTGTGTCGATGTAGCCGCATGCACGACGTCTCAAAAGGGTAATTAAAACACGAAGATGGGGGGGGGCGGACATCCAGGACCGGCGCAGCCTTAGAAGTGATTTCAACAACGCAGATTGAAGGCGTCGAACGCGGCTTTCAATCTGAAAGATCGTGGGAGAAGTTTGTTTTCTGAGTGATAGACGCGAGCATTTTTTTAAATATATGTATTAATATTTGTTCGACAAAATATTTGTCTTTCAAGTGTACGAACATTATTTTACTTTGAAAGGAACATGAGGAGAAACTTAAATAGTAACCTCTAACATACTATTGACAGGTATTTTTGATTTTGATAAAACAATGATAAAAATAAACATTGGTTTTAAATATTACGTAATACGTGAAATTTATACAATAAATAATAAATACTATGGAGTTAACTATGGAGGATGTACTAGTAATAGATCTTTTGAACACCGTGATTTAATTCTGGGAAAAGGATTAGCTGTTTTTCCGAGTTGAAAAGATTTATAAGCAGGAGAAGAAGTAATAGAATTTGTCTGAGAGATGAAGTATCCAGGATTGTAGAGCTAGAATACTGAGTTCATGTAATATTTGATCGTTTGTTATGAACCAGGGGCTTTCATAGCATAAATGCTGTGAAAGGTCACTAACGCCGAGAGATGTTAAGCATGATTTAAGCAAGTGAAGGGATTGATTATAACTGAATTCTAATTCTAACACAGCAACACAATGACAAATTAACCCAACATTAATACAAATAAGACATTAAGGAAGCATAAAGTAACCTAGAATTAACAAAATGAAAGAAAAAATGCAGATACACGAAGGGTATTGTTATAAACAATTTTTTGAAATATTTTATTATATGCACCCAGGTAAAGCGAATTTTAAGCGGTTGGTTTGTGGGTGGGAGCAATGCCCGAGTACCTGCTCCCTTTCTCGCCCCTGAGCACCGATTGCAACCACATGTATTCCGAGATTTGATAAAGATATAAACAATTATAATGGCTTTCCTCTAAAACCATCCATGGAAATTAAATACATTCTTCATATGTAGTTGGAGAAAATGCTGAGGTCATGATGGTATTTAAAAATCAAAATTGTAAAATTACCTCAAGAGATCCATTCAAATACAGTGAAGTTTCTGCAGCCCACAGGAAGGATGTGAGATCCCGCTCGCAGGGCTGCTTCTTGTGGAGCACCTTAGCATTCTGCGCTAGAACCAACAGATTATGGACCGTTTTATTTGGACCTACGTTGACTGTAGTGTTCATCCACCAGCGCTGTTCTCCTGCAACAACGAAGATTATTATTTTCAAAATATTTTTTTCGTACAAAAATTTGATTTGGCTGCAATACTATCTTTTCCTGAAATTGCCAGAGTTCTATTGAATTTTTTTAGGCGGTAAGGGTTGGGGGATCAGTCTATCACCCGTTATATACCATGTCGTTCAGAACTCGCTTTTGTTTGCTATTTCATACGATCTGTTAGTGGAACTCCGGCGTCCACCTGGAATTCATCAAAGGTCTCTGAAATGACACATCAGAGAGCCGATTTCTGGAATTCTCATCCAGGTATTAGCGTGGTCCTATCCAGCTAATTAACTAGCAAACGTCGAGTTGAGACTTACAATCCTTAATAGTAAACTAGTGGCGCTAAAACAGTACATACTTTCACGCCCTTAGTAAGGGTTAGGTAATATTGATGTACCACAATTTCTGTCCTAATCAACATATCTGCCATCTATTTTAGTAAAACTCATTACAAATTGTCAAACATGAGGTGCAAAACCTAATTCTTTTCAAGCAAATATCAACACAAATGCGATAATTAAACGCGTATTTTAGCCTTTAAAAAAACAGTTGTTAACTTTAAAAAACATATGACCCAACGGCGGCGACGGTGGCAGTGGAGCATCACCTTAACTAGCGCGGTGATGTTGCATTGCGTTGTTGCCAGCGGGATATTGCGAAAGCAACAATCGTATAGATGTTTGTCATCTATATTGTACAAATATTATCTTATCAATTGTTGCCAAAACTGTTCATTTCCATTTGTAATCAGAATTGAACTTAGTGAATCCAAACTTTAAGCAAACGCGCAAAGAATACACTTATCCTCTTAGTACGTCACACACAATTTTAATTGTTAATTTAAAAAAAGTATTTTGTACATCATTTTATTGTTTTTTGGAATTTTAGAAAACGTGCTGCAGAATGACACAGACTTTCACGTATTCATTTTCTGTTTCCTTTGGTCTCGGCTGGCTATTCGGATTTGCAGTATTATCTTGCCAGCTGCCATCTATCGCCGCCCACACTACATTTTTGACATTTTATTAATTTTTTGGTTTCCTAATAGTATAACGAAAATATTATTTTGCGAATATTAGAGAACAGTTAAAAACCTCGTCCTAAATTGCTATTTTCTTTGAAAACTTTGGAACCGTTTTTCAGAAACTGCCGTTTAAAAGCTACTACGAATTCGAAATTTGAAGCTCTTGGTCAGAAAAAATTTAAGTTTTCGAAAAACTATTTGAAATCATTTGAAGAACTATAACTCACAAATACAAATCTGTTTACAAATTGTGGTAATGTGCATATGAACAATGTGAGAAATCTTTCAAAAAAATTATAATTGTGTAATTTTTGAAAAACAAAAAGAATAAAGTGAACTTTGCGCCATATTAACGAGTGTAATTAGCACTCTCCCTATAAAAAGTTTGAAGAAAACATTTGGAGCCATTTATGAGAAAATGGCATTTCTGTAAATGAGGAATTTTGAGGTAGTTTTCGTAGACAACGGTTTAATATTCGAGAAACATTTTTTGACGTTATTTAAAGCACATATAACTATAACTATAAAAATGTCAACAATAGGCGCTATTGTAAATATTAACGATGTGAGAAACAAGTCAAAAAAAATTCATTTTTCCAATTTTTGAAAAAACAAGGAATAGACAAATATGGCGTTTATGTCATCTCATAGAGTACATTTATCACTATCCGTACCAAATGTTTACAGAAAAAAATCAGAGCCTTTTTTAAAAAAAACTTGTTTTTGTAGTTTTTTAAAATCGCACGTAGCGTATTGGGCGAAAACTAATAAAACTTTCAAAAACATGTACCTGACCTTAATGAAAGAAATAATCATGTAGAACAAACTTCATTTTAAGGAAAAATCTCTATCTTTAATTTGTAATTGTAGGAAGACGCTGAATAAAATTCAAACTTGTTATTTTCGAAAATTCAGAGTTAACCGTGAAAATAAGACGAATTTCATCTATATAAGTGTATTTTGCTATATTCTTACAAGAAGTTTAAAGAAAGAATCTGTTGCCGTTTTTGAGAAAATTTTGAAAATGTCCGGGGGGCTTCATGTAAAGTACCCCCAAAAATTAATGAATGTTTTTCAAAAATCGGAGAGCTTCGACTCAGGCCAGATGGACATGAGTTTCATCAATTTAGATCAAATCGTACGCATAGTTTAGAAGCTCGTGTTGTTCACATACAGCGGCATTAATATATTGTACATTAATTTAGCAATTGAATTTATCCACTTATTCATTATCAGGGCACGGTAATGAATTTTTTTCTGCCGAAAATCCGCCGTTTTTCGCGCAGCATTACGTAACATTCCCTGTACTACGTATATTACTCCGTATATACGTATGTGTACGGGAATGTAAAACGCGTCTCAAAGCGTCAACTCAAGCCAGATCGACCGGGAATATCCATTTTGAAAAAAAATTGTACTTATGATTTAGGCACTAGAGCTGTTCATAGAAGGCTGTTAAAAAACGCTTTTACTTCCCTTATACACACGTATAGACGAAGTAATGTATTGTATGGAAAAAGTTTACTGTAATGCTGCGGAAAATCGATTTCGCGATTTTAATGGAAAAAACACGTTTGTGGGGTCCCTTGGTAGTGAAAGAGTGTTGTTTTTACTTTCGCCTTACAAATACTTCGTAAGAAGAGAAAGTTATGTAACTGTGCGGCGGAAAACGGCGAATTTTTGCCAGAAAAACGCTTGTAGCTGGGGTCTGGTAACGAAAAAGTGGATAATTATATTGCTAAATTTAGAAGAAAAAAACTAACTCGTGGTGTTGCCAAAATCCATGTTTTGTGGCTTCTTGATACAGAAAAATCGACGGCAATCCGTCCCGCCCGTCCCGCCCGTCCCGCCCGTCCCGCCCGTCCCGCCCGTCCCGCCCGTCCCGCCCGTCCCGCCCTTCCCGCCCGTCCCGCCCGTCCCGCCCGTCCCGCCCGTCCCGCCCGTCCCGCCCGTCCCGCCCTTCCCGCCCGTCCCGCCCGTCCCGCCCGTCCCGCCCGTCCCGCCCTTCCCGCCCGTCCCGCCCGTCCCGTTCGTCCCGTTCGTCCGTGGTCAATCTTGACAAAGTCATTTTTACACTACAAATCAATAAATTTAACACATGTGAAAACAATTTCATTTTAATGCAAACTGACGTCTCAAAATGCCTTCTTGAGTTTCCGAATTAATTTTCCAATGTTGAGTGGGCTATTATTAGCACGACAGCATTCTTCATTATTTGAGCATAATGATTAATATAATTTCTTCTTTGAAAACTGAATAACACATTTAATATTTTTTACATACCTCTTGCTTATCTTTTCGTCTATTTTCTGGAAATATACGTGTATCAAATGCTTCCTTTTACTGCAAGAAATTCTGCCACGGAAATGGTTGCACAGGTTATGTAATACATGAATGAAGCCACGCCAAGTGTGTGATTTCCAGTAATTTCCAATAGGAAAAATCTAGTCTTGCCACAATGTTGTTTGTATTGCACCAACGCGACTACATGCAAAATACACATTGAATATTTGTAGTTATATTTAATTATTTATATTTTAATATATTGATTCAACTGTGTCAATAGAGGCAGTACAGGAATATTTTCTGATGGAATCAGATAATTTTAAGATTATAGGATACTAGCAAAATAACCGACGTTACCCTAGTTTACTTTATATCCAATCCTTATTATTTTAATACAATTTTATAATTTTCTTTCGTTTCATTTTACAGTACATTGCTATTAGATTATAATCTGTGTTGCTTTCTTCAGAGTCTTCAATTGTTTCTTAAAAATCTCTGTTTAAATGTCCATAGAATAAATTTCTACAAATACAAGTTTTAAGGAAATTTTTCAAAATGTGTTAAAATATTCTTCAATGTTTTTACATAGTAAAAATACTACTTTTACCATTCCTTTAAAAACGTGTCAACAAACGAATACCTCCGGGTAAAAAGGGTACACACGTATTAAAACCAGCACACATCACTCTGCAAAATGGATTGTAACTATGTAGGAGAGTGTCTCTACCAAGAAAATGTTGACTAACTAAATTGAACGCTAATTTGTAAACGTTATTTAATTTAAAAGAAATAAGCAATTTTCATTGATATTAACGTCGTAAACAGTTTTAAGGAATCTTATAAAGCATTTTACAACCTTTTTGCCCGGAGGTTCGGTAACTTACGGATTAAAGTTACGTTAATTCACCACTATTTGAAGTGTCTAAAATATATTAACTTGATATATATTAACCTAATGTTAACCTAATAATTGAAACCTATTAACATGTAAATTCCAACGTCAACAAACAGCTAGGTCAAAGCTCGGAATGGAAACTGCTTGCCAACAGATTTGCAAGTATTGAACAAATACATCAATGATACATGCTCTACACTTTCATTGTGATCACTGCACGAAACTTCATCTACGGTTGAATACAAAAACTATTCCCATGTGAAGTAATTTGTTTTATTTTGAAACTTGAAATAAAGAGCAAGAAATGCTGTTACAAATGTTCATTTAATAGTTTAACCATTAGAAATGCAATCTGTACGTTGAGTTTCACTAACGCACACCATATTAATTTCGTGCGAAACATAAAAAATGTAGATGATTTTCTGCCTTAACTCGCGAGTGCTCGCAATAGATCTGTGAGATCCAAGCCAAGGCAATTTTTTTGTTCGTGCATTACTGCGATGCATTAGGTGGCTGATATTTCATGTATTCCTTCAGTGTACTTTTCTGAGAACGCCTGGCCTTCAATTTTTATTTTTCGATGGGTTATTTCCCGTGAGCATCCCGAAACTTGATCACCGCGCTGCGCCATATCTGTCAGATACGTTGTGTACACTGGCGCCAGTGCATTGTGAGCTTCTGGCGTAAGCGGTACGTATCATTATATTATATAAGCGGTATATATCATTATATTTGAGGCGTGTCTAAGACTAGTGTACGATTTATTAACAATTGCATTGAGAGACATGTACAAACCAAATAAAATGCGTATTTCAGTTAATAGAACTTCAGATCATTCCCAATCATGAAAATGTTCAGTCATATCTGAGAGATACATTGCGGGCACTGACGTGAGTCTACCATTGCGGGCACTCCCGGGTTAATTTCATTTGAATTACAGTTAAGAAAAGAAATATTTAAATTAATAGCCAGTGAGAAAGAATTGTGGGAAGAAAATTCTGAAGCAAAGATTGGATATTTTTAAAAATTATTGTGTTGACAATTAAAGTGGGTGTAGTAATTTGTTTCCGGTTGTTGCCTTGTAATGTTCGAACGAGAATTTGAATTATTATAGTTTTTGGTGAACGATAATTTTTACTTTCGTTCGTTGAAATCACAATTTTTTGAAAATTGAAACAGCGCAATTTTGAGTGGCATATTCTTACAACTATAATATTGAAGATAAATGTTTTCCCCAAGTTACATCTGTTCCATAAAGACTGGTTTTTAAATAAGTTCACATTCAATTTTCCAAATTTTGAGTAGTTTTCGTGTAATTTTTATGTAACTTAGCGCAATATATAGGACATTTTTTCTCTAAAACCGCACCAAATTTATGCTTAAATTTTCTCATGATATGTAATAAACAACGGTAAAAAATATAGTATTAGTCCCATTTTCGGCTAACGTTCCGTTTTTTCGAAAACCCCAAAAAGTTAATATTTAAAAATTAAAAATTGCAAATAGCAATTCTTGCTTTAAACAAAGCCAGTTGTAAAAAATCATCTCATTAAACAAGGAAATGTACTATTTTTTAGAAAACGAGCATATTTCGAGTAGTTATTGTCTAAAATTTATGCAATATACATTTTCTAATTTTTTCCAAAAACGGCTCCATTTATTTCTTTAAATTTTCATCCCATAGTACGTAGTAAAAAAGGACGGTAAAAATATGATGGTAGTCCAATTTTTGGCTATTGCTCCGTATTTTCGAAAATTTTTCAATTTTTAAAACAACAAAATTGGAAATACCGATTTTTGCTTTAAACAAAGTCAGTAGTAAATTAGTGGTTCTACAGAATGCCACAGACTTTCTTGTAGTAAAATGTTCTAATTTCCTTGGTGAGGACTAGTTATGGAGGTCTTGCCCCATATCCTCTTAAGGGGTTACATGTCCTAAATACTTTCTTTGAAATTTTTCTCAATTTTTCCGCTTCCTAATGGTAGATTCGAAATATTACTTTACAATAGTAAAGGAAGAGGAAAACGTCCTAAATGAAAATTTTCTGTACATCTCCGGCGGGCGCGTAGCGGCACTCAGTGCCTTGTTCTTACATTTTTTGGCATTTCATGGAAATAATTTGGTGCCGCACTATTGAGATCATATCTGAGATCTTCATTCATTACATTTTCAAACGGATGACACTCAAATCACGATTTTAGATACTGCCGATCGATCGTTATTCTTTAGTCATTCGAACTCTGCAACGGTTGCGGCATGCACTTTGTCATGTAAGTATAATATTTGCGTATTTTATCCATTAGAAATTTTACTGCTGTTATGTTATTGAGCTTGCTGACAGATTTTGTAGTACTAACTACTAATTCAAATTTAAATGCCTTGTTTCCGAAGAAACATTAGAAGGCACATTTGCACCGTATTCATTCCCCGAAATGCAACATGTAACAAGGCATGGGGGGAGCGAATGATGGATCAAATTCTTATTAATATTGTTATTTTGTTTGGTATTTAGTTATCAAATAAAATGTATAAAAACGTAAATAAAGAATATTTCCTTCACATTCAATAACAAAATTAATAACTATTGACGCAAAAATTGAAGATGACAAATGCGGTATGGGAGTGCCTCAAAGCGCCTGCTGGTGGGAAATGATTGTACGCGTCCACCGGGGGGTTAATGGGTGAGACATATTTTAAAAAATTACGTTTGTGTAACTTTTTCTAAAAAAAGCAAAAAATACAGCAACATTAATTCCACGTGATCATAAACAGTGCATAAAGCGCTATACGTACGAAACGATGGAACAAAAAATTTGGAGCCTTTTGAGAAAATGGCATTTAAGCGTATCTGAAAATATGATATTTTGAGTTCGTTTTCACAGAAAACTATTGGCATTTCAAGAAACGTTCTACTACATCATTTAAAGAACATGCAGTCATGAATACAATAATGTCAACAAATTTCTCCAAATGTAATTATTAACGACGTCAGATGTCAAAAAATTGCATTTTTGTAATTTTTGAAAAACCAAAATAAATGACGTTTATCTCATCTTATACAGTGCATTTATACTATCCCTATCAAAAGTTGAAAGAAAAAAATTGACGCCATAATCAAGAAAATCTGTTTTTTTTTTTTAAATTTTTCAATAGTGCACACATTGCATGCAATATTGCACAAACATTTTAAATTTTCAAAAAATATATCTGATCTTAATGAAGGAACTAATTATGAACAACAAATTCAGTTTGAAGGAAAAATCTCTCCCTTTAATTTTGTAATTGTAAGAAGACGCCCGTCTGTTCGCCCGTGAACATCGCTAGCGGCTAAATCGGAAGCAGTATTTTCTCACAAAGTTGTATTCCAAATCGATCTGGCTGATGTCGGGGGCCTTTGAATTTGAAATCGAAATTTGAAGTTTACGCGGTGTCTTTTACAAAACGTAAAGGATATAATTTTTTCTCAAAAATCGTTCAAATCTGTTGAATAAACTTCGTTTTCTGACAGAGTAAAGGACGCTGAAGAAACGGATGCAGGTGTCAATTTCGTTGAAATATCTGAATTTTAAAAAGTGTAAATCTTATTTTTTTGTGTGTATCTACAACTATAGCACAGCTGAAGGAGATTTGTCCTCTGAATAAATCTATTTTTGTTAAATTAGATATTTAACTGTGGAATTACATATATTTTCCAAAAATTTGAATAGTTTTCGAGCAGTTTGGTGTAAAATAATTGAAAATGAACAAACAATTTTTTTTCTCAAAAATCGTTTTGGACAGAAAATGCCACATGTATTGAGTAAGATAACGTAAACGCCATCTTGCTGTATATTGTTTTTTAAAAAAATACATAATTGTAGTAGTTTTGAAATTTCTCACGTTGTTAATATTGACAATATTGGCAATTTGTGTACATTGTTGGATTTATGAGTTGAAGAGTCTGAAATGATATTGGGGGATGAAATGTTTGAAAATTGAATACTTTTATGTGAAGGGAAGGTAAATATTTCGCACTTTCAGACACGCTAAACGAAATTTTCTCAAATCGGCTTCAATTGTTTTTTAAACCTTTTGTATGGATTGTGTTAAAGATACTGAACAAAATGATATATCGCCATGTTCATTTCTATTATTTTCTTAAAATTACAGAAATGCAATATTTTAAAAAATATTACGTTTTATAATTAATTCTGATGTAGTTTCTCGAAGACTCAATACGTTGCTGTGAATATGATCTCAATGTCGCGCATTTTCAGACGCTCAAACAACATTTACTCAAGGACGACTCCCAATTTTTCAATGAAATTTTGCTGATAGGACATTTACTCTTCTGTAATATTATTCATAAAATATTTCGTTTCTTCTATTAGGGATCGGAAATGGATCAAACGTGAAAAAAATAGTTTTGGCGCCGATAGATAGCAGTAGAGGAGAGTGTTTGGCAATACAGGAAAGCTATTCTAGAGTAGAGATTAGAAAATTAACTAATAACAGAAAGTGTGTTCCAATCGGTAGCACAAGTTATTTATTATCCACGCCTAGGGGTAAGGAAGACATGTGGCGATCTCCTATCACCGTACGCAGCTTATTAAGTCGGCTTCAGCTTTCCTTCGTCACACAGCAATCGAAACTAAGACCGTTTATATTAAAAAACTACAGCTTCATTTTTGCCACGTCCGGAAATGGAACCCGAGACAGCTACTCAGAATGCTAACACGCACCCGAGGGGCTATTACAAATATATAATTTAATAATAAATTAAAGCTTTTAAATTTTAGGCTATTCAATCCTCTGTTCTGTTTCGTTATGTTGATACACCTTGACACTATTACGAAATAGTAGTTAATGCAATTGATTAATATTGTTAAGCTTTATTGCAGAAGTACATGTTCTGAAAAAGAGCAACATGCGAATTTTCGAATTTGTACGAATGCAATAAAGCAACATTATATACGAGTAACGTATGTATATAATGTATAACAGCATTGTAAATTTATAAGAGAATCAAACTTAATTTTGCAAAACACCTTTCTTGTGATGTCTCGGGTATTTGACATTGTGGAAAGAAACTTGGTTCGGTTGTTCCGTTTACCGCTACCATCCCATGATTTCTCGCTTTGATTGGCTGAATGTACGTTGACGCAATTATTCGTGCCGTAAAATGCTAAAACGTCTTCGTTTATGCCGTAAAATGTCCTTTTACGGACGATTTCTCGCAACAGAAAAGGTCGTTTATAATGCTGGTATACAATAGTCATTTACACTCCAAGAGCGTTGTAAGGGTGCTAATGATGGACTGGTGACAAAGAGCCCAAGGGTCTTCGGCCCGAGGACTTTTTGTCGCCTGCCATTAAAACCAGTTAACGCCCGTGGTACATATGATTTTATTTTTTTACATAATTTTAATTATTCTTGTTTTATTATTTACTAAAGAGTTGTCAACTCGGGTACTCATTTCATCGTGCGAATCCCTTATTTCCCTCTCATAATTTCCTAATTCCGTTTCATAATTCCCTCCATAAAACATGTAGCAACATTCAACTGTCTTCATATTCCCTTCGTAAACACGATCCTCTCGATTCAGGTAAGTGATTCAGTGAATATGGAGCTCCGTATCGAATATAATAACAAGCAATAACGTATCAGTAAAAATTAAAAATATACATTACTCACCTGGAAACTGGTTATGTTTAAACTCTGACGGGTGGCATTCTCCAGGGGCACGCAACCTCTCTCGTCGTCCAGGAGTTGGTCTTGGGCACAGCACTTGTGGAGCACGAGGTTTGCGGAGGGCGGGCGGGGAGTAGCCGAAGTGGGGGAGGGGGCCGTGGTCGCCGAGGCCCCCTGCACCAGCGCGGCGCACAGCAGCGCCCACAGAGCGACTCGCACGGCCCCCATCGCCTCCCGCACTGCGACGCTCCCTTCGCTCGGCGCCGTGCAGCGCAGCGCTCCGCGCAAAAAGTACCGATCTAACGCAACGTGGCCGCAACGTCCGGATCGCGGTGCACACAGCCAGAGACATGTTCCTGCTTTGTAACATTCCTAGATTAGTACGTCATCGGCATTTCAGAAGGTTTTAAAACGTTTTTTTTTTTTAGATTTATGGGTTCAGTTTAAAACTAGTGGTGCTACAGAACGGCACAAACTTTCCCTTATTAGTTTTTTATTTCCTTCGGTCTGCGCTAACTATTCGGAATTGACACATACTCTTGCCAGCTGCCATCTATCTCCGCACAAAGTACAGTTTTTTGACATTTTCTCAATTTTTTGGTTTCCTAATGTTATAACAAAAATATTGATTTTAGAATATTAAAAAACACAAAAACCTTGTCCGAAATAGCAAATTTGTTTTAAAAATTAGGAGCCGTGTGAAAGGCAATGGCGTTTTTAGCGCTATCAAAAATTAAAAATTTGAAGCTTTTTCACAGAAAATTTTTGAGTTTTCAAAATACTTCATTTGAAGTTATTTGAAGCACTTACACTCAGAATTATAAGAAAGTTTACAAATTGCTGGTAATGTACATATTAAAGATTTGAGAGATCTTTCAAAAAAATATATTTGTGTAATTTTTCAAAAAAAAAACAACCTCAAAATAAACTTCACGTCATATTCAATGATGAATATATATATCATGTCAACAAATCGCCGCCAATGTGAATATTAACGACGTGAGAGAAAAGTCCAAAAATTACATTTTGCAATTATTGAAAAATAAAAGAATACAACAATATAGCGGTTATGTCATCTCATTTAGTACATTTAGCACTATCAGTACCAAAAGTTTAAAGAAAGAATTTGGAGCCATTTTTGAGAAAATCTTGTTTGTTTTTTTTTATAAAATTATTCATATTGCACGCAATATTGCGCGAAAACTACTAAAATTTTCAAAACAATGTATATGACCTTAAACAAAGAACATATTTTGCAGAACAAATTTTATTTGAAGGAAAAAATCTCTATCTTCAATTTTTGTACTTGTAGGAAGACGCCGAAAAAAATTGAATTTTTTCACAATTTTCGAAAATTCAAAGTTAAATGAGAAAATGGGCCCTATTCTCTCTTAATAAGTATATTTTACTCTATTCTAACAAGAAATTTAAAGAAAACATTTGGAGCCGTTTTTTGAGAAAATTTTGAAAATGTCTGGGGGATTTCATGTAAAGTACCTCCAAATTTTGAACAATCTTTTTGAAGATCTCAAGCTTCGACTCAAACCAGATCGACTGGCGAATAGCCATTTTTAAAGAAATCGTACCCATGGTTTAGGCGTTCGTAGTGTTCACAGATGGACGGACGGACAAACGGATGTTTTCCATTTAATTGGTTTTTCAGTATCAAGGACCCACAAAACAACACTACACCACTTGTTAGGGGATTTTTGTTTTTTAATTTAGCAACTGATTTGATCCACTTTTTCGTTATCAGCGCTCGGCAATGAATTTTTTCCGCCAAAAATTCGCCTTTTTTTTGTGCAGCGTTACATAACATTCCGTATACTACGTATATTACTCCGTATGTACGAACGTATACCGGAAAGTAAAAATAGATTAAAAGAACATGAAAAAATCCACTTGCCAAGGAAGAGAGCGAGCTACGCGGAATGCTTGCCCCAGCGGAGTGCCGGGAGGTGTGTTAACCGTAAGTGGCGGGTAGTGGGACGGACAGTATTCGGCGCACGTTATTCGGTGCCGCCGAAGGAAATTAAGAACACCGGTGCATAGAAGTTAGTAGTGAGCCCTTGTAAATTCTTTCAAAGAGTCTCCATCTTCGTCTCCCTCAGGAATTAGATCTGTTGGTCTGTTGCGACTTTTTGATCTCTACGACTTCCCCTCGGTCTACCAATGCTTCTTTTCCCTCGAGATGTGTAGAACTATTGCTTAGATATACGTTTGTTTTTATTCCTTAATACAGGATCTTTCCATTTATTTTTATATTCTTCGATTTTGTAATTTTAAGAGTAAATTCCATGGTTCTTTCGGGTGGTCTTGTTTTTCATTGTCTTTTCTTGTTACTTCTTGAATCTACCTCAAAAATCGATAAATTTCTGTATCGACCTCAAAAGCCGTAAACGTTTGGTGTTTTATATTTTCGAACTTTATCACTCGTTGTTCGTTTAGTGGTGCCACACATAAGGTGGATTCTTTCGACCTCTTTTTGTCATCATAAAGTTCTCCGAAATATATGTCACATGCTAGCAATATAAAAGTATTTACCAGTTCAATTATCTCATCTTCTCAAAGTAGTCTGCATCTTACTGAGTGCGAACCTTTGAAAACCGTAGACTGTTTTGATGAAAGCTTTGGTGTTGTGTACACTTGGAACAGGGCTCTCTCTATATTGTCTTTATAATCAGCAACTAAAACCTGCTCGTCTGATAACGAAAGAGTTTTAGTAAAATTTGTCCCTCTGGAGTGTTCAATATTAAAATGTATAAGTCATTCACTTATAACGTGGTCAAGGTGTATGTTAAAAAGTATAGGAGTAAAACAACACCCTTGTCTAACCCATTTGTTTCTTCTAAAAAGTTTCTGAGTTTAGTTTTATGTTGCTCTGAGAACTTGCTTACTTGCTTCTGATATTTCTAATTAGAAGTAATCGTATTTCTCTTTTCCCTGCACATTCCAAAATTTACTTCTACTATCACTGTCAAACGTTTTCTGTAATCTATCAAACCAGTGTAGGCCTTCAAATTGTATTCTCATCTCTTTTCTATCAATTGCTTAAGGGATAATATATTCTCCGCACAAGATCTTCTCTTTCTAAATCCCTTTTGTTCTTTCAACATACATGTATTGTGATCAATTGTTGGGATAATTTGAATTAACAAAAAAGCGAAAACCGATTTATTACAAGAAATATTTGATATGCCTTTAATGTAAACATAATGTTACAACAGTACTGACAATATTTTGGTATTATTTTCATAAATTATTCACTACATTGTTTCATTTTCATCCTTGTCGAGAGTTGGCCAGACAAATTTTTGAGTAAAAACTCATCAACTGTATCTTAAGGAATATAGTTTTTAGTTTTCTGAGATCATTGACTTTTTTATGTTTAATGTTACACAATGCTGCGAATAAGCACAAGCTTTAAGAAGTTCTGGAGTGCCGACAACTGATTTTTTTCAAGTCAAAACTGTTTTCAATTAGTCCATCAATTTAACCCAAATGTTTGTTAGAATATGTGAGCTCCATGGAACTCGAAATGTTGAATTTTTTGTTTGTTTTCCCTTGAAATGCTTCTTGCTTGAGTCTCAGTAGACTCATTCTTTTTATAGTACTATGGCCACCATGATTCAAAATCCTTCTCCTTTTCACTTTCCACAAGTTCTACTTGAAATTTGTCCGGAACTACTGTTGAATGAAGCATTAGATGTGCATTACTTCATGCAACTCCTTATTGCTGCTCTGCGACAGTGCCGCCACTCACTACAACGCCATTGGAGAAACAACACATCTCCGGGAGATACGGGGTTCCTCAAAAGACTGCAAATTTTAACATCTCATTGTTATGTACCTTTCCATTGGAGATGTGATATTTTACGTGGAATGAATGAGGTTATCCTTAACAATTAAATCTGGATGTATAACTCAGTTTTGAAAAAAATGGAGATGAGGTGTTTCTGAAATGACTGATTCAATTATCGATTTTCCAAGCAGATTTTTTTCTTCCACCTCCGTATCATCATTGAAACACTGGTAGGGCTCAACGCGGCGGCAAGCGCACAGTACTCGGCGGAACAGTTTCAAGCAAGAGAAAAGTTTTCGGGACGTCACAGAGCATTGAGTTGCAACTACTGCCTTAAACCAACCGATTGCGCAGTTCGAGGCCCGGCCTGCAGAGTGGTGATGGCTAAATCTGCACCTGCACGGAGTCATTTTGGGGGTTAAAAGTTGATTCTCTTGCATAATTTTTTTTCCTGTGTGCCTATTTTCGTTGTTGTACATTATGAAAATATCAAAGAAAAATATTGAAAGTTACTACAATTTCCCTGAAGTAAACGGTTTCTACTCCCTTACATTCTGTACAATGAAGTAACTTTGAAAACTCGTCCTTCCTATGAATTCGAAAATGCTAAGAAAGTAAATAATTCAGTACTGCAGCCAATCATTCGCTTGCGAAGAGAACTGCATTACATCGTTATACAGATAAAGATCGTACTTAGAGACGCCGCAACGATATGACGTAATCACTCATAATCGACAATGAAAAAGAATTTTCTACCATAAGGCCACAAAAATTGCTTGGAGTTTGTAATCCAAGCACAAAAATATGACCCGTTCAATTCAGTATGGCAGGCAGTTGGAGACGCCGCTTCGGTATGGCACACAACTCCTTCACACTTTAGCTATCTAACGAAAAATATACAACTGGAATTAACTATGTACTCATTCCCTAATGGAATAGATTTATTGGTGTTGTGAAAATAATTACCTTTTATTCAAGGCTTTAACATACAAAAATCTAGGCACAAACAAACATGACTTTGACAACACTTTACATAATAAATATCCACAGTCTCACAACACATGGCAGGCGACCGACTGACTGAGCCACCAAAACACTAAGCAAAACAATATTCACGGTAACCAGGGCAGCCAACATAAAAGTTCAAAAAGTTCGAAAATAGTAACACAATTGGCACATTTAAAAATTGCGCAGCGCAACGCCGACACCTACAGACTGCCATACTTGCGTTTTCCTTGTTCTTCATAACACTGGCTAACTTGTCAAAACGTTTTAGCTTTGAGCTTATCATACGTCGATTTTCTTGCTGGCTGCGGTCTAACGCAGGTTCAGCGGGCCAGCCACCATTGGGTCGCATGAGGGCGGCACCGAGTCACGCAGGAATACGACTCCTGCCTGTTAGCACGGCTGACAGCGTCGTAGTTCAGTTAAAACGCATTGACCACATCGCAGATGCACCGTTCCTTCGCCACGCTAGTAGAGGCAATTGGCTGGTCTAATTCGCGCAAAAGTTTTGAATCAGTGCGGATCTCTATTTGAGAAAATCTCAAAAAAAAAGAAAAGTTTAATAAAGTATTTTCCGCAATTTCAATTGAAAATTCATAGGACCACAAAACGCGGTGACGCAGAACAAGGAATATCCCTTTTGGAGAAATGCTGGTTTGGTTTATAGTGTAGTTTAGTTGTTCTGTTTTGGAGTGCTATCCAAAGGACGGACGGGGGGATTTTTACATCGATTTTTCTGTAGTGGCCGATGACATAATTTCTTTGCTACACCCCCTGCCTTATAAAATGATTCTTTTTGAGAGTGGTAAGCACTATCTGGGCCCTGTTGAGCTTCATTCGTGAATTAACAAAAGATTCATTTTATAAGGTAGGAGGTGTAACAACGACTTTAATGTCATTGGGCACTACAGAAAAATGGCAGTACTCAATCGTTTTGCCGAAAACGTTCAGATTATCCCATTAAACATTGATTCTGACTGTACCACCTATTAAAGAAAGTAATTTCCTATATATAGGCATAGATACAAAATATTTTTCTGGGTTCTCAATGGTTTGTCAAAGGTTTTTTTGTCGAAAAATCGACACTTTATAATTTATATCTGCGTGAGAAAGAAAAATGTATTTCTATTAATATTTTTTCATGTAACTTTCTATACCCGAGTGTGGTCGAGTCAGGCAACTATTATATTAACCATTTATTTTTATTATAAATCTTTGTTATCCAAATACAGAAATTTTACATGAAAATACCCATCTCTAACAGCATGATATGCTTGTATAATGTCGCTTGTTAATATTAACAAATTAATGTTGTAACTTACGTGATTTAAGCTAACTTGAGCTGCAGTTTTATTAAGCCAGTCTGTATGTACATTTTACCTGGAAAAAGGTCATAAAAACTTTTTCTTTGAGTATGTTGTATGTACCCAGGCACTAGTTAAAATCTCACATTTTCGACCTCCCAGACACTATGCTAACTTCGGGAAACCCGAAAAACCGGTATTTTTTTACTTCTTTTTTTGTTGTAGCTCTTTAACATTAAGTCGTTCAGAATAATGTTTCAAATAAATTTTAAAGAGAATAAAATTTCCTACGACTTTTGTGTACAACATTTTTTTCGAAACTAACTACCATACGGCATACAGATTTCCGCAAAAACGCTATTTTTAAATTCTAAAAAATGTCTGCCAACATACACATGTTTGTGAGATTATAATGGACCTAAAATAAATATAATGGTGTACTTCTGTGAACTAACTTTTTTTTTGTATCACTATATCAGAGGTTCCGATGATGTCAAAATTAAATAGAATTTCTCTACAAAGATTGATTTTATTAATACAGAGACGTAGCAAATTACATTAACAGCATGAACTGAAAATTTTAATATCTTTATTTGTCCCGCTTGCTGTCTTGACACCCTTCGATGTCTCTTCTAGTATTGGAACACAGTCTCACTCTCCGAAGAGCCCTTTACTCGTCGAATAACATACGAGATGCTTTCGGTAGGAGGATGGAGCAAGTGGCTAATGAAGCTGATAGCTTTTCCTCGCGGCGCGGGTGGTGTCGCCGGGCTGTGGGGATGTGGCAGTCGCGCGCTTGCTGTCGCCTACGTAGAACACAACGCGCTTTGTCCCGCCCAATATAACATCAAGCTTGAAGCTGAAGTGAGCAATCGCGCGTCACTGAAGCCAGTTGTAGCCCACACAGGACTCTGCCTTTGTTTCCGCAGTGAAATTGAGTAGTATAAGGTCAGTTCCCCATTCCATGTAGGCTACTCGTACTTTCACCTCAGGGGAGAATTCTTCGATAATGACCTTTGGCGACGATATTTGTTCCAAGCTGAAATTTGTTGCATTGAGGCGATATATTCTTTTCCGTGATGGAATTATTTTCCAGTACGTTGTATTTCGTACATTCACTAAAGCGAGGTTCAGATTCACTATAACCGAATCGTCTGATACTTAGTAGGTGTAATGTAAGGGAAACGAGACCAGTGAAGTTGGTTCACTATAACCGACGGTTTACTATATCCGAGTTAACTATAACACGAGTATGTTGATCTAAACAACGAATTAATGCTGGAGCAAAAAAGTTTACACAATCCATGAGATATATTTTGTTTTCCTTAAATCATCGAATGTCCCACGAATGGCAACATTGTCCATTTCTTATTTTATGAATATCGAGTATTATCCTACTTCATACTTTTGTGTTTCTCCTTTCGATATTGATTAGGTCGGTTTATTGTGACTCATAACTATCCGTTTGAGCTCTGTTCCATTATTCGTACGAGAGCTGCGACGAAGTATGTTAGTGCTTCGCGTGTTAGATGTTGATGCTGAGTAGTCCAAATTTCGTATGCAGAGGCTCGGCAGGCGTTTCCTGAGCGCGTCGAGAACGTCTCTCTTGCAGCAACAGGCTGCGAAGACGCCCAGACCTCGGAGAGCGTTAACGGCCTCCGCGAAAGTCATGGAGATTTCGCCTGCCTTCGTGGCCCACACCACCACCTCCAGCACCCACGTCACTCCCATCAGCGCGAACAGCTTTGCGTAAATCAGCAGCCTGGGGACAAAAAATGTCTGTGAGGCCTCCACCTGTGACACATATAACACCTCCAGCAGACACTTCTCGCTCGTCAGGGCAAGCAGCTTCGCGTACAGCAGCGTCCTGGGAACATAAAATGCCCGTAAAGTCCCGTTACACATACACCACCACCTCCAGAAGAAACGGCAGGCTCATCAGTGCAAAGAGCTTCGCGTACAGCAGCATCCTGAAGACACAAAATGTCTGTGAGGCCTCCACCCGTTACACATACACCACCACCTCCAGAAGAAACGGCAGGCTCATCAGTGCAAAGAACTTCGCGTACAGCAACATCCTGGAGACACAACATCTCTGTGAGGATGGAAATCCGCGACATTCCACCATGTCCTGCAGTCAAGCTCATCAGCGGAAATAGTTTCCTGGGGGCAGAGCATCTCTATGAAACCTCCAGCCTTTACACATTTCAGAGAGCCATTCTTTCTTGGGGGACACTAGGACTGAAATTTTGACCAAAATTTGAAAAAGATCGAATTTTTGTTTTTGTATAAGAACATTGTATTAAGTATTAAGAATAAAATAAATTTACTTCCGCTCAGTTTTCAACATTTTTAATGGGACGGGAGCTATTTAAATATCCCCTGTGCCCTTGCGTTTAAAGGTTCCAAATGCCCGGTTTAGTCGTTCGGACTCCAAACAAGTAAGAACTCTATTTCTATAAGAGAGAGCTGTATTAAATATACTGTTGTACTCTATGAGCTATTGGGTGAATTTAAATTCTAACAGTTAGAGTAGTCACTACAAAAAGTTTATTTTTGTATATATCTTTTGATTACATTGCTTCATTGACGTAAATCTATGAATAGAGTGACAAGAATTGTGAAAAAAAACGAATATTGAAAACTTAATAGTATCTCGTGTGTATATGTGCGTAAGACTCATGGATAAGCATTTTGTTTACAATAGTATAACGTCAAATACAAAATTTGTATATACAAAAAATACAAAAATGACTTTTTTGGCTTGTCTCTCACGTGCTTAATATTTTCACTGGCGGCGATTTGTTTACATTATTATATTTATGAGTACATGCACTTTAAATAATGTTATATAAAGTTTCTCAAAAACAACCGTTTTCTGTGAAAACTAGCTCAAATTTCCGCATTTTCAGAAACGCAGAAATGCCATTTTCTCATAAATGGTTACAAATTTTTTCTTCAAACTTTTCGAATGGATAGTGAAAATTACTATCTTTAATATGTCGTGAAGTTGAATTTGGGGTATATTTTTGTTTTTTCCAAAATTACACAAACGTCATTTTTGTGAAAGTTCTCTCACACCTTAAATATGCACATTGCCAGCAGTTTGTAAACACTTGTATTTGTGAGTTAATGTTCTTTAAATGACTTCAAATGAAGTTTTTCGCAAAAAATAATTCTGTCAAAAAGAGCTTAAAATTTCGCATTTTTAGTACCCCTAAAACGCCATTTTTTTAAAAACGGCTACAAATTTTTGAAAGAATATTACCATTGAGGAGAAGATTTTACTGTTCTTCAATATTCTTAAAATAATATTTCTGTTTTACCATTTCCATTTTACCATGAGGAAACAGAAAAATTAAGAAATTGTCCAAAAAAAATATACTTTCAGCGGCGATAGATGGCAGCTGACAAGAGTATGTGTCAAGTTCAAATAGCTAGTCGAGACCAAAGGAAATAGAAAATGAATGCCATTTCTATTATGCCTTAATTTAAAGTCTGTGCCATTCCATAGAAATACTAGTTGTAATTTATTAAAAGAACAAAAGGATAGAGCAAAACTGTATGTGGCATCTCACAGAGTACATTTGGTTCTATTTCTACTAAAACTTTAAAGAAAACATTTGGAGCAGTTTTTGAGAAAATAATGTTTTTGTAATTTCTTAAATTGCAAATATTGCACGCAATATTGTGCGTAAACTACTATTTGATTTTAAAAATGTGCACGACCTTAATGAAAGAATTTACTGTGAAGAACAAGTTTTATTTGAATGAAAAATCTTTTGTGACAAATCACGTATTCTTATACGAGAAATACTTGGCCCTTCGCCCCAAGATAGACGACTATTGACTTATGCAGTGTTCCACACTGTCAACATTGAACAACGTAATGATTAACGAATTATAATCGATTCCTCGAGTCGACCTGCACTCGCCATCTTAGCGATTGCTAAGAACGGATCGCCCCATTTGACTAGAAGCAGCTTTGTGAACAGGACGTTTCCGTTAGCAGTGAAGACGTACGAACGGAAATCTGTTACAGTCTGTTTATATGTCACTTCGAAAAAGCTCTTAACAAGAGGTAATTATTCCGTTTGTAATACTATTCATGGTGATTAAGTTTTTGCACGTGAAAAATGTTAACACATTTTGAAGCACTGCATTGATACTACACACATTCTGCGTTGATAAATTTAACTTGCTTGCACATGTCATCTAGATATTTGACTTATCTGCTCAAAATAGCATTTACAGTACTGAATGTACTACGAGAATACTCTCTCTAGTTTCCATGTAAATGCTTGAGCTTTCTCAAGATATAAATTAACTTGTTGAAATTACTAATCACTCCAGGAAAGATCATTTCCCAGCTTTTCATTGCAATATCATGACTGAGCATGCTGACTTGAACATTTGGTCGAAATATTGCTGATAACGAAAATACTGGCATAGTTAAAACACAAACCAAACCTAACAAGACACAGCTTTCTCTCTTAACTGTACACAATCGTCCATTCTTTGCCAATATTGTTTCTTTATTCTTTTTGACGTAGAACATCAATGATGTAAATAAATCTCGTCAGTCTGCGCAAAACAAGTTGTACATAGAAAGAGTAAATATTAAATGGGGAGAATCTAAGCCTTCTACGTGCGATGTCACAAAAATAGTCACCGCACCAAGGGCTGAAATATAGGTGGTATTGGTAATACCGATAAACGCGGGACGAACAAAAATTTAATAGAATGTCGAAACGTATCGTATCCTGTAGACTACGATATGAGAAACGTTGTGCTAAAAATTTTAGTTTTAAAGCCATAAAACGCTTCGTTTCGGAGTTATTTAACTATATAGATTTTGACAATGCTGTCGTGTTTTGCGGGTTGCATTTGAACTGAATAATTAGATGAGTTTTTGTAACAAATCCTTCATATTTTTATAGTCGAAATACAATTCGTCACGTCTCTGTGAAATTTTCTTTCTTTAGAGACCTCATTTATAAAGATTGGTTGTGTGTGACAGCCGCAAAGGGATGGTATACTAGGGAAAGTAAGGGAAGTAAAACAGGAGACGATTTCACATTAATTAAGAAGTGTTACGGAGAGGTTATGTGAGGATAGCGATTTTCAACACGAAAAAATTACTGTTTATAAAGCTTGTGAGAATATGGCTATCATAAATTACATAATAATTCGTCAATTACGAATATTCAAAATTTACTATGGAATTCTATACCGAATACATTAGGAGATTAAGTGAAACGATTGAAAAGGTTTGATCTGACCTTGATCAGGAATTAAATAAAAAAATAGAAGAAAATGTGTCGCAAAATGAAAAATGGGAAAGTGCTGATCAATATAAACCGCAGCAAAATAAAGCAGATAGCAAGAAACCATGTCCAGAACGGAAAACAGGTAGAGGAGGTACAGAAAATCGTCAAGAGGGTACGCGAATAGAAGGGAACTATCCACGATGTAATAGAGAGGAAATACCAAAGGAACACCTTCCAAGTACGGTAATTGCAGATAATTTTATATAAAATAATTTCTTAATGTCTTGAAGATTCTTCTAGGCTATACTATAGAAAATTCTAGTAACTATAGAAACATTTCTGTTAGTCAAATTTTCGAAATTATCAATCGACGAGGAAAGAAATTTAAATGAACTTTTTCTTTTTTTATGTTAATTTAATGGCAGGATGGTATTTGTTGAAGGCATCTAATCAAGGTACTGTAAGCTGACTTTGTAAGACAATTATCGTGCCGTCTATATATCTCTGGTAAAATTCAACATTAATTAAGTCGAGTTTTGTTGTTTCCATATCTTTTATGACTAATTCTGAAAATATTGAACTACATGAACCGCCAATAGGAGTGCCTTGATTTTGTAGATATGTTTTCTTATCAAATGAAAAATACCTGTTGTTTAGAATAAATCTGAATGCTGTAACGCACAGTTTCAGGAACGGGCAGTTTGAAGTTGTATTCTACTAAAAATGTATTTTCACTTTTAAAACAAAAATTTACAACGTGCAGAGAAGAATCAATGAGAATATCTAGTTCAAAATTGTTTTCGTCAACTGTCGGCGTGCATTGAATGAAAGTACCTCTCTCGTCGTTTTCTCAAAGCGCCGCCGGTGTGGCAGGAGTCTTCGTTCTGCAGCATGCCTCTCCCACTTTGTTGAGCTTCGCGTAAGCGAAACATGGTGTAGCAGAACATGAGGATGTTGGCTAGCACCAGACACGCCACCGGACCGTAGTAGTAGAAGAAATTCGCCTGCTTTGCTGCAAGAAAGAGAGATGGTCCCTTGTTTTACTTCTGGACATAAATGTAACTTCATTATTTGTGCACGTCTTCTGAATTTCAATGGGAAATATAGTTATTCAAATTATCGTTTTCCATATTATCGCGGCAAAAAGTATTATTCTTTCATGAAGAGCATGAGGTTTCAGGGCAGGAATTTATAGCTAATTTACCTTTGAAAATATATTTTATTATATAGGAGCGAATATTTTGTCAACAAAACTTGAAAAAAACCGCTCTTTTCTGTATTCAAAATTCGACTAGAATATGGTTTAGGATAGAGATCACAGAAGTATGAAAACGTGCACAAAATTCACTCCCCAAAGCTCGGCACACACAGTTTTTAACTGTTTTTGACGTAAATAAATAAATTAAAAAACAACACTATTGTATACTGACGCTGTTTATGTTCAAAATAGCTATGCATTAGCAAATTTTAATATTTTTAAATCAGGATTTGAAACAAACTTTTCTCATTCAACATTTTATTATTTATTCACTTAACTATAACATAGCCATCCTCTTACAAACTTACGACTATATTTTTAGGAACATTATCTGACTAGAACTATTTTTTGTGAGGGCAAAGAGAGAGGGTTTGACGACTGGGCAAAAGGTTTAGGGGGCGGGTCTGATCATGGCACATGGTATCGTGAGAATGTTTCTAGGATTTTTTTGAAGAGTGATGGTTTTTGTATTATTTTCATTGGGTTTATCTTCAGCAGAACACAATTTGCTTTTGTAATCGAGTAATTAAAATTGGACATTGTTTTCTCTCGTATCGAAATGATAGATCTTTTTTTGCTCGTATATATGCATATGTTTGTTTGAATGTTTTAGGACAATTTTTTGCTTGCGTGGCAATAGAATGAAGCACTGGACAAGATTAAATCAATGTCTATATAACTACAAGCGGATTCATATTTACACCTTCGTTCTGGCAAAGTTTATTTTGAGTAACATGAATATTTATTATGCGGAATTTGCATTCAGAACATAAACTCTGTGTATATTTACTATTAAATAAAGATAAAACAGTCAAATTCACAAGCCACTATGTGTAATATTTCCACATTTTTATCAAAATAAAATATAGGTTACATCAACTAATTAATCCAATACATCAATTAAACCTGTTTGATGAGTAAGTTTATTAGTAACGAAATAAACATTTCTTGGTACCTCCCTCATTTACGTTTGCAAGGAATCTCAGTTCTATATCATCATTGCGGTACATTACTAAATATAATTTCTCCAGAAAATGTCATGTTTATTTCCTACATTGAGAGATATATTAGAAATTCAAAGCTGCAAATACGATTTCAGGAAGTTTAGAAAACTAGCTGAACACGTGCGATTTCATCACACAGCAGTAAGTGCTATAGGAAAGTGAGAACAGAAATTATTGCATATCCACAACAATAACTGTTTCGTATTTACTAAGATCTGTAAGACCGGTAACTGTACATACAGTACAATTTTGTGCAGATTGGACGAACACAACTCGTGCAGACCAGGCCGGCCGATTTCTGCCTGACGAACACGATTTCTACCTGAAAACTTTAGAGCATGTTCATACTTTTTCATGGATAAAGTTAAGTTTGACTCAAGTGTCTCTAGCGGCATTCACTAACGGATTTGTTAACCCATGGGACGGTAATCGGCCATTTCGATTTTTTGGTTATTTGTTTCAAATTGCGATTATTTTTAGTGATATTATGATATACTACCTCTTTGCCCATTCCCCACTTTCTATTTTTCTTCTCTATGCTCCTTATGGTGAATTATTACTTTATAATGATCACAGCAAGAACGCACACACAGAAATACTGCCACTGAAAGTTTGGTATCAAGAAATCGATGTTTAAAACATCGGTATTTTGAGATCATAGACGTCAATGTCGCATCCCTGATGCGAACAGTCACTTTTCATCGGCGCAATTCAGTTGTTTCCGGGAAGACCCTGGCAGAGTTTTGTGGCGATTCGCACAAAATTCATACAGAAAACGTACAGACTAAGTATGCACGACTTTTGGCTTTTATAGCGCGATTTTTATAACTCTACCTCTCAAGCTCCTACGGCTACGATGGAATATCACACGGCATTTCGCGTCCTTCTCGCACGTGTCACTAGATGTCACATGGTCGCAAACACTGCTTGATATGGTTACGATCATGTAAAGTCTAGCGGCACGACTGAGAAAAACGCGAAATACCGTGACATAATCCATCATAAAGGCCTTTAGGCCATTCCGGCCATTGGGTGATATTCCGCGTCAATATTTGTCCCGCGAGAGAGACAGAGTCGTGTTCCAGCCCCAAAACCGGAATTCCGCCCAAGCTGACAACCCTGCGTCAAAAATGCGGTATAGCTCGACCAACTTGAGAATGATGTTTACAGGAGCGCGCCACTGTTTGTGTTTACAACCGAAACGTCAGAGACGGAGATATAAAGATACTCAATTCAAAATTAAAATGGGACCGTGCCAAACTATTGCGAAAAACGCGCGATTTATTTCGTTGCAAATCTAGAATCTTCCCAATTAATATTTTAACTGTATTTAGACATGTCTGAATCTCATATTGGAATAAATAAAAGTATACTTTCTCTTCAAAACGATTCGAAAGTGTGAAACGAATTCTTTCGATGAGCAGTAACATTCATATAAATCGTTGATTTGAACTTGAGTAGTTTTTCAGAATATATACCAAATAAAATTCTTTTTTATGTAATGAGTAACTACCACCATAATGAATATTGTAGATACTTATGACAGTAAGGTTAATATTTTGGTGCATTATTGCATACCTAACAAACCGTCTAAAGCCTATGAAAAAAAAGATGAATGAAGGAGAATACAAAATGTTTAAATTTGATGAATAAGTATTAAAAATTCAATATAAATAGAACTTTTATAATAGTCTTGTACTAGAAAGGTGAAAAGTAAAGAAAGCAACTTAAAAGGACAAAAATAAAACAGTCAGTGCAAATCTTGCATGATATGTCTCTGAAGTTATATTTTATCAGCTGATTTACAAACTCTATGAAGGAAGCCGTGGTGATTCCGTAGGAGCAGTCTCTGAACTCGCTTCCCGCTCCGGGCAACTTTTGTTAGCGAAACTGACTGTACAGACCCGTGTTTTCACTGTTAGTTCCACGACGCGCCGCAATCTCAGTCTTCATTCTTCGCTTGGTCGAGTTATACCTTTGGCAACACTGGTCTGGTTGCTCGCAAACAAAAATATCAAAGAAAACCACTCCTCAACATGGATTTTAAGTTCGACTAACTTTCATAAATTTAAAATTTTAAAAAATCTCCACATAACTGTATCATTTTTACTTTCCCGTATACTATACATATGCATGTGTAGTACAGGGAAAGTTATGCAAAAAACCTCGGATTTTCGACAGAAACTCAATACAGGGCCCTGGTAACGCAAAAGTGGATAAATCCAGTTGCTAAATTAAGAGATAAAATCTCTTAACACGTGATGCAGGCAGAATCCCTATTTTGTGTGTCCTAGATACCGAAAAACCAATTCAAAGCAAAACGTCTGTACTGCAAAACAACTGTCAAAATTAAGTCTTATAATTTGAAATAAAATGCATTTTAAATCAGTAAAATCTAGAGGAAGTAAATATTGTGCATTTTAAATAAAGATTACCATATGAACCCATTGCAGTCCCATTTTTGAACTTGCACCATCTGTTTGGACATACACAAGGATTATTATAGAATTTTTTCAATTTTTTTGAAGATGAGCATTTTGAAAAAACTTAAAATCAACATTTTAAATTCAAATTTGAAAATCTTTTTGAACGCAACCCCTATTGAGTTGTATATCATACAAAAGGCCATAAAGAAAGCTGCAAAATGACACCTGTTTCAGCTCTCTATCTTAATTTGGTGAGGTTCTACATCAATTTAAACATTTTCGGGTAGCCAATTTTGCAAAATTTTACATGGCTATATTTCAGAAACGGGTGGAAATATTTACTCAAAATTTGTAATTTTCTTATTCTCCATTCATACTACCTATGTGTCAAATTTCATTTGAATCTGAGATGGTGATGTAAAATGACTGTGTTGATTTAATAAGGAATGACCCATACATAACATTAAAATTTCAGTGATGACATTAACCATCAGTCATTACAGTAAAATAAGTATTTGTTATACATGTATGTGTGAAGATCTTAAAATACTTTTTCTGGTAACCTTTCTACAGTTCTACTTCAGTGTTATGTAATCGCACAGGTTCAGCTAGTATATAAGAAAGTTCATTAAATAAATTGGTAATAATGTAATTTCATTGGTATTAACAATTGCAGATCAAGGAAGAATTCGTCACACAACGCAAAGCAATACGTTCTCAATGCTCGGCCATCTTATTCTAGCACTTTCCGCCAATTTGCCAAGATGCGCATGACGCCGTCTTCCCGTTTCCATTCTAGCCGCGCATTTCAAACAACACAAATTTCGTAGCTTCTTATTAATAAAGGAAAGCTGTTCACTATTCAGTATATAATTTCTTCCACTCCTAATGTTTTTCTCTTTTTTTTGGTACCTCGTTTGTTTAAAACCCTTCACTGAGACATGAATAGGAGGGGCATCAAAATCAGCCTTTTTAAAGAAATAATATGGTATATATGATACAAAATGATGATTCCTCTCTAATTTAAAAGCATGCAGTTTTTGTGAATCGTGGAGTGACCAGCACTATAGCAGTACTTACGGCTGAACCAGCAGCCGTACAATCCTATCTCTGGCTTCTGCAGCCAATGAGGAAGGCCCGGAGAGTAGTTGAGGGCGCCTGTGATGGCCACGATGATGGTGGGGCCGCTCCACGCGAACAGCGAGTAGTACAGGAGGCGGCGGCCAGAGGACCTCTCGTCGTTGACGGGCAGAAGGTTCCTGTCACGCAACATCCCACTCGGTCACAAAGGCAGAACTTTTGCGCTATGCATGGGACGATCCTTAAGTACTTACGAGACTGTTTTGGACCTCGGACCCCCTACAATTTTTGAAATTGTTTTGATTTTAAAATAAAAAAATGTGTTCGTTATGGGAAATGATCCTTTCAGTATAATATATTGTTTCATAAATCGAGTAAAATTAGAAAAATGTACCGTAGATTCGGCTCCGTATCACATTTCCCTAGATTCGTCATTTATTGTAAGGCCCGCATTTAGAAAGTCATCTTAAAAACTGAACTAGTAAAAGTGTCGAATAAGTAAAAAATGTCGATAAGTAAATGCTCTTCAACACACATATAAAAAGTACCTTGAATAATATTTATTTCTGTGCTACTTAAAACAAACCTTTGACTGCCATTCCATGTGTAAACGATAGGCACTACAGAAAACAAGTTCAGGGGTAATGACCACCATTTTGATCGTGTTTTCATCCAGGTTCTTTTGATTCACGGAGCAGCTTCTTTCTGACCTTTTATCCCCTCTAAATATCAGATACGGACTAACATAGTTTTAGACTAATTTACAATGATATAATAAATACAAGTGATTATTTATGCAAGTGTTGGGAAATATTAATGACACAAGGAAATAGTAAAACGAAATATTTTTCTCTTAGAATTACTCGCGTATCAAAAGAATGAATGCAAGTAACAATGTCTTATTTAACATTTAAAAAGAGTGCTCAAAAATAATAAAACGTTTCTAATTTCGTGCAAACGTTTCCTTTTGTTGTGATGATTGTGATGGATGAAAGCAGAAAAAGATCCAGAAGTACTAAGTGATGTGCATGTATTTCAGCACTGCATTCACTGCAACTTGAACAGTGATAAGATTTGTCGCCAGGAACACGTAATGCGTCCCCACAGCATTCAAAACGCAGTTTCAGTTAGTAATGTGCAAAAGTACAATCTCTTCCCAACAGTATCTTGCCGTCTTTCTCCTTTTCCTTTTTTTCTTTCTCGCCCTTACTAACAGAAGAAAAGAAATTATTGTAATCTTGCGACGGAAAAGGCGAATTTTTCTACACAAAAACTCTTATTGCCGGGTCCCGGTAACGTAGAAGTGCATCAATTTAATTGTTAAATACAGATGAAAATTCCTCTAACACATGGTGTAGCCACAATCCATGTTTTGTGTGACCATACCGAAAAATAGATTGACGGCAAAACGTCTATCTGTCCATCGATTCACAGCGCTAGCACCTAAACCGGTCAGTCGACTTTTTACAAAATTGACATTCTTCAATCAGCTGATGTCGCGGATCCTGCAATTTGAAACCGATATTTTAATTTTGGGTGTACTTGACATGAAGCCTCCTCGGATATTTTCAAAAAAGGCTCCAAATGTTTAGATTAATTTGTGCAGCTCTCATGTTTGTTGAAATCCCCGATTTTAATACATAAACTTTTAAAATACAAAATTGAAGATAAAAAATATTTGCCTCAAACAAAGTACCGTTGTACGAACTTAGCTCTTTAAAAAAGGTCATATACAATTGTTTGAAAAAATGAGTATGTTTTGTGCAAATTGCACTGTAAATTATCGCAACTTTTTCTCAAAAAACGATCGAAATTATTTTCCTCGAAATTTCTCCACTTATGTAAAAAGGACGGTAAAAATCTTATGCTAGTCCCATTTTCGGATACTGCTCGGTATTTTGAAAATTGCTAAAAATATTTTTTTTAAACTACAAAATTGAAGATAAAGATTTTTGCCTCAGACAAAGTCTGTTGCACAATATTTGCTCTTTAAAACCTCATGTACAATTTTTTGTAAAAGTTGGTGGTTTTCGCGTAATTTCGGTTTGAAATTAATTAAACATGTGGTGTATGAGCGTCCCGTCGTACATAAACGATAACATTGTAATATTCCTAGAAAGTATGTGCTGTTGTATCACCAGTAGTTCCTCGATATAATTTGAGGCATCTGAAGAGCCGCTAACATTCTTTTGGAATCAAAATTTTCAGTGTTTTGGTTTGGGTTTAATTGCAACTTAACAGAACGCAATTGACAATTAAATGTTTGACCCCAATATCACATTAAAATGAGAATTGCGATTGTTGCACGAGTTGGTTGACAAGTGAAAATCGACTGTCACTGCCCTACAAAAGAGCAGAAACAAAGCGTCTCTCACTATGACGATAATACAATGACGAAAGGTAAAGTTATCATTGAAACCTAACATTTTGATGTTTAGCTTCATTCTGTCAATATTGTTGAAATTTATCAAACTTATATGTTGAATTTCGTACATGCTCTTTGTGAAATTATAGGGATAATTCCCTGCAAGTGTATTCCTCGAATTCAAAGCCACGAACAATGTATTATATTAAAATGATACGGCTATTCATTTACATACAATTTATGTTGTTCCTGTATTTGATGTAAAAATAATTGGTAATAGAAGAACTTGAACTTACACCAAGCCACGAGTGAAGTCGAAGCACAAGACAGTAAGCCAGAAGAAGGTGGCAAGAAGCAAGAACTGGCCTAAGAACGCTGCAACAGAAATATCATGGTAATGTTTGAATTAAACAGAATATGGCAGTATTAGAACTTAAACATTAGTTAGCCATTTAACACATCTCCTTATAAACGAAATGTCGCCTTTTATTGTTCTTGTGCAGAAATTGTAATGCTATCAATCGAATTGGGTTACATTATTTCTTGCTAATATGGGTCTACTATAAAATTTCCCCTCAATGTAGTTATCGTACTTTCCTCAGATTTTGCACAATTTAAGGCAACATATGTTTCTCGGAATTGTCGCATTATACGTCAAGAATAACCTCCCAAGTTATTCTTAAAATGCCCAAGTCTGGAATTTTTATAGCTCCTTTTGATTTTACGCTCCTTTTTTTATAGCTCCTTTTGAATTACGATATTAGGCGTCAGATGGTAGCTGGTTTTCTCAATGAAATGTATTTATCAAAAATACATCTTCAAATAAGGTCATGCTTAATATTTTGAAAATATGGTAGAGCATACAGTGATGGGCACTTTAAGAGCAAAGAGATGTTATTATTCAATGTATAATTCGTTTATTTTAGCAATAGAAAATTTATGGTTGGCAAATGAATTACTCAGTAAGTTAAATAGTTGAACAAAATATTTCACATTTTATAAAATACGAAACTAAAATAAGGCAGAAAATATACTGATGGGCACTTTCAAGACTATCGGGGGCACTTTTTAATATAGTGATGGGCACTCAGAAAATGGATTGTAAAAAGATCAGCGAAGTCAAACAGCATTGTTGAACGCAATTGGCTTGTTACTGCTGTTTTATTAAGCTGCAGTAATTTAATAAGTCTAATCATTTTACCTCCCCCCTCTCTCACAAATATTTTTGTCGTCTCAATCACTTTCCTCTACAGAAACATCTGAGGAAAGACATAATTTGCAAACAAATTTTGATACAATTGGCAGAGCACACCATAGTTCTTTAAATTCAATGTGATACCACACCGGAAGACCTGAAGAAAACACTTCCGTGGACTTCTGGAGGAAAGAGACTTGCTGCTACTTCTTGTAAATGCCTACGAAATTGCTCGGCCGACAAATGTTTTTATTTATTTTGCCTCCTATAAGTGTGTTTAAACTTTGAATGGATAAATATGTCATTCTTTGTGCAGAATTAACGTTTGTTTTCTTGAGGTTATCTCAATTACAATTTTCTTCTAGATGGTGTGTTTTCTACTTATCATTCTTCTTGTCTATTCCTTCAGTGTTATATTCAAATAACACTTTTCTTACAGATTTAGTTGTAGTGATATTGTGGTTACTACTCTCATGTTCTACAGGCAAAACTACCTTACATTTTTTCTTCTTCCTTCTGTGTTGTCAGGGACTTTTCTCTTTCTCTCTTCCTTCGCTCTTTCTTTATTTTCTCTTGCTTCTGCCGATGACGGTTGCACCATCTTCTGTTGGCACTTGATCAGGCTATTCAGAATGTGTATCAGATGTGTATCTGTATAGGGATGCATATCCAGATCACCCCACCCTGAATCCACTTTTGCTTCCTCTGAAAGTTCGTCATACAACATAGACAACACGAAGACTTCCACGCTGTGTTCTTCTTCCACAACTTTCTTAATGTTATTGAATATTGATATTCTTTTTCTCCAACAATATCGCAGAAGTTTTCAATGTCAATGATTTTTTATGTGTTGCGGTTACAATGTTTTCATTATCCACATTTGATGTCATTGTACATCCGACCTAGACATTTATGGACATCAATACTCTCAGGGCTCCATGAAACAAGGCCACAAGCTCTAAAACCATTTTGCAAAGTTTCTGGCTTTATTGTGCGCACTACCTTCTTCAACAACGGAGCGAAGTCTTTTCAAGAGTCCTTTCAAGAGTTTCAGAAGGATGTTCTCGACGCCATGTTTGCACTCTTTTTCCCCACGAACTCTTGGTTGGTTGAAATACAGCGACATCTACTGTTTGGACAATTCTTGTTGCGTTCAGATACAGTGCTATTAGAATTATTTTTAATTCAGAACAGAGCTCACTTGCCTGAAAAGTAAAGAGAATTTTGTGACCATCCACGAAAATAAGAGAGATTTCCTAGTAAATAACAGTCCAAACCAAAAGTTTACAAACTGTGTTCACTTGAACGAAGGCAAGAAGCCTGTTACATCAGTAACATATACAAAAAATTTAATTGTTCACTGTGAGACTGTTCACTGTATTTTTCTCAGAGCGTCTTCATACCTCAAAATCAGCGTAATTTAATAATCCCAAATGGTTTTCATCAATTTTTGATGTGTTTTTCTTTGCTTTTAGGGCATTTTAAAAACATGAGTATTTTATTGATTATTTTTGGCGAGTTTGTAGGTCGTCAAAATCCCTCCCCTAGTGATAACATTTAACCCCAGAACATTTATTAAGACACTGATGGGCATGTTCAAATTTTAGTGATGGGCACAGCAATGGCAATGCACGAAAAATATGTTCCTCAAATTACAGTGATGGGCACTCCATGCCCATTATTGTCCTACACGTTAGAATTACTTAAGTTAGGGCACTACTTTTTTATGGTCATGGTCTGCTCTGAGAGAGTGAAAACACATATGGAAACGTAGATTGTAAACTTGGCTACACTACGCAAAGAGCGGATTGCAAATAAAAACAGACGAATTGACTTAAATCCTTAATAATTGAGTATACCTCTGCTAACGACTCCACAACGTTTCGATGCACAGACAACACATGGAGCACACCACTAACTATTGAAGTGTACCTAGGCTCACTGTGGGGCCACATTCAATCCATGTTCAGGGATTGCAAACTTAAAGACACATACAACACACACATTACGTGCAGTGGACCTCTCTATGTTTGAAAATCTTATTATTACCCCCTTTACAGTTGCTGTGCCCATAACTAAACAGGTGCCCAAAACTGTGCCGGTTACCCTACGAGTAGTTTTTCTATAATTTCATGACAAACATACGTAGTTGCCCGATGCAAATTTACTGCGCTTCAGACAGCCGGATGCGTCGAAAATTAGAATTTGAAATTTGCTATATTATTTCTTTGTTCCTTTTTACATTAGACCTTTTGTTATATATTTACACACTAATCTTTAAAGAAATTATTGATTTTGCAATAAAAATAGCTAGCAATAAAAATTGCTAACTCTTTAAGACAGTATCGACAATGCAGGGAATGAAACAATGGAATTCCGTTCCGCTGTCGCGAATTTCTGTGAATTACGTGTCATTGTTGTGACATGACATAGTTGAATGGTATCAGGCTTCTTTTTCCAATACAAGTTTAGAAAAATTTTGTATTATATTTAATGTAGTTGTAGAATTCATATAGTTTTGACAACACTGTGATGGAAACAGTGAGTTGTTTGCTTCTTGGTTGAATTGGACGTTTTCAAATAATAGCTAAAATGTTAGTAGCGCAGAATGTGCAATATTTCAATCCTACGTAGCTGTTTCCAAAAACGCGGAAAAGTATGTGCTGTTGCAGCACCTAGTTTTTTGTGTGATTTGGCGACAAACATAATTCACCTGCTTCCGATGCACTGAGCTTCGTGAATGTAAAATGAATGATGTTGATACGTAATTTAAAATTTGTGTATTATTTCATATTTCATTTCATTAATATCATTTAATATATTTGTTATATCTTTTTAAATTGCGTCATTTAAATATGTTAAATGTGAAAACGAATAGATGATTTCGCTTTGCTTAATAAGATATGGAAATTTAGAGTAATGCATGTAAAAACCAAGTAATTTTGATAGATATAAAAATATTATATTTAATTATATTTTTCTATCCATTTTCATTTTCTTGTGCTATCAACGATGATAATTGGCAAAATGTGGATCCCATACGAATTATAGGTCATTCTTACATAAAATCCATTATTGTAGGGCCACACTAATTATAAATACTTACGGCGATAACGGCTGTCTTTTGTTCGTGTGAATGTAAACTATTACTTATATATATATATATATATATATATATATATATATATATTTGTAAAATATTACAATACCATAGTGTTTAATAATTACTATTAAACAACATTACGTTATTTTACTATTGTATAACTGTATTACATAGCTATCAGTATCGTATTATTTATTAACTTTTAATTACTTTATCGCATACTGCTTACGCAGAATATTGTAAGGCGAAAATACTCATCCGATACCTATGTTCGCGAATTCACTGCATACCTTACACAATTAAATTCATTGCCAGAAATATATTTTCATTTAAAATAAAAAAATATTGCTTGAAATTATTTAATTTTCGCACCAAATGTTTTACAAATCAAATGAGTTTTACAAAAAAAATGATGACAGATATGTTAATACGGAGATAAATTGTGGTATTACAATAGGCGAGAAAGGACGTGCTGTTTTAGCACCACTAGTTTTTATTTATTTCAAACTCCATAAAGCGTCTTTGACGATTACCCCGGAAAGCCTGGGGTAGAGTCTTACCGAAGGAAGCGCACGCGTCGTAGGAGTCGACAGAGATGCAGTGGCTCACCGCCAGGATGAGTAAGGCCGCCGCTAGGGCAGCCGCGTGGCACATGAGCGCCTTGGCGTACACCGGCCGCCGGAGCTCTGACAACAGCGCGTACACCACCAGAGTAGCCAGCAGCGACGCCAGTCCCACCAGGTACAACACCACGTACAGGTAGTTCTTCCATGTCATAGGAGTCGGGCCTCGATTCTGGCATGGCAACATTTCATTAAAATGCAAATATGTCAGTGATTAAAAATTCATATTCTAAAATAAAATCCATATAATTGAATCCGGTAGAATTCACACTTTAGAAAAAATCACATTAATGTACTTTCATTTTATTTTGATAGATTTATAAAATATACCCGTGTTTTGATTATTAGAGACAAATTATCCTTTTCTAACGTCTTTTTGGATATCACCCACCTTACAAAATTAATTAATTAATCTACAATAATTAAAACAAAGCAAGTTACTTGGGACGTTGAAATGGAACATGCAAAATCTGTCATAAATTGTCATTCAATGAAACCTGAGGTGCCAAGACAGCATAACCTTTCGGAAGTGCTATTACACCACATAATTCTGTACCTGTTATTTGTAACGACGACGAAATATTATAATATTACGTGAATCTACAAATACGTTTTAACAAGAAAAACGTATTTACCCGCTTTGGAATTCGTGCTGAGATTCTGAATTATAGGCGAGTCACGTTACTCTTATGCCACCATCTTCACGGCAAAGCTCTAAGCTATACATCGCTTGAAACATGAGTGTAGCCATACCACCACGAACTTTCTCTTATTATTTAAGGTTATGTAATATTATGCTAACGCAATTTCTGTCCATATTAACACATCTCAGCGATCACCTGTCAAATTCATTTCCAAGCATTGCGCTTTAGATGCGAAAACTAATTTTTATAAAACTTTATCAACAGAAATTTTGAAATCCAAAACTGCATGCCTCGTCCTTAATCGCAATTTTCTTGGAAAAATTTGGAGCCGTTATTAAGAAAATGACCTTTAGGGGCTGACAAAAATGCCCCTTGAATTTGAAGCTCTTTTTCACAGAAAATTTTTGAGTTTTCGAAATACTTCATTTGAAGTCATTTGAAGCACTTTAACTCACAGATACAATAGTGATTACAAATTGCTGGTAATGTGCATATTAAAGGTGTGAGAGATCTTAAAAAATACATTTGTGTAATTTTTGCAAAAACAAAAAATCACCAAATTGAACTTTACGTCATATTAAAGAGTGCAATTAGCGCTATCCGTTCAAAAAGTTTGAAGAAAGAATTTGGAGCTATTTATGAGAAAATGGCGTTTCAGCGTTTCTGAAAATGCGGAATTGTGAGCTAGTTTTCACAGAAAACGGTTGAGTTCTCAAGAAACTTTACTTGACAATATTTAAAGCACATCTACTTGTAAATATAATAATCTGAACAAATCGCCGCTAACATAAATATTGCCGCCAAGTCAAAAGGACAAGTCAAACAATTACATGTAATTTTTGAAAAACAAAAGAATATGGCAATATGGCGCTTATGTCATTTCATAGAGTACATTTAGCACTATCCCTATCAAAATGTTAAAGAAAAAATTTGGAGCCGTTTCAAAGTAAACCTTGTTTTTGTAATGTTTTGAAATTGCACATATTGCACATAGTATTGCACGAAAATTAGTATAATTTTAAAAATATATATACATGACCTTGATGATAGAACTCACTTTCTAGAACGAATTTGATTTGGAGGAAAAATCTCTATCTTCAATTTTGTACTTCTGGGAAGACGCCCGAAGAAAGAATTTTCGAAAATTCAGAGTAAACCGTGAAAATGAGACCTATTCCACATTTATAAGGTATTTTACTTTATCCTTACAAGAAATTCAAAGAAAAAATTTGGAGCCGTTCTTGAGAAAATTTTGAAAATGTCTGGGGTCTTCATGTAAAGTACCCCTAATTTTAAACAAAGTTTTTTCAAAATCGTGGCGCCTCAAGTCGGCACAGATCGTCCGGCGAATATCCGTTGTGGAAGAAATGGCACGTGTGGTTTAGCCGCTAGTGTTGTTCATAGACTAACGGACAGACGGACGTTTTGAAAAAAAAGAACAGTTTTTCGGTATCGGGGGATCCCAAAACGTGTATTTCAGTTAAAATCTCGAAATCGATTTTCCTCAGCGTTACATAACTTTCCCTATACTACGTATATTACACCGTATATACGTACGTATACGGGAAATTAAAAAAAATATCACCAGTTGTTGAGAAATTTAGTTTTTGAATTTGCCCGTATTTCAAGCAAAAATTAAGCAAGAAATACTCATTTTTCAGAGGATCTCATTTTGAGAGCGCTTTCTTGGCTTATATTATTATAAGGACAAGAAATATCCAATTCTGTGCAGGAAACTAGAAAAGTAAATTAATTAATGACCTGCGTCGTAGGCTAGACTCCTTGAAGAGCTTGACGGGTTCAATCGTTCCGGTGATATCCCAGAAAGAGAATACGCTGTGCACTGTCCCCAGAAGTAAATTGGGCGGGTCCATTACCATCCATGTATAATGGGGTTTAGAAAACAAGATAAAAATAAAAAAATATAATTAAGAGGAGTATAGTATAAATTTTGGAGAATTGTTGTAATGATAATAATTATAATTCTATTATAAGAGTATATTTCTATTATAATAACCTAATTCTATATAAATCATTCTATTATAATAGAATGTGGACAACCACGTAAAGATAAACAGGTGGTGACGTTCTCGTATAACTATCACCGATAAAATGTTATTTTCAAACTTATTTTGTTCGTTATTTTTTCATTTAAAATTTTGTGTGAAACGTTTGGTTTAATTTTAGAGAGAGGTTGGGGAGGGGGGAGAGGGGAGGAGATTAACGGAACGATGGCTCGAAATAACAATGAAATGAGGAATAATATTGTATTCAAGATGTCTTGGTTTGCTTACCTTCGCACAAACATAAGCAAAATAACCATCCTTCGTGTGGTTCTTGCCGTAATCCAAACAAAATTGATGTACAAAGAATGGAGATCCAGTCACTCCAGCAACTAACATTCCATTTGGTAAAAGTTTGTTGTTGAAATCGTCACTGAAAATGAAAAAGTAAATGGAGTTGTAAGTATAGCTAGAAAGAGTTTAAAAATAACCTATCTCACTCTTTCTCCTATTTGCGTTCTCTCTCCCTTTCTCGTTCTTTTCTCTCTCTCTCTCTCTTTCATTATAGTGTATTTCGAAAGTGCGTCCAAGTAAATGGCCCACCAGAGTGCCAACCAAATGATTTTATATGTTTTACTATTGAATTAGGAAACTTCGAACGCGGAGTTCCCTAAAATGATAAGAATCAAATTGAATGGTATTTTACAGTCGGTATGCTTTGGATTTCTTCAGAAACCGGTGCAAATGAGGATAAAAGTGAATTGACAATAGCATTTGGAGAAATTACAGTGTATTTCTTTTGTCAGTTTCATTATGGTATTAATGAAGAACTAGTGGGAAAAAAATCATCACATTCTTTCTTACATCACTGGAAACAGCTACGTAATATTGAAATACTGCATTTTCTACGCTAACACTTAAAGTATTACAAAAAAGAGCAATTGAAACAAAGAGCCTGTGATACATATCTGCATCCATTTCGGTAGTCAGGAGCAGCAATCATTTCTTATTCTTACTTTTACAAATGAAACAGAAGTAATTTTCAGTATTCGCAGCAAATTATACAGAAGCGAGCAATTTATTGTTGCCAGCGCAACGTTGTCCAAACTATGTGCAATTCTTTTGGCCAGTCTACATGCTCTATGCTTTTGGCATAAATGCTTGGCGAATAAATATAAATGTCTCCTGATTTACGTATCAGTAGTTTTTGTCAAAATGGTTTTTGTGAAAACTTAAGGGCGGGAATATATTTTCAGCAAACGCCGATGTCTATAAGTATAACACACGACGTAGTAATCATATTAATCAGGTGGCAGTATCAATACCTCACTACAAAAAATTCACATACAATTCATGTACATTACTCTCCAACACTTTTCCAGAGGACATTAAACGATTAAATTCGATAAAAAAGTTTATGTCCCAAGTAAAATCTTTTCTTCTGCATAACTGTTTTTATACAATTCGAGACTATACCGAGTATCAAAAGGGAAGTAACATTCATTTTAACAATGATAGTTAATGTAATTATCATTTGAACTGTATAATTCTAAAGAACCTGTAACAAGTACTGTACCACAGCTTCTGGGCTGATGGCCCCCATCTCGATCAGGTTTTCCGTCTAGTTTCCCTGATCCTTTGAGTAAATGCTGAGATGGTCCCTTGTTTTGCTTCTGGACATAAATGTAACTTCATTATTTGTGCACTTCTTCTGAATTTCAGTGGGAAATATAGTTATTGAAATTATTGTTTTCCATATTGTCACGGCAAAAAAGTATTATTCTTTCATGAAGAACATAATGAGGGTTAAGGGCACAAATTCATAGCTAATTTACCTTTGAAAATATATTTTATTATATAGGAGCAAATTTTTTGTCAACAAAACTTGAAAATACCGCTCTTTTTTCTGTATTCAAAATTCGAATAGAATATGGTTTAGGATAGAGGATACAGAATTATGAAAACGTGCACAAATTTCACTTTTCCCCATAACTCGTCACACTCAGTATTAAACTGTTTTTGACGTAAATAAATAAAAGAATAACATCAATTCTTGGCTAAAACGCTTATTTCCATCAGCATTCAGACTTCAACTTGTTTATTGGTTAGTCAAAATACATCATACACAGTTTATAAATAACTAATACTATAAACTAATTACAGTACTAATGTTCAACGATTTGTAATATTAAGTCAATTTATTACCGACTTATTGTATGTTCACACTGCCTCAAACGGAGTGCAGGAAAATAAAACTTTAAAATTTATAATAATGTGGTTCAATGTTTTTATTTCAACATGTTTTTAAAAACTAGTGCCTGTGGCCAATCTCATATAAAAACATTTAAAATAGTAAAATGTTTTCGTTATTAAAATAGTAAAATGTTCTATAGCCGAGAAACAGCAACGTGTTTTTTTGTACAAATATAAAATAAATCCTTAGGTTTAATTTTCAGCTCTCAAAATGTTTACCCAAAAAGTAAAACTCATTTTATAAAAAAAGGATAATCGACGTTCTACAAAATTGTTTTATATCATTTGAAATTTAGACTATAATAAAAATTAAGACTATACAATGGAATGTATTGCTGATGAAATGCTAACATATGCATTTGCTAACATTTCATTCAGTGTATATATATATATATATATATATATATATATATATATATATATATATATATATATATGTACGTTTTATACCTCGCAACACGGACAAAAATGATTGTCAAATAGGTATCGAATTATTCCTAAAAGTCTAATTTGTAAACACAAGCAGATGTATCTTGTCACCGCCACTATCTTGTAGTTCAATAACAATGTGCTTCCCAAATACCCATTGCGGCATTTGTTGCGTAAATTTCAATTAAGCTTTAATGATTGCTTAAAAGAAATACATCAATACATTGAGAATACAAATTGTAGAATAAAGGAATAAAAAATTCTAGTTAAACTAGCGTACGAATATACTATAAAAACTGCAAGAGAAAACAATTATTCAACTGGTGTGGATTAACATAAACTAGTGTTATAAAGAATAAACGCTTTTTCATGGCCGAATAATTGTCCATCATTTTTAATGTTTTATATTTATCATTTAAGAATGAAGAGAATCCAAATTCAGCGGCTGAAAGATATTTTTTTTTGTTTCAATGAGCTACAGGAATTAAGCCATGTCAGTGCTACAATACCAACATCATTGGGCATTTTTGTCGAGTCATTCGAATATTATATCCACTGAATGCTAGAATTTTTCTATTATTTCATATATTACAAATATTGCAAAGTTAATTTAACAAACATTTTTATAAATAATTATAAATTGCTATTTCTGTTCAAATATTAATCCTGTCGAATCCTATTCGCTTTATAATCGCCAAGAATAACCATTCTTTATTTTTAAGACAGCCTGTTATTTACATTTTATAAATTTTATGAATTTAAAATGAATTTTCAGTATTTATTCTCTATATTTCAGGATCATAAATAGCTTACCAAACAATTTTTAGCACTGTTTTAAAATTTCTCTTAGGTTAAAGTTCTCTTAGGGGAGCGGGTGACTAATTTTGGCGTCAAATTAATAATCCGCAAATACTTCATATTTTGGAAAAATTTCACATGACTTTATTTGAAGATCTGTTTTTGATTAACACATTTCATTGAGGAAAAGAATTGTATCTTCATAATTGTAGTTGTAGGCGAGAGGCCGAAATTTTTAAATTTTTTAAAAGTTTTGCAAAACTAGGCAATTCAACGAACATACGACATACACCATAACTTACGACATTACACCATCTTAAACTAGTTTTGTGCTTTCTAAGGTCCCAATTTAATAAAAAACTGTTGTGCCTTTTAAGAAAAAATTGTTTAATGAAAATAAAAAAGGCCTATATTTCACACAAAATTTCGCAGAAAGTACTCATGTGCTTGAAAAATTCAACATGATCTTATTTGACGATCTATTTTTATGATTACATTTCATTAAGGAAAAAATCTTCGTAATTGTTGTTGTACGAAGACGCCGAAAAAATTTTGAATTTTTCCAATTTTCGAAAAATCAGGGTTTTTAACTAACATGAGACCTACGCCATTCTCTTAAACATTCTTCAGACTATCCAACAACAAAATTTAATGAAAATTGTTTGCATAATTTGTTTGAAACTTTTGAAAATGTCCCAGGGGCTTCTGTAAAGTGCCACCAAAACTTAAAATATCGGTTTCAAAATCAAGGGGCCAGAAGATCAGTCAGATCGATCGGAGAATATCAATTTTGGAGAAAGTCGGCTGAAAAGTGAAGTCGCTAGTGTAGTTAACAAACAGACGTACAGACGTTTTGTCGTCAATCGATTTTTCGGTACCGAGGAGCAATAAAACATGTATTCTGGCTGCATAACGTGTTAAAAATTTTTTTTTCTATATTTAGCAACTGAATTTATTCTCTTTCTTGTTACTTGGGCTCTGTAGTAAGAGTTTTCTGTGGAAAATTTACCTTTTTTCCGCGCAGCGTTACATAACTTCTCTTCTTAAGAAGTTCCTTCTTAAGCGCGAGAACGTAAAAATGCTGCATTGGTCTCGGAAGTTAATATGGTCGTAATTATCTCTCAGTATGCTACTTAACTCTGTAGAAGTCATCATTCATTCAGTATTTCATCGTTTAAGAAGGAACTATTTTATTTTTTTACTTTGTAGGGGTAAGGGTATATTTGGATTTGAATTTTCGTGCCCAGTATAACAGTATTGTGTATTTCGTAATTTGTTTATGAGTAATGTAACAATTCGCAAGCGACCATAACAAAACAAACGTGTAATGACTTCACATAATTAATCAATGTACTGTATAATGAAGTCCATGCAGGGGTTGTGTAAACATTTCTGTGTTTATTTACCCTTTTTGTCTTTTCATTTAAAGTGAGCAGTGAATTTTGTTGATAAATCCATTTTGAATGTGATTATGCGTTATGTGACAGCGTTATTGCATTTGACTGAGAATGTTTCAGTTTATTATAACTAGGATATCCACAGCGTTCTCGTGCAGGGTATGCAGAGGAAAGAGATATTATACCTCATAAATTAATTCAAATTACAAAAATACTAGAAAAAACATATTTTCTATATAGAGAAAAGATCATGTACCAACGCGACTTGAAGGATTATTCTGTTTCATGAATTGTTTTAATGAGGACTAAGAAGAAAAAAACACCCGCGTGAAGCTCAAGTGAAACCTTAGAAAACGTAAAAGAAAAACAAAATTAATATACTATAAGCGCACTTTTTCTTCATACTCCACAGCGGGGAGCGGCGAGTCTTGTCTACCTCACGGCAGTGCAGTGCTGTCAGCGTCGACAGAAAACAGCGTAACAGCGCGTCTTGGACAAGATAGCAATGAAAAACAACGTAAGTTTTTTTTTTAATTCTGAAGAAATAATGAATAATTGTAGAAATTATTGAGTAAAAAGAAGGATCATGGTACGCAGAGGTCGTTAGAAATGCAGAGCGAAAACGAGAAGTCCAAATTGTAAAGGAAGTATTACAGGTATTACAGGAACTATTACAGGTTGGCATCACTGGAAACTGAGCCGTTCCTAGGTGGAACTCATATTTTCTACCGGGCCATGTTGTGCCGCACTGAGCGAGAACTAAGGAGCTGGAGGTTCAAGGAAAGGTGCGCGCCTAGTACGTTGAATGTTGATATTTTCAGTTGTGAGACATTTTCTACTATTCGTCCGTTTATCTGGTTATTGGTCCTTTCCAATCATTTTTGAACACTCTGGGTGATGATTAAAATGGCTTATGCGGCCATAAAAACTCATTAAACAGATTAAACAAAATATTCCTAATAATTATTTTGTAGTTTTCTAACTTCTGTTAGTATTTAATATTAATTCAGTAATAAAATTTATTTTCTATTCAAAAATCAAGCATCGCAATGGACTTCATTTTTATCAAAGTGGTATAACTTTTAAGAAAGAAATTGTCAACATGACATAGCAAAGAGAATTTCTAATAAATTAAGACGAACATATTTGAAATAGACGGCGAATATAATTATGAATAGTTTAATAATTTAAATTCAGTTGACATAAACCGTCAACAATGAAAAACGATTTTACGTTTCTTCTCAAAATTTGTAAGAAATTAGTTAAAAGTGTGCTGCTTCTTAGAAAACGACTTTCATCTCTGAAATAATATTTTTGCCTTTGTTTAAGCATATCTAAAATCAAGATACATTATGGAAAAAGTAAGGACCTTGTACGTACCTTATTTCGACCATAACGTTCGTCCTTCCTGGCCGGCAATAATAATTATCAGTATTCGGCCCTCGTAGTCGGGCGTATGTCACGTTCGCCTGCCTACTTTCTGATCGAGCAGTGAGCGTTGGGAACTGTACGTTCCATGTGAAGTTTTTGGGAAGTTTGACATCACAGTAAGCTTTATTCTTCATAGCAATGGTTTCTGAAATGGTGAGCATTCGCGTGTTATCGCAGCACTTGCGAACGCACACAACGTGTTTGCACGGACAAGCCAGGAAGACGAGGCTGAACTTCCCTTTCAGCGTCGTCCTATCCATGCAGAAGTCTTCCGGCGGGAGCACAAAGTTTTCGGTTGACCCCCCAGCCGCCCTGATCAGCTGCATCTGCGCAAAGCAACCAAAGTGAATTCAGACACTATCCAAACTCCCCCTACCTCCAAGTATACTTTTTCTAAAACTAATGAAAACTCTTGAGCAAAACTATTTGCCGTTCTAAATTGCCCCCCCCCCCTTTGACTACTTGATTAACACGCTCTCGCTCCAGAATACTACCATGAACTTCGTCACCTCCAGGAATAGCTTATCGATGCTCCAAAGTAAGTACATTAATAAGTGTATGTGATTTTTCTGTGACAAATTCCGTAATGCATTTTTTTGTGGGTATGCCAACTTAACGTTAAGTTAGTGCACCCACGTAACATGTTGTAAATTTTGATGTTCCTTATTGGTAGAAAATTTTTTAATGTGGGTATAAATTAGTTTAAAATTAGAACAAAATTATGGTATATAATTTTTTGATAAGTGGGTGTGCTAACTATACGGACATCAAAGACACGCGCTGAAAGCGCTAAAGCTGAAGCGTTTTGGAGAAATGTCTCAGAATCTTCTAGATGCATTCCGAGACCTATCATCAGGTCCCTTTGTCCTAAGTAGACAAGGCGAGTTGTAATACTATTTTTTTCTCGACTCGTGGACGGGAAGGTGTCTAACTGTGAAAGATGGCTGAGTCTTGCGGTTCTACCACTTCCGCTGATCCATGTTCTGCCTGGGAGAAATTCTCCGAGGCGGGCGTCTTGGGCATTTTAGCCTCTAATCCTCACCCCGCGACGACGTCCAAGAACGCCGACGGGCAGGTAACCGGATCCGACCGGTACCCAGTTTGCCTTTACTGCAACTTCCCATTCAATGCCTGGGTGGGGCTGCCCTGCTGTGTGGGAGATGGATGGATGGACGTACACACACACACACACACACACACGGACAAACGCAGATGTCTAGAAGGGGGGACTATACAGGGATAAATGTGCGGTCATGCACATTGCGCCAAATGAACGAAAAGCTCATCATGGGTCTCCAAACACTTCACAGGAGAGTTATGAATAATGATAATAATAATAATAATTATTATTATCATTATTCATAACTCTCCATTGATCTCAAACTTGCATTTTCGCCACTTTCTTCATTTCAGGGAGATCACTCCATTTGTTTTCTTTTCTCTGTCTTTTATTCTGTTTCATTTGACTCCCAGTAACATTCATTACAGTGTAAAATATATTCCGCGAGAAAAAATGAGAAAATGAACTTAATTTATAGCCTAGCGGGTGGGAAAACGGTACCAGCAAGTCAACTTTATGTATAATGACACCCCAGGAGGTATCTGGGAGGTACTGGTAATTACCTAAAAAAACGTATACATCCATCCAACGCTTGCTATTGATAGGTTTACTTGTGAAGAGAATTTCGGATGTTGGGAGACCACGAGAGGTAAGAACCCTTGAAGAAAGTTCTTCATTGTGTGGTTGAAACTCCATTAACTAGTTGAAGTCGTATTGCGAGTAGGCGTTGGTCACATATCCATCTGGAAATCTCCATCCTTTTTTAAAGTTTCTAAGGACGATTTTGAGACAATATCATCCTTTTCAAAGTTCTGGCATCGACCTAAGGTCCCTGTGGATAATTTATTTTAGAGTTGGGCATACAAAAATAATTTTAAAAAATTGTGAAAATCACGTAATTACGAATATTTAGGAAACGTTGCAACAAGCCACAATACTAAGAAAGTTTTAGATGTTAAAAATCAACGCCGCGCCGCCTACAAATAAGAGTTTCTAGCACTGATGGCTCTATACCTTTTCCACGACCCGCTTTACTGGCTTTGTACCTACTCACAGAGACGTACTATGTTTGCTGAGATAGCATCGAAGGTGTGGAGACCTTAGTGGACGGTGTGTTAGACGACTCCTGTGCCTTAATTGTATAAAAAAATACAAAAAAAAGAAGAATAGGGCATCTAACAGCAGGTATGCATCCACCAACACTTGTAACATGGAGATCCACATGGGACGAAGAAAACCTCTAGCTGTACATTCACAGGAACAACTATTAAATTGAATTCAATATTTTCTGGTAATGAATGAAGAGAGAGGGCCAAAATGAATAGTAAACTGCCCTTCCTCTGAGAGATCATCGATGGAAATAAAATAGAACATTATTTACAAAAAGATAAAGATGTGAAAATTAAGATGGTATTTTAAAGTCAAAATTGCGAATTTACCTCAAGAGATCCGTTCATGTACAGGGATGCTTCTGTTACCCACAGGGAGGACGTAAGATACCGCTCGCAGGGCTGCTTCTTGTAGAGCACTGTAGCATTCAGCGCTAGAGCCGACAGCTTCGCGACTTCTCTACTCGGAGCAACGTGGACATTAGCGTCCATCCACCAGCGATTTTTCTCCTGCAACAACGAAGATTTTTACTTTCGTAATATATGTTTGCGTACAAAAAGTCGTTTGGCTGCAATCGTAACAGTCCTAAAATCGGTGGAGTTCTATCGGCGTTTTCAGGTCGTCGGAGTTGGAGGATTAGTTAATCCATCTTCAGGTATATAAGGGGTCTTCGAGAACGCGCTTATTGTGTGCTATTTCATTTGACCTATTGCACAATGGGGGCATCCACCTGCAATTGATTAAAGGTCTTTGAAAGGATCAATCAGAGCAGCTGAATGCAGGAACTCTCATCCAGGTATTAGCGTAGCCTGATCCAGCTAATTAACTAGCGAACGTCGAACACCACTCACTGTCGCATCTTACATATTAAACTAGACAACTCTAAAGCAGCACTTACTTCCTCGCCCTTTGTAACGGGTACCTAGTAGTATAATACCGCAATCTCTATTCTTATCGACACATCTCATTTTTTTGTAAAAATCTTTACAAATTGTAGAACATTAGGTGCGAAAACTAATTCTTTTCCAAATATCAGCACAAATTCGACAATTAAATGCGTTTTTTAACCTTAAAAAATATATTACGACCCAGCAACGGCGACAGCAGTGGCGAGTTTACTTCAGCCAGCGCGGCGTTGTAGCGTTGCGGTGTTGTCAGTGCGGCGTTGTGAAAAAAATGGTCAATTCGTTTGGCTTAGTGAATATTTTCTTATCAATTATTGCAAAATACGCTCATTCCCATCTCTATACAGAATTCAACTTGTTTCTCCGTTAGGGAAGCAAATCTAGAATTTAAGAAAACTGGCACATAATACACTTCTCCCCACAGTACGTCACACACAGCTTTGAGTGTTAAGTGAAAAAGTTCAAACATGCATTACGCCCCATAGCATTCTAACTGTTTTGCAATTTTTTAAAATACAGAGAATGCGTTGAAAATGGGATCAGTACCACTGTATTTACCGTTCATTGCTACATATGGGAACAAATTAATGAAACAGTGGTGTTACAAAAGCACATACTTTTCCGCGTTATTAGAAATAGCTATGTAGTACTGAAATATGGCACTTTATGCTCTACAAACATCTAAGCTATTATTTGAAAACGTCGAATTCAAACAAGAAGCGAAAAACTCACTATTTCCACCGCAGTGTTGTTAGAACTATGTGAATTCTACAACTACACAAAAATAGAATACAATAGTTTTGTAAACCTGTATTGGAAAAGAAGCCTGATACCATGGACAACATATAAATGCATTCCATAGGGTCATGTCATGATTAGAAAAGAGTGTTCTAAAACCATGCAACAAATACTCTACTTACAACAAATGGTACAGGATTTGGTGGGAAAACTAAACAGTTTCATGCAAATATCAACATAAATTAGACAATTATAACTATTTTTCATACAGCCCCATCAGGCCACAGCAATGATACGTAATTTACAGAAATTCGCGAGCGCAAACGGAATTCCATTTTTGCAGATCCTGCCTACTATAACTTTGCCTATACTATAAGTACGTATATTGTAGGGAAAGTTATGTAATGCTGGGCAAAAAACGGCCGGATTTTCGGCAGAAAAACTCTTATTACAAGGCCCTGGTAACGAAAAAGTGGATAAATCCAGTTGCTAAATTAAGAAAAAATAATCTCCTAACACGTGGTGCAGCCTGAATCCCTATTTTCTGGGTCCTTGATACCGGAAACCCAATTGAAAGCAAAACGTCCGTACGTCCGTACGTCCGTCTGTCCGTACGTTCGTCCGGCTGTCTGTGAAGAACGCTAGCGACTAAACCGTTCAGTTGATTTTTTACAAAATTGATACTCCCTGATCGATCTGAATATTCTCGCGGCCCCTTTAATTTGAAACCGATATTTTATTTTTGGAGGGTACTTTATAGGAAGCCTCTGGGACATTCTCAAACTTTTCAAAAAAATGGCGCCAACAATTTTGACTAAGTTTTGTTGGATAGTCTGAAGGTCATTTACGAGAACAGCGTAGGTCTTATGTCGGTTAAAAACTCTGAATTTTCAAAAATTCCAAAAGTTTGAATTTTTGTCGGCGCCTTCCTCCAACTACGAAATTGCAGATAGAGATTTTTCCTCCAAATAAAATGTCTTCTCCAAAGTAAGTTCTTTCATTAAGGTCATGTACATTGTTTTGAAAATTTTAGTAGTTTTTGGACAATATTGCGTGCAATATGTGCAATTTTAAAAAATTACAAAAACAAGATTTTCTCAAAAATGGCTCAAACTTTTTTCTTTAAACTTTTGGTAGAGATAGTACTAAACGTACTCTATGAGATGACATAAGTTTTGTTTTTTTCCAAAATTGCAGTTTTATTTTTTTATTTGCCTCTCACGTTGTTAATATTGACATTAGCGTTGATTTTTTGACATTATTATATTAATGAGTACATGAGCTTTAAATAATCCCAAGTAAAGTTTCTCGAGAACTCAACCGCTTTCTGTGAAAACTAGCTCAAAATTCCGCATTTTCAGAAACGCTCAAACGCCATTTTCTCATAAATGGTTCCAATATTTTTCTCCAAACGTTTGGAGCGGATAGTACTAATTGCACTCCTCTTTAATATGATGTAAGTTTCATTTTGGGATTTTTTTTTTCAAAAATTAAACAAATAATTCTTTTGAAAGGTTTCTCAAATCTTTAATATGAACATTACCAGCAATTTGTGAACATTATTATATTATGAATGTTAGTGCTTCAAACGACTTCAAATGAAGTTTATTGAAAACTCAAAAATTGTCTGTGAAAAAGAGCTTTAAATTTTCGCATTTTTAGTAGCGCTTAAAGCGCCATTTTCTTAAAAACGGCTACAAATTTTTAAAAGAAAATTGCCATTTAAGATGAGGTTTTGTTGTTTTGTAATATTAAAATATTAATGTTTCCGTTCTACCATTAGGAAACCGAAAAATTAGGAAAATCTAAAAAAAAAAAAAAAAAAAAAAAAAAAAAAAAAAAAAAAAAAAAAAAAGTACTTTGGTGGCGATAGATAGCAGCTGGTTTTCTCAATATTTATCAAATCTATATCTTCAAATAAGTTCACGCTTAATTTGAAAATACGGGTAGTTTTTCTATAATTTCATGACAAACATATGTAGTAGACCGCTGCAAATTGACTGCACTTCAGACAGCCGGATGTGTGATAAATTAGAATTTGCAATTTTGTATGTTACATCTTTGTTCGTTTTTACATTCGACCGTTTGTTATACATTTACACATTAATCGTTAAAGAAATAATTTATTTTCAAATATTGGTAGTAAAATTGCTAGCTTTTTAAGGGAGTATCGATAATGCAGAAACGCAACAATTGAATTCCGTTCCGCTGTCGCGAATTTCTGTGAATTACGTGTCATTGTTGTGACTTGATAGAACTTTACTTCAGACTTTTTTCCAATACCAGTCTACAAAACTTTGTATTATATTTTTATGCAGTTGTGGAATTCACATAGTTTTGACAACACTAGGATGGAAATAGTGAGATGTTCGCACTGCGTAAGATATATATCTTACGCAGTGCGAACATCTCACATAGGTGTGTTCACTCCTAGTGTAAAACTGAAGCTCATGTGAGGCTAGTTTCACAGTTCTGGCATATAAGTGCCGCGATCTTTGGGTCTCATTTGGGCAACGTCCTGATTGGTCGTGTAATGTGTAATAGCCACAGTTTCAGATGTCGTCTTAAGATGTATATCTTACACGCGACCCAAACCGATCGTGCGCACCGTACGGACAAGCGAGGAACTAGCCTCGAATCTGGCTTCAGAAAATTTGTCCCAAAGGCGGCTAGTTAACACACCTATATATCTTACACCGTGGTTGATCGCTTCTTGGTTCGAACTGGACGTTTTCAAAAAATACCAAAGGTGTTAGTAGGGCAGAAAGTACAATATTTCAATCCTCCATAGCTGCTTCCAATAATACGGGAAGGTATGTGCTGTTGTAATCACCACTAGTTTCAAATATTTGAAAATAAATAATTTATTGAAAATGAATAATCAAAGATGGAAAGTAAGAAACGAAGAAAAATAATGAACAAAACTGCACATTCCAATTTACGACGCATCAAGCTTTCTGAAGAGCAGTAAATATGCAGTGGACTATTACGTTTCTCGGGAAATTATAGAAAAACTACTCATAGTATATTCAAAAAATTCAATATGACCTTATTTGAAGCTCTGTTTTTGATGAGCACTATTTCATTCAGAAAAAGAATTGTAACTGCACAATGTAGTTGTAGAAAGAGGCCGAAAATATTTTAATTTTTTACAATTTTTTGGCAAAATTAAGCATTTCAACGAACATGAAACCTGCTCCATTCTCTTTATCTTCCTTTATGCTATCTCAGGTCCCAATTTCATTAAAAAACGTGTGGTTTTTAAGAAAAAATCGTTTAAAGAAAAAAAATGCTATGTCTATGTTTGACACAATTGTTCGAAAAAAATACTTATGTTTTTGGAAAATCGAACATGACCTTATTTGAAGACCTGTTTTTTATGAACACATTTCATTAAGAAAAGAAAAGTATCTTCATAATTACAAATTTCATTAAGAAAAGAAAAGTATCTTCATAATTACAAATTTCATTAAGAAAAGAAAAGTATCTTCATAATTGTAGTTGTAGGAAGGTGCCAAAACAAATTTGAATTTTTTCAATTTTCGAAAATTCAGGTTTTTCAACCAACGTGAGACGAACCCTTATCTCTTAAATGACATTCATACTATCCAACAACAAAATTTAGTCAAGATTGTTGGGGCCATTTTTTGAAAATTTTGAAAATGACCCAGAGGTTTCATATAAAAAATACTCCAAAATTGAAATATCGGTTTCAAATTCAAGGATCCGCGAGATCATTCAGATCAATCGAGGAGTATCAATTTTGGAGAAAATCGGCTGTACGATTTAGTCGCTAGCGTTGTTCACAGACAGACGGACGAACGGACGGACGGACCGACAGACGTTTTGCTTTCAATTGGTTTTTCGGTATCAAGGACCCACAAAATAGAGATTCCGGGTGCACCACGTGTGAGGTTTCTTTCTTAATTTAGCAACTGGATTTATCCACTTTTTTTACCAGGGCCCTGTAATAAGAGTTTTTCTGCCAAAAATCCGCCGTTTTTTCGCGCAGCATTACGTAACTTTCATACGGGACAGTAAAAATTGGAACCATTTCTGAGAAAATAAATGTTTAAAATTTAAAAATTGCCTATGCACGCAATTTTTTATGTAAAAATTACGGAAAAATATGCATTTTCAAAAAAGGAAACATTACCTTATTTGAAGACTTTTTTGATGAACACTTATCATTAAGAACAAAAATCTTCACATATTGTAGTTGTAGGAAGCCGCCGAAAAAAATTTCAATTTTTTCAAAAAATCAAAAGCTTGAAATTTTGTCCGGCTTTTTCCGATTTCAAAATTGAAGATACTAGATTTTTCTTTAAAGTTAATTTTTTTCTAACAGTTAAATCTGAAACTTTTGGTAGTTATCGCACAATATGTCGTGCAATATGTGCAATATTAAAAAATAAAAAATATTATTTTCTCGGAAACGGTTCAAACTTTTTTCTTTAAACTCTTGGTAGGGATAATGCTATATGTACTGAGATTACATAAACGTCATATTGCTCCATTTTCTTTCTTCTTCTTTCGTTTGGGTCATCCAGGGACCACGCACCAATTTCATTGCTTCTTCCTTTGTCCTTCTTTCTTCTTCCTCCAGTAGTCTATTCTTTTGTTTTTTCAAAAATTACAAACATGTAATTTGTATGTTTTGTCTGTCACGTCGTTAATATATTACATTAGTGGCTATTTGTTCTCATTATTGCATTTATGAGTACATATACCTTGAATTATGTCTTATAAAGATCCTCGAAAACTCAAAAATTATCTGTGAAAATGTACTCAAACATTCTCATTTTCAGAAACGCTTCAAACGCCATTTTATGAAAAACGGTTCTAATTTTTTACTTTTCCAAATACATACGTATATACGAAGTAATATACGTATTATAGGGAAAGTTATGTAATGCTGCCTGAAAAAACTGGCAAATTTTCAACAGGAAAATATTCATTGCCGGGCCCTGACAACGAAAAAGTGGATAAAATCAGATACTAAATTAAGAAAAAAGTCCCCTAACACGTGGTGTAGCCAGAATCCCTGTTTTGTATGTCTTTGATACCGAAAACCAATTGCAAAGAAAACGTCCCTCTTTCCGTCCGTCCGTCTGTCCGTGAACATCACTAGCGCCTAAACCACTTGTAGGATTTTTTCCAAGTTGAAGAAACCCTCGACCATTATGGCTCTAGTCAAACTTTGAGATTTGAAAACTCCTCAAACTTTGAGTGTACTTTACATGTAACCCTCGAATATTTTCAAAATTTTCTCAAAAACGACTCCAAATTTTTTCTTTTAATTTCTTGTAGACATAGAGTAAAATACACTTTTAAAGATGGCGTAAGTCAAGTCTGATTTTCACGGTTAACTATGAGTTTTCGAAAATTTTATTCGGCGTCTTCCTACAACTACAAAATTGAAAATAGAGATTTGTTCTTAAAATGAAGTTTGTTCTACATGATTAGTTCTTTCATGAAGGTCGGGTACATGATTTTGAAAATTTTAGTAATTTTTTCGCAATATTGCGTGCAATATGTACAATTTAAAAAAATTACAAAAACAAGATTTTCTCAAAAACAGCTCCAATGTTTTTCTTTAAACTTTTGGTACGGATAGTCCTGTGTACTCTGTGAGATCACGTAAACGCCATATTGCTCTATTCTTGTTTTTACAGAATTGTAATTTTTTGACTTGTCTCTCAAGTCGTTAATATTTACATTAGTAGCGATTTGTTCACATTATTACATTTATGAGTGATTATGATTTAAGTAATGTCGAGTAAAGTTTCTCGAAAACTCTGTGTTTTAGTATTCTGTGTTCTTTAATATTCTAAAATTAATATTTCCGATCTTCCATTAGGAAACCGAAAAATTATGAAAATGTCAAAAAATGTACTTTCGACGACGATAGATGGCAGCTGACAATAACACGTGGAAATTTCGAGTACCTAGCCCAACCCAAGTAAATAGAAAACTAATACGGGCAAGTCTGTGCCATTCTGTTGCACCACTAGTTTAAATGTCTTTCACGTCGGTAATATGAACATTTTCAACTATTTGTTTACATTATTGCTCATTATTGTAACGGGAAATGCTTTAAATTAATTCCAATGAAGTTTTCCAATAACTCAAAAGTTTTCTTTTAAAAGAGCTTGAAATTTTGCATTAACAAAAACGCTTATTCACCATTTTGTTGAAATCTTCTCAAAATGTTTGAACGAAAATTTCCATATAGGACAACTTTTTACTATTTTTTATTATTTTAATAGTGATATGACGGTTATACCATCAGGAAAGCAAAAAAATTGGGAAAGTAAAAAAAATATTATTTGGGTGGCGATAGATGGGAGTCGGCAGGATGAAGAACACTGTGAAGCTAGCCAGACCAAAGTAGTAAACTACCTAGTGTGAGAAAGCGTGTGCCATCCCTTTGCAGCACTAGTTAGTTGTATAAGGTAAATCATAAATGTAAATCAATAAACACGACCTCTCTCAAATTATATTTTGGATATTTTAGGGCAATATATTGTTGAAACACTGTTTTAATTTTGAACATCGAAATTTTGAAACGTCTATTTTGGTTGTCGACTTCGCAATTTTAATTGGATAATGCTGATGTATGGCATTTTATTTTTATTGTGCTTAGGGAGGCAAGAAACCTTCAAAGAGGAATCTTATACAATTTTATGGCAAATATAATGGCATATGGTCACTAAGTTCATAAATTATGTCTTTAAAGATAAACTCTACGTTGTATCAAAAGCTCCTATTCATTAAGTAGTTGCATCCAATGGGAGAGCAGCCAGTGATTAAAACTATATTTTTAATAAAACATACATTTCTTTAATCACTATCATTTTCAAATATTTCTCAAAAATTATTCCTGCACCGTAATTAATATCTACTCTAATCTTAAAATCTTCTAATCCCATTAGCAAATATTTCTATACCGTCCTGATTGAAACAGTTGATATATTAATAAATAGACATGTAAATCTTTAAGTATAAGTATTCAGTGAATATTTAACACGTAGTCACGCTGGTGTACTACATACATCATTGTGGCAAGAAGTTAGATTTTCCCTGTCGGAAATTACTGGAAATCTTACGTTTGGCGTCATTGATGTGTGGCAAAATCTGCGCAACCACTTCCATGGCACAATTTATTGCGGGAAAAGGGAAAATTTCATAAACGTATATTCTTAGAAAATGCGCGAAAAAAATATGAAGAAGGAAGGTAAAAGAAGTATTTAGTTTTCAGAAAGACATAATATTAATCGTTATGCTCAGAGAAGGGTGAATGCTGTCATCCTACTAATAGCCCAAAAATATTGAATCGTTGAATTCGGAAACACACGAAGAAGGCATTTTGAGGCACCAGTAGTTATTATACTAGTATTAAAAATGGAATTGTTTTCACACAAATGTATTGTGTACAAATAATTTTCGTCATGATTTTTATTTACACATTTTGTAAATTAAATTGTTATCTGTAGAAGATATTACTCACACAGCCAGAAAAACTTTAAAAAGTGTACTAAAACTGAAAAAAGTTTAACAGAAGTTCTAACAAATAAATTTCATAGGAAACATAATGTTATTAAAATCTCTTTTAACTACGTTCAACTAAACTTCTTTCTATTGCCATTTTTTAAATTTACTAACGTATTATGTATTTATTTGGCATTTGGTGTCGGGTTTATCCAAATTATGCCGTCCAGCAGTGTTCACAGTCCGGGGCCCTGTTATTCATTTCTTAAAAACTACACATACGAGGGTAGGCCCGGGCTGACCTATTTAGCGGATGCGTACAAACGTTTGTATTGTTGCGCTTCGAAGGTGAAGGTTTGAGACACTAGAGCCCATAATTGCGTTTTTCTCTGCACGTTCTCCTGCGACCCTGAGCCAGAGAGAAGACCAAACATAACCTGTTTGCACTATGTCAAGTATGGAGAAACGTGCGGTGATCACGTTTTTCACTGAAGGAGGCTACACGCCGTCTGATATTCACGTACGCCTGAAGAATGCATATGGAGACGCTTCTCCCTATTCTACTGAGACAAATGTTGTAAACTTGTCAGAGAATCTCTGAAAGATGACACACGCTCTGGACGCCCGGCGACAGCAACCAATGGTGATAGCATCACAAGTGTGCAGAAGGAAGTGCTGGAACACAGAAGACTGAAGGCAAAATAAATTGCCACGAGACTGGGCTTGTTAAAAACTACCGACCTTAGAATCCTCCATGAACATTTGGGCATGAACAAGGTCAGTGCACAATGGATTCCCAAAGTTCTGTCTGCAGTGCAGAAAGCAGAACGAGTGAACTGTGCTCGAGAGATTTTGAAGCTCTGGGAAGAGGAGAAACATTATTTTCTGAATTCCATTGTCACTGGTGATAAGACCATGGTCCTTTACTTTGATTCTTTGTCGAAAAAAGAATCGATGGAATGGCGACAGGTGAGGGAATCTCCGCCAAAGAAGGAGAAAGTGTGTCAGTCGACGAAGAAGATCATGGCGACTATTTTTTTGAGATAACAAATGAATTTTATTGCTTGATTTTAAGGAAAGAAATTCTTCAATAAACGCAGAATACTACGGCAACTTGATCCAGAAACTCCGAACTCCCTATAGTCCGGACTTTTTTTTCGACAGCAAAGATAAAAAATATTTTTCTGACGGAATATACATGTTAATTCACCGTTATGAAAAATGTATTGTAGTAAAGGGAAGTTTCTCTAAGTGATCAAAAGTATCCGGACACAACCAAAAACATACATTTTTCATTTTAGGTGCATTGTGTTGCCACCTAGTGTCAGATACTTCATATCAGCGATCACAGTAGGCATTAGACATCGTGAGAGAGCAGAATGGGGTGCTTCGCGGAACTCACGGACTTCGAACGTGGTTAGATGACTGGGTGTCACATGTATCAGAAGTCTGTATGCAAGATTTCCACGCTCCTAAACATCCCTAGGACCACTGTTTCTGATGTGATAGTGAAGTGGAAACGTGAAGGGACACATACAGCACAAAAGCGTACAGGCCGACCCTGTCTGTTGACTGACAGAGACCGCCGACTGTTGAAGAGGGTCGTAAAGTGTAATAGGCAGACATCTATCCAGGCCATCACACAGGAATTCCATACTCCATCAGGATCCACTCCAAGTGTATTATGACAGACAGGAGACGAGAAAACGCACATACGAGGGTTGTACCAAAGGAAGGTTCCCATATTTTTTTACAAATAGAAAACATTATTTTTTTTATTAATTTATACATCGTTGAAAAGCTTACAATGTTGTCTATTTTTCAACATAGTCTCCACTTTTTTCGACACACTTTTGAAGACGGTGTTCCAGCTTTTGTATTCATAAGTCAAAGAAGTCTTTCCGCCAATCCGTTGAGGAAGCGTATGACTTCTGCTCGGACTTCATCGTCGCTCTTGAAGCGTTTGCCACCTAAATGTTCCTTTAGCTCGGGGAAGAGGTGATAATCACTGCGGGCTAAGGCCGGCCTGTACAGGGGATGGGGCATAACTGTCCACCCAAATGTCTTCAAAAGCTCTTGTGTTGGACGAGCGACGTGGTGTCGAGCGTTGTCGTGAAGAAGCACTACTCTTTCCGTCAGTCGTCCTCTCCGGCGATTCTGGATTGCTCCTTCTGGATTGCGGTAACTTCCTTGCGTGGAGAAACGGGATTACTGCTCGAATCCCGCACTTGGCGGGAGAGGCGATTGACACTTCCATCTCTGACGGCTGCCAAGCAAACGCTGAGCCACGTAGCGAATCGCGGATGGGCGAGGTGGAGAGTGGGGGAACCACTGCGCACGGCACTGTTGTTGGATTTAGCCCAGCATCTTTCCTCGAGGCTGTAGTTCATTGGGAACCTTACTTTTGGTACAACCCTCGTACATCACGCAGCTAATGTCAAACGACGACTCGCTTGGTGTGAGGAGCGTAAACATTGGACGATTGAACAGTGGAAAAACGTGGTGTGGAGTGACGAATCACGGTACACAATGTGGCGATCCGATGGCATGATGTGGGTATGGCGAATGCCCGGTGAACCTCATCTGCCAGCGTGTGTAGTGCTAACAGTGAAATTAGGAGGCGGTAGTGTTGTGGTGTAGTGGTGTTTTTCATGGATGGGGCTTGTTGTTTTGCGTGGCACTATCACGGTACAGGTCAACGCTGATGTTTCCTTCTTGCTTCCCACTGTTGAAGAGGAATTCGGGGATGGCGGTTGCATCTTTCAACATGATCGAGCACCTGTTAATACTGCACGGCTTGCGGCAGAGTGGTTTACACGACAATAACATCCGTGTAATGGACTGGCCTGCACAGAGTCCGTACTTGAATCCTGTCGAAAACCTTTCGAATGTCTTGGAACGCCGACTTCATACCGGGCCTCACCGACCTGCATTGATTCCTCTCCCCAGTGCAGCACTCCGTGAAGAAAGAGCTACCATTTCCGAAGAAACCTTCCAGCACCTGATTGAAAATATGCCTGCGAGTGTGGAAGCTGTCATCAAGGCTAGGGGTGGGCCAACACTCTACTGAATTCGAGCATTACCGATGGAGGGCGCCACTAACAGGTTAGTCATTATCAGCCGCGTGTTCGGATACGTTTGATCACTTAGTGTACGTGTGTGAAAAGTAATATACGAATTTCATTTATTTGCATGTTCCTTCCTACTTAGGCCGGGAGCTTTTGGACCAGCCTAGACAAATGCTGCGTTCGTAATGCTGCAGCAAAACTTCGTATTGTAAACTCCTATACCGAAAACATTGATAAATTCTTGTTCCTACATTTAGTAAATTACACGTAGGGGAAACCGAGGCACCATGAATCATAAAAATGGGAACATTCTGTAATCTCTTTCATTGAAGTTGATTTATTTCATTTTATTTGTACAACTAAAGAGATATGTATATTTTCATATTGTGTGGTTATAGTAACTAAATAATTATTGGCGGAGAAAAAAATTTAAAAAATATTTTCAATGAATGGCCCTTTGTGCCCCATGCCTGGGGTACCATAAGTCAGTGTCTGGGGTCCAATGGTTCGTAACTATTTCAGAATAACCACACCTCTTTAACATTGAGAAACAACTTTCTCATTTTAAAAAATAAGGAATATGACGAGCACAAACAACATGCACGCACGGAAATGCACAAGAGGAAAAATTAAGATAAGGGGTAAATATTTTTCAACGCGGGCAATGTACCAAGTTTTTACAAGAATTTCCTTCTCAGCACTTTCCTCTTGAGATACAGCTTTGATATCTTATCAGCAATTACTTTTCCGCTGTTTTGAACTGTTGATATTTGGTTTCATCTGAGTTTAAGATGTACGAAGGATCACCAAGTGCAGGTTCCCGCTTTAAGTATTGATAATTGTTGAAAAAATCCTGGACGTTTTGTTCATTGATTGCCGTGTCACGAGCAAAACCACACCCCTCTCGACACCTTAGGAACACATCTTAATTTTGTTTTTAAAAAAATTACTAACCAGTCTTCTCCAGCAATTTCTTTTTCTAGCCGTGAACATTGATATCAACTTTATTTGCAATAGCCGTTTGATATGCAAGTTTACGGCAATTTTATATGACAAAACCATAAAAACTTTTGCATCCAGCAATAAATTATTCGTGGACATAAGTAACACTAGGTAATGTCTGTAATTAGATTTCAGTTCACATTCTGCCCCAGAAAGTGGTTTTATATTTTTTTCCTCTTTGTAATCTTTTCCTCTTGACACCACCTTCAACAGCTGCACTTCTTATGCTTTCAGATTCTGCAACCAAATTAATTGCTCTCTTCATAAGACTTGCCTCGTGTAACCTTTTTGTAGTTTTTTCTTGTATGTTCAAACCCATATCTGGTAAACATGTGAAAAAGCATTGCAGCAAATTGCCCATGATACCCCATCATCACCTGATCCATTTTGTAGCGGTACTTCATCACTTTCAAAGTGGTCAGATATGATCTCTAAAATTAGTTGTCACTTATTGCAATGCAGGAAAATGATAATATCTTCACGGAACTGCAATTGTCAACTTCAATTCCAGTATTAAAATGAAAAATAATAGTAAAACAAATACACGTTGCCATCAATTTACTTCGAAACGGGAAAACTGTTGGTACTTCACGATTCCTCAGACAATGAAATCAGGTCATTGCCACCTAAATAGTAAGTATGGCCGTCATGTAATCATGCTCAGTTTAGACGACCCTGGATTCAGTGACTCATCGTATCCCATGGCCCATGGTGCCCCAGTCCCCCTTACAGTTATATTTTTCATTTTGTAAGCCCTTGATGCCGAAAAATCGAATACGGCAGAACACCTTACATCTGTTCGTCCATCCGTCTGTCGGGTCCGTCCGCCTGTCGATCCGTCAGTCGGTCCGTCCGTCTGTCGATCCATCTGCCTGTGTACTCTTCTGTAATATTCTTAATGACATATTTCAATTTAACTCGTAGGAGGTCGAAAAATTTAGAAAAGTGAAAATAGTTCGTTTTGTCGCCGATACGTAGCAGTTAAGGAGGGAAGTGTAGTAATAAAGGTAAGCTATCCTAGACTAAAGAGATTAGAAAATTAACTAGTGTGAGAAAGTCTGTGCCACTCTGTGACTCCACAAGTTATTTATTATTCATCGCCCTAGGGTAAAGGATACATGTGGTCAGCATGACATTCTCCCGTCACCCTCCCTAGCATATTTAGTTTGCCTTAGCTTTCGTCCTTCATTGCTCTGTAGAATCTGAGACGATTTGTTTTACAAAGCTATACTAGCTTCATTTTTGCCACGGCCGGAAATGGAACAGGGGCCGCCGCACAGAAAGCTAGCACGCATCTGTGGGACTATTAGAAAAGTATAACATAATAAATTAAAGGATTTGCTGGCTCCCTTGGCGCAGACGTTTGCGGCAGCCGTCGATTACGCTGAGGAGTTTGCAGGTTGGAATCCTGCGTAGGCATGTTCGTATTTGCAATTTTTCCTTTATCCTTCATCATCATCTTCTGACATTATAATTCAAAAGTGAAATTTAACATCCTTATTTAATCAATGGCACAGCCAAAAAAGCTGATCGTCATAATGAATAAAAACGCGTTAATCTCACCGGGATAAATATAACTGGGCCTCGGGGAATAACGTGTAGAATAATAGCGTGGTTCTAGATGACAGATAATCGCATTTAAATGAATTAACGCTTTTAAATTTTGACGTTTCATTCCTCTGGTATGCATCGTTATGTTTATGTAACTACAGTATTACGAAAAATATATAACTCACCCGGAAGCTGCTTATGTTGAAGCGTTGACGGGCGGCGTTCCCCAGGGGCACGCAAGCGCTCATGTTGTCGTTGAGGAGTTGGTCCAGGGCGCAGCACTTGCGGAGCACGAGGCGCGCGGAGGGGGCCGTGGTCGCCGAAGGCCCCCTGCGCCAGCGCAGGCGCACAGCAGCGCCCACAGAGCGACTCGCACGGCCCCCATCGCCTCCCTGCACTGCGCCGCCCAGACACTCCTCTCGCTCGGCGCCGCGCAGTGCTCAGAAAATAAATCGACGATCTTCTACCGCAACGACTCCGCAACGTCCGGGTCACGGTGCGCACATGTTCCTGTTTTGCAACATTTCTAGACTACCACGTCACAGGAATTTCAGATGATTTAATAGTATTTTCAACTTTATTAGTTCAAAGCTGAAGGATGTTAATCTGCAGTGGTGCTACAGAATGGCACAGACTTTCCCGTATTAGTTTTCTATTTCCTTGGGTCTTTACTAGCTATTCGGAATTGCCACGTACTCTTTCTTGCCAGCTGCCATCTATCACCTCACAAACTATATTTGTTTTATCATTTTCTTAATTTTTCGGTTTCCTATTGGTAGAACGGAAATATTAATTTTAGAATATTAAAGAACATAAAAACCTAGTCTTAAATGGCAATTTTCTTCCAAAGTACTTACATTCACACATATAATAATTTTTACAAATTGCTGGTAATCTGCATATTAAAGATGTGCAGAGATCGTTCAAAAAAGTTACACTTATGTAATTTTTGAAAAAACAAAAAAGAACTCAAAATAAACTTAACGTCGTATTATAGAGTGTAATTAGCACTATCCGTTACAAAACTTTGAAGAACAAATTTGCAGCCATATATGCGAAAATGACGTTTGAGCGTTTATGAAAATGCGGAATTTTGAGCTACTTGTCACAGAAAACGGTTACGTTTTCGAGAAACTTTACATGACATTATTTGAAGCACATGTAATCGTAAATATAATGTGAAAAAATTGCAGCCAATGTAAATATTAACGACATGAGAGACAAATAAAAAAATGAAATTTTTCCAATTTTTGAAAAAACAAAAGAATAGAGCAATATGGCGTTTTGTCGTCTCATAAAATACATTAGGCACTATACATACCGAAAGATTAAAGAAAAAACTTGGAGACGTTTTTGAGAAAATCTTGTTTTTGGAATATTTTAAAACTGCACATATTGCACGCAATATTGAACGAGAAAATTTTGAAAATGTCCTGGGGGATTCATGTAAAGTACCCCCAAATTTTACAGAATCTTTTTCAAAATCTCAAAGCTTCGACTAGAACCAGATTGACCGAGGATAATATACATTTTGGCAGAAATCGTACGTATGGTTTAGGCGCTAGCAGTGTTCACAGACGGACGGACGGACGGACGAACGCACGGACAGACGGTTTTCCTGTCAATTCGTTTTTCGGTATCAAGGACCCACAAAAGAGACGTTCTGGCTACACCACGATCTAGGGAATTCTTTTCTTAATTTAGCAATTGGTTTTATCCACTTTTTCGTTATCACGGCCCGGCAATGAATTTTTTCCGCCGAAAATTGGCCATTTTTTCGCGCAGCATTACATAACTTTCCCTATACTACGTACATTACTCCGTGTATACGTACGTATACGGGAAAGTGAAAAGATTAGAACGTTGCCAAAAGAACTCAGTTCCCATGCTTGCTCCAACGGAGGGCCGGGAGGTGTCTAGTCGTAAGTGTCGGGCAATGGGACGAACAGTACCCGACGGCCACCATCCGATGGCTGTGCCGCCCAGGGAAAGTCAGAACCCCGGTGCATGGAAGTTAGAAGTATCTAGTATCAGAGCTTGTAAAAACTTCTTCTCTCTCAGGCAGTAGACCTGTTGGTTTGTAGCGACTCTTTGATCACCACATCTTACCTTCGGTCTGCCAATTCTTTTTTTCCCTGGAGGTGTGTGGAAGAGGTGTTGATAAGGTATACGATAATTTTCATTTCTTAGGGGTCAATACAGGGTCTTTTTAATCATTTTTGTATTATTTGATGTTGTAGATCTAATCTATATTTTATAGTCTAATCTACATAAAATATAGATCTAAGAGTTACCTAGGGACATTACAACTAAACCAAAAAAATGATTTAGGACTTACAAGAGATTCATTTCTATGTCCGAAAATGGGTTGGACCAGAAAGTGAAATGGAATCAAGCAATCGCTTATGTATGTATTTTTTAACTAGCAATCCAGTGAAACTAGTCATTTTATTCTTAATACGAGCATTCGCCTAGAAATTCTAAAAAACGTGTAAAATAGTAGAAAAAGTACGATTGTCAGTGAAAAGAGGTTGAGGGATGGCTCTTAAGTATAAAAAATAAGATAAGAAATTACTCTATATCTTAGAAAATTCTCTAACGAATACATTTCGTCACGTTACATTTAAAAAATCTAAAATCCGCTGAGATGTAGCAATAAATGTGAAAAGAAAGGAGAAATATACATTTTTCTATATTACGTCACAGAAATAAATATAAAAATTGTTTTTTCTAGGTTATTTTGGGAGTAGAATAAGGTAATATCATCGTCTTCTAGATTGTTCCTGGGCCAAATTCACATATCATTTGAAATCTCATCATACGAAAAATTATGGAACGATGTTATCACTTCAAAGAGAGACTCGAATCTACAAGTAGTACGAAATAGTCGTATGTTTAAGATACCAGTTCTCTCATGGCTACATAAACCTAATCGGCTGTAGTAATTTCTGTAAAGCCCCGTTGTTGAATAAATTCCCGCCTCGCCAGGGCTACTGGAGATAGAGATGGGCTTAACAGCTTTTCTTCAATAACTGTTATGGGAATAACAGTGGACCCGTAATAACGGTTATTAATAACAGTTGAAAAATAACACGTCCATATCAGCAACCTAACATGTCTGACTGCTAAGAGTTAAATCAGTTGCGGCGACTGCTAACACGTAAGAGATAATCCCGGCAAAACGAATAACGTTGGTAGCACCGCAAAGCTTGTGCAGCTACCTTACGGCGCTTTTTTGCACTACTTGCCCTGACATGTTTCGGCATGGACAGAGGAACAGCTGATATGAAAGAGATTCGATGAACTGCCAAGGAAGAATAGCAGTTAATATGATGAGTAGCAAATGTGTATAGAATATTACTAAAATAACAGTGATTCGTGATCAGATTGCAAATATTCTTTCAAATATGCAACATGTTCATAGTGAAGTGTCGAGTGCCAAAAATAATGAGAAGTAGAAACTGTGTTTTGCTTACCTACAGCTAAAGTGGTAATGACTGTTGAATATCAAATATTATAATGAGAGTTATTTGATGGTACCTCATTGTATTCTATCGGACTTACGGAAATAATAGTGGATCTCACATAAGCTGTAATGGGACAGAAAGAAGTTAACAAACATACTGGACTAATTTAATTTAAAGGACAAACTTCTTATTGTAGTACACGTATGCAATAAAATATAAAAATATTGTGGCACACGGTGTGTAATAATAACGAATTATGTACCAATGAATCTATAATTTGAACACTTGTTAATCATGATTGATTACATGCAGTGAAACTGTTGGCGTACAAACTTGTTGCCGCGAAAAGCTTGTAGTAGTTCAGGTTTGGCCCAGTAGATTGAAGTACTACGAGTATGAATATCAACTGATAACAGCCAATACCAGGATAAAGGAAATAACTGTTATTTCGTGTAACAGTTACTAAACGTTAACTGTAAAGAAATAACAGTTTAGCTGTTAAGGGCACATCCCTAACTGGAGAGAGGAAATCTTAAAAGGAAAGAGAAGTCAGTGATGCGTCCGAAGCTGCCGTCTACGTGTACGGAGTTGGAGTGTTGCTGTGACGAGTGGCCGAGCGCGGGGAAAAACAGAGTTCCCTTCGGGTTAATTGGGACACGGCATGTTCGTAGGGTGTCTTCTGATGGCAACGAGTTGTTTATGCTTTCGGTTTCCTCTATTAGACTTACGACGATTTTGCTTTGTACACAAACTTTCTATTTATTTGTGGCCCAACATGTCTATTGTACAATAAACCTGTTTGTTTTTGAAAGCTGTGTACAAATTTCTCAAAATATTGCCTTACAACATAGGCACGTTTAGGAATTCGTACTGCCATGGAAAGAAGATTGAATAGGCAATGCTTTTATGTTGGCTATCAAATGTTTCAGGGACTCACGTATCAGGGACTAATATGTGTAGTGGAATATTGAAAGAATAATGTAATTTGACATAATTGCTCTCGTAGAGACTGTATTTCAAATGCAATGTATCGAATCGTTTTATTAGTGTGAAAAGGGTCGTGTTGTGATAAATATACTGGCGGAGCAACGTGCTGCAACACCGGGAAGGGCACGAGCAATAAAGTTCGTAGGTGATAAGGGACGTTAGGTATAGGGGTCATAGAAGCCGTAATTAACATTTCACGGATGACTGACGCCTGATGACGTAATGGCAGCGTGTCGAAATGGCCCGGTCGCACCATTCTACTCCACGGCTTTAAAAGGCGCTGTTCACATGCGGTAAGTTCTAGTGGGGACTTAGCTATGCCACGGCGTCGCACTCGCTCGTTGGACCAGTTTGAGCGGGGTCGGATTGCCGGCCTGCGCGAAGCCGGGTGGTCCTTTCGGCGCATTGCTGACTACGTGGGCCGCGATGGGACGTCGGTGCTCAAGTGCTGCCGACGATGGCTATACGAGCATTCCCATAGCGTAGACCCACTTCGGGGCGATCGCCGAGCATTGACGAACGCCAAGATCGACGCATCATGAGGGCGGCGTTGGCAGTCCATACGTCCACCCGCGCCGAGATACAGGCACATGTGGCCTCCAACGAGTCTCCATGCACCGTTGGGAACTGGTTGCTGGTTGCAGAATTACAATCGCGCATACCGCTAGCCCGACTGCCAATCACGCCGAACCATCGTCGGGCATGTCTGGCGTGGTGCAATGAGCGGGACAGCTGGGAGACTGAATGGCGTGCAGTGATGAGAGCCGCTTCTGCCTGCAAGCCAGTAATAGTCGTTTGCGTGTGTGACGTCGCCAAGGCCAGCGCGTGCGTCCGGAGTGTGTTCGTCCACGTCACGTAGGGCCCACCCCGGGAGTGATGGTGTGGGGTGCCATCAACTACAACGCGCGTCCGTCTTTGGTGTTCGTGGAGGGATCATTGGCCAGCGCTGGATACATCCATGCTGCCTGTGCTGATACCTTTCTTGCAACGGGAGGGTGGTGCGCTGTTCCAGCAGGACAATGCCCGCCCCCATATTGCCCGCGCCTCATTACTGACATCAGTGTGACCCTCATCAAAAAGACAAATATTTAATTATAAGTAAATATTGATTAACAGGATATCTCAAACAGAATTTTATTTCACCTATACGTCACATTTGCGAATACATATGAAGTACAGAGATGTAATGCTGTTAACATACTGCAGTGCTGAAAATAATGCTGCAAATAACAGGTGTCGAGATTTTAATTTCAATGTACGTATTTGGTAGGCTCAAATATAAAAAAAAATGTTTCTTTTCAAAACGTGTCTGGCGATCAGCATCAAGCTAGCACCTAAACAGATATACGATTTTTCCTCAATCGATCTGGTCTAACATAGACCTTCAAATTCGAAACCTTTAATTTTGGGTATACTTTACATAAAATTTCAACGAATTTTCAAAACTTTCAAAAAATGTATAAAAAGTCTCATTAATTTTTTTGTATTTTTTTCTGTAGTAGAGCAAAGTACTTGTACGATCGTAGAAATGACGTAGGTCCAGTTAAAAAATCTATATTTTAGAAAATTAAAAATGCTTAAACTCCTTTCGTGTTCTCTGCAACAATGAAGGAATACCCATTTTATTCTCAACGAAATCCATTCTTGAAAATTAATATTTAAATTATGTCATCCAAATTTTACTTTCTCACGCTCACTTGGCAAGAAGAGAAAGAATTGTAATCGTGGATCGCAAAGTTTTGGCAGATAAACAATTTTAGCCAGGCCCTGGTTACAAAAAATTGAATATATTGTGAAATACCTTATATTTTATTACTTAATTATTTAATTAATTTCTGAATTTGTGAAATAACTGTTTGCTTACACTCATCTGCTTACTTAATTTCATTTCCTGACTAATATCGCATTTATTAATGTTATAATTAACTTTATTTTGCCCTGATATGCTTAACTTTCTCAATATTCAACCACAACTATCGTGATTTTACTTTCAATTTTGCTCGTGGGTCTCGACATTTTACTCATTGCCCTTTTATCTTGGATATGTGGACGTGCAACTCTGTGCAGAATTACGATTCCTCGAAGTTCTGTTGGTTGAAACTTGTTATTTCATTGATGACAACTATTAAAAGTTATCACCCTTAACATATATTATGATTCTATAAATTTCTCAATGAACATTGAACCCACATCTTCGGACTTGATGTTGTCCGTAGAATGTCCTTGTTGGTGTTCCTCCTATCGTGATATTGTCTATCGTCACGAGAAGTTGGAAATGTTCCCAGAATACTGTATAGTACTTCGGTATTCGGTACTTTCATATAATTCAATAAATTTAACTAAGTTAATTCGCGAGAGCGACTTGCCCTGTTTGTGCTTCGGATGAAACACCTACAAGCGCGATTGTCTATCTTCAATTTAACTTACTAAAAATATTCCCTATCTACGGATTTATTCCAATAGAAATCTCCTTCGAACTCGGAGTCTATTTTAATTTAATGACAAATTACAACTCAATTTAAAATAATAACTTTTGACTTCTTAATTTATGCGAAACAAAGCTGTCAAAATTAATTATAAGTTCCTGCTTCCCTATCATTAAGATATTATCCAACCCAACTGAAATATTCATACTGTTCAGTTTGCGGCATCCGTTCTAGTTGATGACTGGCGAGGGAGTGATTATATCAATATTCTTACAAAAACATAATTTCGAATGCCGCCTTCCCGCCTCCTGCATATTGTATCCTCGGGACCGTTCTCCCCAAATGAATAGCGTTTTGTCATCAAGCATGGAATACTATAACTTGTTGATCGGTTGTCCTAACGACGCGTATTCTTTGGCTCTAAGCGTCCTGTACACGTACAATTACATCGTATCTACAATGCCTTTTTTCCTGTTCAAAATCGGTGTTTTCTGCCTTATCGCAATATTTTGTTCCTATACATAGTAAATTACTTACTCTAACACGTTGTGTGGTCAGAGTCCATATTTTGTGGGACCTTGATACCGAAAATATGTATGTGGTCATGTATTTATTTACTTATTTACTTATTTATTTATTTATCAGTCACTTAATCGATACATTGAAATGAGATTCAGAATATTAAAGAAGACCGCTGCCTCATGTAAAATAGAATTTTTCGGGGGGAAATTTGTACCTATTTGAGAATAAGTCGTTTTCACTCTTTCTGAAAATATGAAATTTTGAGCTCCTTTTGGTTCCTTTAGAAGAAAATTGTTAGGATTTCGAAAAGGTCCTAGGAGGTCATTTAAATTATCCCTATGAAATCAAGCATTGGTTTAAGAAAAACAATAGTAATGTAAAACACAACGTGAGACATATAAAAATGTTGCATGTGTTAAAGTTTATAATAATAAAATATGTGTTTACATAATGTGATTTAATGTATTAGGCTCCATACAATATGTTGAAGAACTAGTGGTGCTACAGAATGGCACATACTTTCCCGTATTAGTTTTCTATTTCCTTGGGTCTTCGCTAGCTATTTAGAATTGCCACATACTCTTTCTTGCAAGCTGCCATTACATTTATATAATTTTTGAAAAAACAAAAAAAAAACTCAAAATACTCTTTTCGTTAATTTCGCCTTTCTTAATTTCGCATTCTTAGTAGCGTTAATATGACGTAAAGAGTATTTTGAGTTATTTTTTTAAAAATTATATAAATGTAATTTTTTGAAAGATCTTTCACAACTTTAATATGCACATTACCAGCAATTTGTAAAGATTATTAAAAATTTAATTTTTGTGGGTGTAGGTGCTTCAAAGAACTTCAAACAAAGTATTTTGAAAATTCAAAAACTTTCTGTGAAAATGAGCTAAATTTCGCATTTTTTTAATTAATTTTATTTTTAGTCGCATCAACATCGCGGTTATTAAGCGACTTCCTGTATAATACATTTACAATATAATTATAATGCAGTTAGTTACAACACAGCAGTAGAAAATTATAACTAATTACATTTCCAATTATCTTACAATAGTAATAACAATTCAGGGACAACAATTACAGTTTCATGAATCTATTGGCTTTAAATGTCCATAAATATGTTAATGGCTAAACAAAATTTGATAATTTTTTCTTGGTCTTCTTTAGAATGCAGTATTGATTGGTGGTTAAATCCATTTGATACTCTTTGGCTGTTATACCTGGAACATACTTTGAAAATGTGATCAAGGTTTAAAGGTAAATTGCATAAATCACATGAGGATGGAGGAGATTTTTGGATCAAATAGAGATGGCTTAATTTACAATGTCCAGTTCGTATTCTCGAAAGGACTACTTGCTCCCTGCGTCGGAATTTAGTGTCGGTGCCTAGTGCATAAAAACTGTTCACAGATTTATGAAGATAGCAGGCTTTATAATTTGTCCCTTCATGGCTCCATTTATTTTTCATTTCTTCCTCAACAAATTTTAAAATGTCTTCAACTGTACATGATAAGTTATGTACATTTGTTGATATTTGAAGATCAATTAATGTATTACTTATACTGGCGCGTCTGGTTACGAAGACCGGTTCAATTTGAGAAGGGATCCATACTAGAACCAAATTTATTCCCGCCGCCTTAATGATCTGAAGATATTCTTCTATAATAACGATGTTTATTTCTCTTTTAGTACTCTTGCTCCAGTTGACTGATAATAATGAGCTTGTGAGCAGAATGACATTAGGAGAGTGAAGCTTTGGGATGTATTTAAGTGCTGACATTAAGGCATAGGACTTTGTAGTTTTATGGCTGGCGTATTGCTTAAGCTGGAACTTTATTGTGTTGTCAGGCGTGCATACTATGGCTTCTTTTCCGGTTTCATTGGAACTGCCGTGAATGGAGATTACAGAATAGTTGGAGTAGTTTGCATCAATATAATTCCAGGACTTGTTTAGCCATTTGTCAGTTGATAGGTTTCTCTTTTGATATTTGGTTAAGGTCAAGTCGATTTTGACGTTTGGAATAGTCCAAGGTGGCACAGCAGGAATTCTTTGTTTCTCAATATGGTTGTATTGAATATTGAATTCATTTCGTAAATTTTTAACTCTGGAGTAGAAAGGTTTGTGGTGAGAGTAGTCTTGATGTACAGTTGGCAATGGGCGAAATACATCATTATGTATAATAGGATTAATTGAAGAGGCAGCTTTAATTGCATACCTAATGCTCAGCAGTTACCTTCGGAATTTTAGTGATGGTTTTTGAGCCTCTATTAGGATGATTCCAATAGAACTTGTGTGGAAACAACCTGTACAGATTCTCAAGGCTTGCTTATGAATGGGTTCAAGTGTCTTTAATACATTTGGTTTGGCTCAATTATATATCAGTGATCCATAATCTATTTTGCTTCTAATAATTGATTTGTACATTAGTAATAAGAGTTTTCTGTCAGCTCCCCAGTTGTTGTGAGCTATATATTTAAGAATATTTAGTCTCTTCTTGCAGTCGTTGACCAGATTTAGGATGTGGTTCTTCCATGTCATTTTACAATCGAAAGTTAATCCTAGTATTTTGGTGTTTTGCAGATCGTAGGGTTTGTTGCCCTAAATACAGACGGAGAGTTGTGTTTAGGTTGCGCTTGGAGAATAATATGCATTCGTTTTTTTGGGCTGAAAACTTAAAACCAGGGACCAGGAACCAGGGACCAGGAATATAATGTATTTAAAGCTTCTTGTACAGCTTCTTCAGTGGTAGTTAAGTTTTTCCCTTTACAGAGGACAATTATATCATCGGCATATTTTCTAACTATTGTTGGTGCTTTTATATCTTAATCTGCATCATTAATGGCCAGAAGAAATAATGTCACACTTAAGACGGATCCTTGAGGAACGCCGTTTTCAGGTTTCCTTATATCAGATAGGTGGTTATTAACTCTCACCTGTATTCTACGGTCAAGTGCAAACTTTTTGAGAAATTCAAACATATTTCCTGTGTTTCCTATTTCTTGAAGTTTATACAAGATTCGATGTATCTAGACCATAACATAGGCTTTTTCGATATCGAGGTTGACAGCAATCACATGTTGCTTATTAATAAATGCCTCTTGGATATAAGTTTCGGTACTGATAAGATGGGAATGTGTAGAATGACCAGGACGAAAACCGAATTGATTGTCATGAATAATTTTTTGATTATTCATAAACCATCTAATTCTTTTGTTCACAATTTTTTCTAAAATTTTACACTTGTTACATGTTAATGATATAGGTCTGTAATTGTCAGTTTTCGATTGGTCTCTGCCAGGTTTCAGTACTGGCCCAACAGTTGCTGTTTTCCATATTTCAGGAAAGATACTATTATTCCATATTATATTGTATATTGCAAGTAGGGTTTGTTTGCCTTTCAAAGAGAGATTTTTAATAAGGGCATTGGGAATATTATCAGGACCAGGAGCGGTATTAGTTGTGGACTCAATGGTAGAGGTTAATTCAGATAGTGAAATAGGTTCATTAAGTTGACACGTTATCCAGTTTTCTTCTTTATCCAGAATAATTTGTTGATTTTCCAGTTCATTTTTATATGGAATAAACTCACTGAGATAGTTTACTGTGCTGGAATTTTTTGCAAATGTATCAGCAAATTCATTGGCAATTAGTACAGGGTGAGTTACAACTTGATTTTCAATATGTATAAAGTTAATTGTGTTATTTCTTTTGTTTCCTTGAATTCTTTTGACTTTTTTCCGACATTCAGATATACTATTTTGACTGGATAATGATGAAACATAGTTAGTCCAGGCTTTAGCTTTGCTGTCTTTAATGGTTCTTCTGGCTGCAGCTCTGGTTCTCTTGTATTCAATTTTGTTTTCAAGAGTACTTTGTTTTTTATATCTATTAAAAGCATGTTTTGCTTTTCTGATAGTCTCCTCACATTTCTCATTCCACCATGGTACCCTTTTCCTTTTGAATGAATTTTTATATTGACAAATTGAGTAATTTGCTGCTTTGGTGATGATATCTGAGACGGATTGAATAGTTTTGTCTATATTACCAACATCGTTGAGTAGATTAGCCTGAGTAAGAAAAACATCAATCTGATTTTGGTACTTAGTCCAGTCAGCAGTGTTGAAATTCCATTTCGGGGCGGCAGGCGGAGGTGAATAATTGCTTTTGGGACTGAGGATATCGATGAATATAGGATAATGATCACTATCATAAGGGTATTTGGATGCATACCAGTTACAATTTTGGGCGAATCGGGAAGAGGAAAGCGTAAGATCAATGGCACTGAACTTATCATTACTGATGTTGATGTGAGTAGGTTGTCCAGAATTTAGAATTATCAGTTCATTCTCTTCTATAACAGATTCAATTTTCATTCGCATTTTTAGTAGCGCTAAAACGCAATTTACTTTAAAACGGCACATAATTTTTAAAAGAAAATTGCCATTTACGACTAAGTTTTTGTGTTCTTTAATATTCTAAAATTAATGTTTCCGTACTACGAATAGGAAACCGAAAAATTAAGAAAATGACAGAAAAATGTACTTTTGGCGGTGATAGATGACAGCTGGCAAGAAAGAGTTTGTGGCAATTCCGAATAGCTAGCGAAGTCCAAGGAAGTAGAAAAGTAATACGGGAAAGTCTGTGCCATTTTGTAGCACCACTAGTTATATATAAGAGATCATGGGGAGTTTTCTTGGGACAATTCACAGCACTTTCTTAAAGACAACATTTGAAGTAATTATTCAATATTCTTAGACAGCTAACTTTTAGCTTATCGTGATAGTCACAAAAATATTAGACAAGCTTTTTACTTTTGAAAAGCTACGTGTCTGAACCCGCTAACTTGATAATTTCATCGAATCATAACGAAAATACTGGTACAGGTAAAACACACAGTCTTCACACTTCCCTGTACACCCATATTCCATACACCCACATTCCATACAGCCTATCCCTTCTTAACTAGGCTTTTTATACTATCGCAGGCGTACATGGCTTTCGCGAGGTGTTGCGCGGCTGCGAGTTTTCCAGTAGCTTCGTGATTTCTTAATAATGTCCCTTAGGGATTAGGCGAGCTGAGTGCTACTGATTTCCTTAATTCATCTGTTCCGGTAATAAATTTGGAGCTCCCGAGAACAAGAGCAGCGTAGTTGAAGGAGGGGGGAGACGACTCACGAAGAAGTCCCTTTGGGATCAGCTTTTCTGCCAAAGAGGCCTTTTGTGGGGAACCTTGGGAACTCCTGCTGAGCTTCTTCGCGGTGTTGAGTGAGTTGAGCCCACTTGCACAATGAATGTGCGACCTGTGATGAAATTTGCTATGGTATTGATTAAGTATTTCGGTATACGTAGTTTCCTGAGTTTGTACAATATCCCTTCGTACCAGACCCTGTCGAACGCTTGGGCGACATCGAGGAAGACGGCTATTAAATGATGGCCAGCATGAAATGCTTCATGGATATTTTCAGCTAGACGTAGTAATTGGTGTCTTGTGGAATGACTTTGGGAGAAACCAAATTGAAAGAGAGGAATAATATTATTTTGTTCTATAACTTTACGGAGTCTTTTTAAAAGTAATTTTTCTAACATTTTTGACAGTATGGGAATTAAACTGATGGGTCTGTAGCTAGTAGGGTTGGCTGGGTTTTTGTTGGGTTTTGGAATAGAAATTATTACAGAAAGTTTCCATAAACTGGAAAAATATCCTGTCCTTAGCACCGAGTTATATATATTGGTTAGAAATGCTAGGCCACTTCTGGGGACATTTTTTAAAATAATGGCATTGATGCGATCATGACCTGGTGACTTTCTTGCCGGTAAGTTTTTGATAGTATGGTATACTTCTTGGGGAGTTATAAAAGGAATCCGTCTTGAAGTGTCGAAATTAGGGGAGCTGTTAAATTCAATGATTTCATTATGAAAATTTTCCGAAATGTTGTGAGTTTGGAAAGTAGAAGCAAAATAGTCAGCTAGCATTTCAGCCTTTTCTTGGTCGTTTCGAGCTGTCAGGTGCCCAGTTTTCAAGACTGGAATGACGGATTTTGTTCCCAACAACCTACGTGTCGCTTTCCATAGTGATGCGTCTTGGGGATTTAAGTCGGTGACGTATTTTTTGTGTTTTTCGAGATGGAATAAAGCCAGGGCGTTCCAGACGAGTCGTATTAAATGATTATATTCTGATTTTAGATGAGGTAACCTATGTTTGATCCAGAGACGTCTCATTTTATTTTTTCTTGTTATCAATACTTGGATGCTTTCAGGTAGCCGAGGATGGTTTGGAGCGTGAATTGCCTGTACTCTGTTAGGTGAAGAAATACAATCATCTATTACGCAGTTATGCCCGTCACGGTCACTACGCCCGCTCATTGCACAATATATACAGAATGTGCTTTGCGGATGGCATAATGATTTTCTTTGTAAATATCACTCCCTTCTCTCCTACCCCTTTAGGGCTGTCTTATCCCCGTCCATTTTTACCCATTGTAATTGCCCAGTAATAAAGTATACCACGTTTTGTTGAAATGACATTGTTCCCGCATTGAAGAGTTAACACACGAACACGAACACATACATATACATATCCATCCATTTTTTTGGTATATTGATATTTTTAGCACTGGGGACCTTTATGGGGCATTATTTATACTGATAATGAGATAAATGATAGTATTACATAAAATAACTATTATATTTAATATAGGTTAATTATCATCTCTCAGACATGTGTATGTTTACAAACATTTTTGAGAATTGAAAAAAATAGCGTTGTTCGCAAATCTTTAACATGCTTGTTAATTAGTTTCCAAAAAAATTATAAAAAAATGTCGGAATGTTTATCCTCTTCAAAATTCATTTGATTCATTTTTCTACACGACTAGAGGTTAAAGAGCTGTAGAGAGTAGAGCTCTGCAATCAGGCGAAAACAACCGCTCGAGACTCTGGGGTTCCGCGCCGATGCTCGGCGAAGAGAGGGGGACCTTGCTCGGGGGGGGGGAAGAGATAGCTGTTTAACGGACATTTGACCGGCCGCCTTGCGGCTCCCGCCGAGACTTGGGAGTCGCCGAGCGCTCGAGCGTTCGGCCGCTCAGCCAAGTGCCGGACTGCTTGGTAGCTTCGCCCCTCAATGCATGTACGGGATATAAAGTCGCCGTATGTAGTGATTGCAACTCTTTCAATTCATTGTAATCGAAAGAAAATACAATTTGAATTAAACCATTAATTTGTTGAAAAGTAACAATTTATCGATTGACTGGAAATAATTTTATACAGACAAACAATACATTTTTTGAAAGAATTAAGGCAAACAAAGACTCTGAAAATATTTTTTTTTCTATATTTATAGTGCTTAAGGGAAGATAATTCGTTGCGTACCAATTGTAATGTCATTTAAGTTTCTTACAAACCCGAATATAAGGCATATTTATTATATACAATGAATATTTGGTCATAATTTCACGAGTATGTAATAAAAAAACATATGCTAAACAAAAATGAGGTGGGTACTATTTTCCTTGCGTCAAAACGTCTTGTCGTCATTGGGCGTAGTAATTTACTGTGAAATAGTTGATGTAAGCCGCCATGGCCTCTGTATTTGTCGACTCAGTCGGCGGCCAAACAACAGCGGTCACGGCACATCAGCCTATTCAACTTAATAATTCAAAATACATTATTTACTATTATATACACACGTTTAACATTATTTTAAATTCTGCAAAATTATGTATTCACGAAATGATGCATATAAAATTTTATATGTACGAGTACAATATTTTTTAATTACTCCATTATTTTTCGTTTCAATACAAGATAAGCGATTAATTGTAATTAAAAAATCGTAAAAGCTGAAATTGTGAATCATTGGCTCCTGTGGAGTAGTATTGAAGCTCCACGAGATCCCCTTCCTTTGGGAGAACTACTGAGAACAGCGTGGCAGGAAGCGATAACAAAGGTTGCGCGAAATGACTCGGTGGCCCCCACGCAGCGCGGCATCGCCTTTGCGACGAAATTTCCAGGAAAGGACAGGAAGCAGTTGAAAGAGAAGGGTCGAGATATGTGCACAAAGCTTTCCTCGAAAGGTATTGAGAAGCTCGCAAGATTATAGATAAAACTAAAAGTACAATGAGCTCAAAACAATGCTGGGGTGACTGAGGCACCCCGCGCGCCTACTGCCGGGTTAAGAAACTAAGACCTGCGTATCAGATGCCTGAAAATTACAACAACACCAACAACAAAAATATTTGGAAAAAGAAAACAAAAACACAAAAGTGGAAGGGAAAGGTACTAATATATTTCATTGCACTTGCATCTAAATTTAGCAGAGCATTTGTATTTACACCATATAAAATGAAGGAAAATTAATGATTTTATGTTCATTAGAATAAAATAGGCAATTTCCGAAAAATCCGATGCCTAGCCATTACAAAGAACGGAATTTATCTCAAACTTTTGAATGCCTTTTCTTTGAAGTCACAGGCAGAACTGCAATAGATCCACTTGAGGTTCGCCAGTGCGTCCGGGGAGTCGATTTTTAAATCTTTTTATTCTTTTTTATATTAAAATTTATTATTTGAAAATTAATATTAAAATTCGTCTATATTTTAAATTTTGAAAAAACGAAATTATTGGTCATTTATTTTAAAAACAATTCAAGACTCCTTCCTTTTCCTGAAACATGCCATTAGATATTTACTCCGACGTGTCGGCCGATTGTTACGTGGCGCAGTTCGCCTGAACGGGGTCCGCCGGTTGTCGAGTCTCGGCCGGTTGTCGAGACCGGCCGAGTCTCGGTCGGGCGCCGGCTCCCAGGAGTCCGTAACCGGCTGCGAAGGACAGTCGAGCGCGTGGTCTGGAGAGAAGAGAGGCGAGCGAGCGCTGGTCGGTAAAAATCGCGGAGAATGCAGACCTCTAGTAGAGAGAAGTCAGAAAAATACCTGTTTTTCGAACCTTACGGAGTTAGCTCCAAGATCGAAAACTTGATGTTTTTAAACTTGTGGCTGGGTACATACAACATAATCAAAGCGAAAGTTTTTATGACCTTTCTCCAGGTAACCCCTCTTTTTCAGTACCTACCAGCTGGACTAAATTGATAGCTGATGACTAATGTTGTTATTATTATTATTATTATTATTATTATTATTATTATTTAAAATGCACGTAAAAGTGTAATTGTATCAGATTCAGCACAGTTGAAGGTGACGTTCTGCGAGTGCGACTATATACTGCATTCGCGATTCAGGGAAGAGCACGTTTCAGGGAATTACGAGAGCCATTCAATAAATAATTAAAGGGACAAATTGGTCTGGAAAAATAAACATTTATTTTTACAAAACAAGACATTTCCTACTTTTTAATATTATTCCCACAAACATTTATGCGCATGTCCCAACGACTTACCAGCTTTTTTATAACGGCTGAAAATAACTCTTTATCTTGGTGATTAAATCAATTTTCCATACATTTTTTGACAACCTCGTTATCCTGGAAGTTGTTCTCACGCAATGCCTACTTCAGTGGACCAACAAATGGAAATCAGATGGTGCGAAATCGAGGCTGAAATCTAGACCCATTCTGTCGATAGGGGACCCACCATGGGATGGTGTCGATTGCTTTGTTGAGCAATATGAGTATATGCGTTGTTTTGTTGGAGAATCACAGCTCTCCTCTGACATCCACGACGTTTCTCCCTTATGACTGGCTTCACCTTATTCAAAAGCATCTTCAAGTGTCTTGGTATCTTCGAGTCCGAGGAGGGGAGCGTCACGTGACGCTCGCAGTGAAAGTACACTGAGGCGGTGAGGAGGGCAAGGGGTGCCCGCTATGGCGGCTTGACATTTGTTCATATTCGAAGTTTGGTTCTCACGGGGACCGCAGCGTCTGGCGCGCCGGTGAAGAGGAAGGGGTGAGTGCCGGCTACGCGGACCCGTTCGCGTTTGCAGATGTACTTGCCAATACTTCTTTGTCGGCGAAATGACTCAATAATACTGGATTAGCGCGGAAGGAACGTACTAGTTGCTTCGAATTGCTTGTTTACATTGGCGCGATTGGAGACTGTCTGGGTGGGGAAAGGTGCGGACCCTTGCTGCCTTTATAGACAGGAAGCGGCAGTTCAATGGGTGGACAGAGACTTACCGGCGAGTTTGTTTTGAAGTACTGTGAATGTTTTTATTATGTTTTCTTGAACAGAGGGTGCGTTTCGGTCTCGTACGTGCTACGGCGAAGGTGAAGATGTCGCGAGAAAGAGGTCTGCGTGAAAACCTCAGACGAAATAGCTTTAGTGCTTGTCTGTATCTGGAACGTGAGAGTTTGGGAAGAGCCCTGTGGATGGTTCGATAATACGTCTGAAGGCGAGTGGCCGCGCGGGTAGAACGCAATTAAGAGCGTGGTGGCGAATTTGATCGCGAGATTGAACCATCATAGTATATTACAATCATTTAGCTGATAATTACTCTGCTCTATATTTTGAAGGAAAAAAAAAAGTTTAGGTTTTGAATGACACCCTCATTTTGGAGAGATGATTTCAATTATATTATTGGTTTTCCTCCATCACAAAAAATCCATTAAAAAATGAAAACAAGTTTTTCATATGTGCCCATGATCGATATTTGTATTTACACACTTCTACAATAACATTATTATTCTTAAGAAAGTGGTGAATATTGTGGTTGTATGTTTGCCTTTCGTCTGCACGTTTTCTTGCCGAGTGCTACTTTACTAACAAAACGAAATATTCATGCCTGAAAACTTTAATTCACTTGTGTTCCGGCTAGCTCAGGGAAATTTCTAGATACCACTTTTGGTGTTGTGATGAATCAGCCTTATAAAAAAAAACCTTTTTTGTTATATAACAGTTTGTAATTTAATAATCACGAAAATGAAAATTGGTGACAAAATAATAATTTTGTTGAGCCCAACTAATGTTAAAAAAAGAAAAGAACACATAACTAATTCACAACTGTCCAAAGCTGCCTCGCGAATTACAAGATTTGAAATTTGATTTTATCTTTATTCCAATAAAGTCTTTCATTTAATTAGGTGGCTTGAAGAATCAGTCTCCGAACCGTTGCTCGGTTTGTAACACGTCGCCGACTTTTCCCGTTCTTTGGCGACGTCCTTCCTCAGTCGTCGGCCGTTTAGTCACCCCGGCTTCGGTGAGCAACTTGCGTGAAGGCCAGTGGCCGTAGACGGACCTCCTGTCTGGAGACAATCTCAACTCTCTACGCGTCGCACAGTGGGGCAGGAGGCCTCCAAAGTTGAGAATAAATATTTTAAGTGAACAGAAGAGCAGTAATGGACTGAGTTGATAACAAAAGATGTTAAATAACATATATAAAGCAAAATATAACATTATTCGTTAATTTCAAATTACAGTGTGTTATAAAAACCTTGTTTCAAAACTTGCAGATACAATGTCTGTTAATGAAGAAAAGGTTACTCTTAATGATTGCCTTTATCTGTGTGTATCGTCATTGTATGACCTAGTTCTTATCATTATAATGAATCTGAAGACTCAGCAGTATCATTATCTTCTGTTTTACATTGTGCTTTTCCAAGCAACATCATATTTAAAACTTCTATCGTAAGTTCTTCAATTTTCTTTGCAGGAAGTGGTCTAAAGCTTATGATAACAGGGTCAGATGACACCAGAAGTCGGTAAAAAAATGTCTTTATTGGTTTTGTCTATGGCACACTTACGAGAAAAGTCTTGCCTGAATTTATTAATTTCCTGATTACGTGTCTCTTCAGATAACTGACCAATAGGTAGTAAAGATTTCGCCAACACTGCTGGACAATGAATAAGTAGTTTGTGTACTGTTGGCGACATACAGTACCAAGGGTATTTTTCCACATATACTACATACGTATTAACACAAATTAACACAAAACGTTTGGAACTTTTCTTAATACGAAACCCACTTCAAATGGCGATGATCACTATGCGAATTCGTTCTATTAGTTCACGATCAAGACCTGTTACACATGCCGATATCTCAGGATTTTCAAAAAACGATCTTGCAGTATTACTATCAGTAGAATTGCTAAATCTAGGCTTTGGTCTGTCCACTGATTAATTCATATTTTCTTGGAATTCTTTCTGTATTTTTCGTATCTTCAGACTATCATCTTGGTTTCTCCTCGCCTGCTATGATTTAAGTGGAATTTTGTAGGATATATGCAGCAGGCACTCAAAGCATCTAATCCAAGTGTGCAGTACTGAAATACCAAATTCCAAATCTGGGGAGTGAATTTCCATATTTAGACATTTTTCGATATCATCGAATTGTTTAGAAGTCTCTCAACATAAATAGCATTTGTGTGAATTTGGTGTCAGTCAGAGCATTACAAATCTTCCCGTCAATCATAGCAAATATCAAACAGTGCCTTAAAATAATATTCTTACACCTCAGATTGATCATAGAGAGTTAGAGATCTGACTGTCTTTGTATGTTTTCTCAGCTGAAAGCTCCGCACTCTCTGGTTTCAACTGCATTCTGATTGGTCTGCAATGTGTAGTAAACGATGGGCATGGGTTTTGCCAAAGTTTTGTCTTCGGAATTTATTGTTAGCAACTGCAGCGGGATGATAGAAGACAGAAAGATACTGGAACCAGAGATATATGCTTCACTGACACTGTCTTTATATATAGGAAAGCATAATGATGTCTGAAGCCATCTTTCATTTATATTAATAAATATATCGTACATTCTGTTCGGACCATTTGCTGCTTATATTGGGAACTAAATGATTGAATCATTTTCAGAGGTTTTGGGACAATTAATTATTACTCTAATGTGTTCTTTCAAGAAACAAACCTATTTTTGAATATTCTTGTACCCTGTTCCCTCCATAAAACTATGTTCATTCGAGATATGTATAACGTCGCTTCCGGAGATACTGAAAAAGAACAACGCACGAACTTAGAAAAAAATATTTTTTTTCGAAAGGGGCAAAAACGGGCAAAATTTCTCATTAAATACTTCAAGTAGAATGTATTCACAATTTAATGCAACAAAAATTTTTGCTTGGACGCATTTGGAAGGTAACTAAATCTTTATCAATTCATGCATTTCTTGCAATTTTGCCAAAGGTTGACAAATATATTTTTGTAAGCGAACAGGCACTAAATATTCTCAATATTATGACGATAAACTTTTACTTAGCTTTTCGATGTATCAGCCATGTTAATTTAGTTCCAAAATTCCTTCGCGTTTACATTATACAAACTCAAAAACACTAGCATACATCCAGCGCGCCCTGCGTAAACTTACCGAATGACCAGATTTGCCGATGCAAAACTCGTATAAAAACACGCTAGGGAACAAGTCCATGCATGTATGAGATAGAGTACTCCTTCCTGTACGCAGCAACAATCAGTAAACATGAATCGGTCGACTTTTGATTTTTGAATTTTTCTCATGTTTTACCGTCTCCTGCCCCACTGTGCGTCGACTGGAGCTGGCAGCATTCGTGCCCTCGAAGTCGTACACATGTTACGCCTTTTTGTTCGCACTTGAAGTCTGACAGTCTTTGATGAGTGCAGCAGATTACGACAGTTCCCAGATTGTTTACACTTACTATTTTTACAAGTATGGCAGGAACTATTCTCATAATAGCATGTACTGCGGCCACTTTAAAACGCTCAGCAATAAATTTCAAAGTCCCTAGTACGCACCAGCACTTTGTTTGCTCTCGGTGATCCAAATCAAAGGGCGCCAGAATGCGACTTCAGCGTTCGGTGGCCCGGTCCTTATATACGAAATACTTCGTACGTATACGAGAAAGTAAAATTATGCAGCCAAATTGCTTTTATATCATATATAGTGCATTCAGATCTATCCGTGGAATACATTTAATAAAATATTGGAGCTCTTTTTGAAGATACGAGCGTTTCCAAAAATGTCAAATTTTGAATTAATTTTCATAAAAATATTTTCAGATTTGTGCAACTTTATCAGACATTTGAATTACTTGAACTCACAAGTGCTCTAATGTATACAAATTGCCAGTAATGTAAATATAAACGGCATGAGAAAGTTATTATAAATATATTTGTATATTTTTTCGAAAAAGAAAATAATACAGGAAAATGGCGTTTGAAATTTTGTATAGTCATTTAGCACTATCCCTACAAAATGTTTGAATAAAAAATAGAACCGTTTTGAAAAATCTTGTTTTAACATTTTTTATATTGCCCACATTTCAACCGAAATTCCTAAAAATACTAAAATATAAAAAATGTACATGCTACGAATTAAAGTACTAACTCTGGAGAAGACATTTTAATTGTACAAAAAATGTCTACTTGCAGTGTTGTAAATTTAGAAAGACGCCGAAAAATATTCAAACTTTTGCAATTGTTGAAAATCTAGTGTTTCTGTAAAAATTAAATCTATGTCATCTTTATAATTGTGTTTCTTTCTATTTTACAGAAAATTTAAAGAAACAATTGGAGTAATTTTTGAAAACATTTTCCGAAAGTCTCAGAGGCTTCATGTAAAGTACCATACAAATTAAAGTACTCGCAAATTAAACCTCGCACACATCCCTATCCTTCTATTTCCATTCTATGAGGGAAAGTAGTTAACGAAATGTGATTATTTGTTTAAAAATGTATAAAGGTAACTTGCAATGTACTAACACAATACCAAATACAAATAAAAAAACACCGCAATTGACGTATAGAAGAAATTTTCAATAAAGATTTATTCAGTATTATGGAGAGTTTTCTAGGAACAATTCACAACACTTCCTTAAAGACATTTGAAGTAATTATTCACTCACACAGGTACACAGCACTGATAGATCACGGCAAAACGTTAATTGAAGGATATCACTACATGCATAATAAATAATATTCATAGGTATCAAGCAACAATTAATAGTACATCTAGTTGCAGCTGGAGAGCGAATATTGAATAAATGATTACTTAAATAAACCTGGACAGATTGCACAAACCACGGTGTAAACAGAAAGCGTAAATATAATCTAAGCCTTCTAAGCGTGTCGTCACAAAGATGGCTACCAGCAACAAGAGCTGAAATATACTGGCGGCTTTGTTAGTATCTAAGCATCGAACCGAAAATTTAATTTAATGTCCAAGAATATCTCACCTTGTAAATTATGGCGTGAAAAACTTTTCTTTGAGTCCTACGGGCTCAAAACTTTAGGAGTTATTTATAGTAACTAAAGGAGTTAACGGTATAGATTCGAAAACATTGACAAGTGTTGCGGGTTGCATTTGACATGAATATTGAGATTAAAAAAAAACCTTCATATTTTTTAAGTCAAAATGCAATTCGTCACGTCTCTATGAAATTCTCTTTATTTAGAGGCCTCATTTATAAAGATTGGTTGCGTGTGAGAGCCGCAAAGGAAAAGTACACGACTACTGAAATAATACAGAAGACGATACTGGTATATACACCACGAACATTACCTGTATAATTCGCTTAAGAAACCGGTTACTAATATTTTCTGCTACAGGCCCGCAGCTGTGCGGTAGAACCGAAGAGTAATGCAGTACTCTTTTAGTAGCGCCACAGTGTCCGCATAGGGAGCTGGCCATGGTGAACTTAATATGAATATATTAGCTGCATTTTTGACGGAATATGTATGTTTTACGGATTACTGACGCCAAGGTGGTCAAGCAGTGAATGTAATTGGTGGCCTTTTTCCTCTTTACTATCAATAAACTATAGAAAGTTCTACTTTCAAAACTTTGTAACAATTTTATTTTCATCTGATAGCGTAACATACCCCTCTATTGACTTAAGTGTACAACATCTAGACCGTCAGATTTGCTGTCGTCAGCAAAATACCCGTTTTTGCGGGAGATGAAGTAAAATAATGGATGACAGAGACATTGATGTATCATTCGTGAAGACCATTTGGTCGAAATCGTGGAGAGAACGAGAAGACTATATTAACCCATTTATGCTCAACGGGCACTTTAGTGTCCGCTACAAATATTTACTTTTTTTTCATGACGGAATCAGTCCCCGCGTGATTTTTGTATCGGAAAGGAATAAGGAAAAGTGGGACAATAGTTTTCTGCCGTACATTGTCCCTCCAGCTCTCCTCTCCACCTAGCAATAGTCTTTCAGAAATAGCATATTTCAGTGGTAATATACCGCATTCTTTTCAGTTTGACGTGTTAACGTACGGCTTAGATATCCGCAAAACTCTATGAATTGTTAACTTCTAAATTTAGATCGTTTGATTAGGTTTAGAAAACTGTAAATATAATGTGGGCGGCATTGAAGTACCTGTTGAGCGCAACCCTGACAACATTGCATCGCTACTACGGAATTGATACGTGATACACGCGATTGATTTGTTGACTTTCTTTGAAGAGTACTGGTTTATTTTTATACTTTTATAAGTTTATTTGATTTAGAAGTGTTATATACGTACAGGTACGATACCCACATGTATAGTGTAACAAATTCTCTTGCTTATATATCTTTTACTGAATGTCTAAAATTTGATTGCCCTAGCCAGCTCAATAAATTAATAATTTATACAATGGGTTCATATTTTGCCACTATCTACCATTTTGCTAATCAGTTTCAGCATGGGCCACTCGATCCGTCCGCCATACGGAAGACGAGAAACCTCTGAAAGTTATTCTTTATGCAAAGATTGCTACCTACAGATTATGCAGGATTGCATAATAATCATGTGATCTGATATTCATTAAAATAGTAACAGATTGATAATTTTCTTCGATAAATCATTTTGGTCATGACCTTTTACTGAATGTTTAATCAAGTTTTACGGTACCAAGAGCTCACTTCTCAGATGTTGCCACGTAGATCTTCTGAAGACGGTCCTCTGGGCGCCACGTTGTCCGCTCTTCTTTCTTGCTACTACTATCTTGTCTAATACTTACCGCCGATATTTCCTAATAAAGTCCCTGTCGCGAATACTTTTGTCTCGTGCATCAGATGTGCACCTACCCACGAACTTATTCGCCTCGAGCTCCACTAAACTATCTATACGGCGTTGATTCTAATATACAGAGTGTCCCACCAACTATGGACCACCCCCATAACTTCTAAACGGTTCAGGATATCGAAATGCAGTTTTCTATTAACAATGCGGAATCATGGGGCAAGTAACAGGCCAAAGAGAAATTGTCTATAACATTTTTAGTTTTCGAGAAATGTAATCATCTTTGATTTTTTAAATGGAACTATATATTTTTTTCAGCAGCAATGTATAGATCATGAAAAGAGGAATAAAATGATGTATCATATGCTAGTATTTTGATATTAATTTGAGTATAAAATTAGATTTTCTGATATGTGATTTTGAATTAAACAGACAATATTTCGTGAAGCAGCCCTTGCAACTCTCGCCTTCGGGAAAAGTGACCTTCATGGCCTCAAGACTTGCTTGGAGAGAGAAGACTGAGAGGGGTGGCAATGAGGGAGAAGAGGCCTACACAAAGGTCACATTAAGAAACACTAATTTCAACGATCAGAATAAGAGATTTTTTTTCCATTGACTTATCTGCATGTAACTTGTCTTCTTTAATAATTAATATCATTTTCAAACTTGACAAGAATCCAACCACCGTCTCTTCGTTGGTAAATTTAATTTTTAATTAAGATGATTATTCGTCCACTGCGCAACCGTACCTCTCCTGTTGTTCATAAATGGAAAAGAAAACATTACACTTCCGTCTTCTGCCGTGGATTTTCAAGTTTGTGGCAGCACGTAGCGTTATGAAATGAGAAACTCTCCAATCAGTATTAGCAGTTGTGACTGCAGATGTGCATTCGTGTTAAAGTTTATTAAATTTACACAGAGAGTCTGTCAAGAATATTTTAAAGACTTCATTGCTTTCTTATTTTTGTACGTGTTTAAATAAGAAGTTTATTAACAGTAAATAATAATATAAAATGTGTACCTATCTATCATTTAATGAATTAATCTAGATATTACAATAAAAATCTTTAATCTTTAATTCCCTTTCCATGATTTAAAATGAGAGTTTGTTTCTGCACACACTGAGCTCGATTCTTGTACGTTTGAAAAGAACCTTTATTATTATCGTCCTTCCGCTACAAATTATTTTTATTTTGTTCTTTTTGATTATCGTTGCTTTGGAATTTCAGTAAAAGAAAAGTTCAATTCAGATGAAGAAATGGCAAAAATCTCTCATTCTGATCATTAATGTTGATGTTTGTTCATATGATCTTCATGTGAAGACCATGAATTGCTGTAGTTACGCCTCTATCCCTCACAGCCGCTCCTCTCACACACCTTGTCTCCACGAAACAGTCTCGACGCCGCGAAGGCCGTCTTACCAACGGCTACTGTTGCAAGGGCTGCTACAAGAAAAGACCATTTACTTAAAAATCACTTGTCAGAAACTCTAATTTTATACTCAAATTACTATCAAAATACTAACATATGATACATCATTTTATTCCTCTTTTCATGATCTATACATTGCTGCTGCAAAAAATATATAGTTGCATTTAAAAAATCAAAGATGATTAAATTTCTCGAAAACTAAAAATGTCATAGACAATATCTCTATGGCATGTTACTTGCCTCATTATTTCGCATTGTTAATCGAAAACTGTTTTTCGATATTCTGAACCGTTTAGAAGTTATGGGGGTGGTCCATAGTTGGTGGGACATCCTGTATATCCACACTTCTGTCTTCCCTTGGTTTTTACCCAAAATCACACGACTTATTAAAATTTGTGACTAAAGTTCTATCATTCCCTCGCTATGAAAGTTAGAGTTTCAATTTCTAAAGTTCCAAATTGTTTGTCCCACGCAATTATTTCGCAACCAACCTTTCGCGTCGCGATCCCGTAAGAGAGTGGTCGACACGATGCCTTCTTCCTCGCGACAATCTTTCCATTGTTTCTTTTCAGAAACCCTCTCACCATGTTTACCAATTCCCTAGCAACCACATACGACTGTCTGATCCTTTTCCTATGATGCACATATATTCGAGCATTTGCCGTAAATATTGTATACCCAAGTTTTGGTACATTACAATAGATTACATACATTCCCCCACTCCAATTAATGAGGATCTAGAAAAGGAAGAGTTTTCTTCTGTTCATGCGTCTGACATGATATTTCTTCCTGGGGTGGATTAGTCCGACGAAGACAGTGAGGATGAAGAGTGAAACGATCCAGACTGCCTTTCTGAAAACCAACTCCGGGCCCGCAGCAAATTGCAGGTGATTTCTTCGGAAGATGATGACGTCATTTCTTCTCAAGATGAAGACGTGAGACATAATGTCCCCGATACCCTCTAAATAATAGTAGGAGAGACGGTTGAAGAAAAGCGAGCAGACACCTTCACAGCAACAGATAGAACAGTGATGACGTTGAGTATAATGGACTGATTCTAACTTCAACGAGAAACAACAACCGTCACGCCAATAACGAAATTTGGTCGTGAATGACACTGTGGAGTCTGCTGCTGCTGCTGAACACCGAAGACAGAGCGAATACGCCATTATTGCGCGAATCTGCGACGTCGCCGCATCGAGAGAAAGCTGTTCTAATCGCCATTTCTTTCGAGAAACCTGCCTGTAAGCTGCCACTAGCCCTCATCAGGGGCAGTGAGCGTCCAACAGCCGCCCCGCTGCCGCCCCGACCCACTCCACAAACAAAGGGACGCTCCAGCTCCATTCACAACGCAGTCATCGTGTCTTTGGGCGCGATCTTCCTCCAGTAGTGATAATCCATTCACAAACTCCACAATTGTATGTAGAATGCGTATATTGTAATTAGCAGAGAAGATCTGTAAATCTATTAAAACGAAATTATTAGAGACTTAAGAAACAAACTAGAAACGCCTCAAGAAAGAAGATCGGCCTAATTCACGCCCATTGTAACTTAATTTTATGAAAGCTAAACTGGAAACAAAAATTAATTGTAACTCCATGTAACAGTAATCATAGTAATAACCAATGGGCTCGGAAATAAACAGTGCCCCCCCTTCAGGAACCACATTGAAGGAATTCCTGTACTTTTATTCAGAAGCACGTGTTGAGCACATCTGATTCCCAATCATTGGAAATTTAGCCCAGGGAGATCAAATTCTTAAGATAGTCTCGGCTCGCTGGAGCTAAACACGTACAGGTCTTCGGTAGACGTAGGAGACAGGCGTGAAAGGTAAGTTGCTTTCTGTTTTTTCTACAAAAATTAATGATAAATATTTTCTCACATATATACTTCTTAAGATTACAAAATATCATTATTATACATCCAACTCTGACTGTTTAAAAATTATTATACTACGTTGTGTAAATCCACCTACATCCCTCCTTAAGCACGCCTGGTGCCCGGCACTATTAGTCGCATTGAAAGCGACCATTCGTCAATTAGAGCGGTTTATAAAGATATCAAATTATCAGTAGTGAAATTTGTGAATGTGGTGAAGGACCTGAATTTATTGAGGATGTATTTTGGCGATGCAATTTATTTGGTACTGAAAGGTAAGAAATGTTATTCAGGTTGCGCAAATTTAATAAGTATGATTCTTTTTTCATTTGCTCTTTGCCATTGGTATTGGATAAATATTGTAAATTTTATTTTGAAGATAAACAAAAAAATAATTTTATATCATTGTTGCTTACATTTTATATCTAAACATGTTTCTGTTCTTTTCTTCATATCTTCTTATTCATTATGTAATTTATTGTTTTCTTTATTTTCACAATTGTCATGTTCTTTTAAATTGGATTTTGTCAGTGTGTGTTTTGGCTCTGTAAACATATGTTTTACTGACAATAAAAGTACACTATATTACAACTACATTGTACGCATCATATTGTACACAGGGTTGTCAAACGGAGCACGTGCGTGCTCGGAGCGCGCTTGTACTCGGCTAGGGCACGCAGTGCCCGCGGCCATAGGCTGTCCTCGCTCCGATTTCTCAGGGATGCACAGAAAGCAGTCGTGGCGGGACGCAAGAAGACGTACATATAACAAGTTTCAGTCCGAATGGGCTCTTGTATGGTCCAAAATGTGCATCAACTTATGCTCTCTAAATGATTTTTAAAATGTTTGTATTATTTTTCAATTTTTTTTAGGAAAGCTTTCATCAGTGCGATTTTGTATTAGGTAAAAGTTTTTTTTAAATTCGTGTATTTTGATACTACATAATGTTTCCGATTTTACATACTTATTATATATTTTTACTGTTTTCATTACATATTTATGTACAATTTGATGTTTCATCCTTCACATTTTTCCGGTCTCTATTTAAAATTATTCTATAATTTTTTAAGTGGTTTTATTACGTGAATTTTCACACGCAAGATATGCACATCGTAGTTCTTTAAATGTTTATTTTCAATAATAGTGTCAGTGCTTTTCTGAAATTATGCTATATAATATTTATCTTGATCTAGTATATATTTTGTTTTATACTTTTTTCTTACAAGTATTCATTTGAGTTATTTATAATTAGAGTTAATAGTTCTCTTGTATTGCATGCTCTAACAGTATGTAGAAACGAGCATTAATGTTTCCTTGGCGTAATGGTCAATGCTTGTATAACTGAAGTTTCTGTTTACATGTCAATTTCTATTAAGAGTTCGTGAAAAATCATAAATGTCTCTTTATGATATACCAACTGGTGTGTTTGTCCCAACTTGCCGCATTCGCACGACGTTTTCTCATCCCTGCTTCCCGCCTGTAACTCGAGTGACTTCGCTAAGCTAATATCGCCGCGTGCCCCAAACCTTTGCGAAGGCCATTCGCGTGCTCGTTCGTCTGCCCTGCTGTAGCACATCTATTAAATGCCCTCTTATGACGTGTCGATGAGCGTCTCTGGTGTTCCGTGGAGGAAACGAACATTATTACACCGACTACATTCGACACTACATTAGTAATACAGCTTAGTTCTGCTAAATATGGTCAAAAAGGAAATGTTCATGTATTTTAATCTCCTCTCGAATATAATTAAATAAACAACAGGTGAAGTAGAATTGTTTAAATATTTTTAAGAAAAAATTCAAATAGAATGAATGTTGTCCATTGAAATTGAATAATGTCATGAGGAATAACAAATATTTCTTTCTTTTTCGTGAAAATGTCTAGGAACACCTAATATAAATCAGTGCAAAAAATACAAAACTTACAAACGAGATTCTGAATACATGCTGAAAGGCTTACTGAGAAAGGAAAATGTATGTCTAGTCGGGAAAATAAAAAGCAGGGTGATACTGATTGTTCATATTTTATTTCACAGTACTACAAATTATTTTCAAAACTACAACCAAAATATATTCATTTTTTCTTCTGGTAAAACATTAACATTTCAAATTCTAGAATTTAAATATTTTGTCTTGCTTTTTCCTTGCTGTAGTAATTCTCTGTTGGTGAACTTGAACAAGTAGTAAAGTGTTACTCTCATAAAAGTTTTCAACACTATTTTCTTTACTTCACAATAACCCCTAACAAAATTGATTTCTGAGAGATGGTGAAATAGCTGAGTAGTAATATTTTGCTAAGCAATGAAGTTTCCAAATTCTGTCATTAAAACTGCTTCACACTGTGACAGATATTCATCAAAACTGGCTGGACATACGTATAGTTCTGAAGATATTTTGAACATTTTCAAGCAATAATCTTTTTTGCTGTCTTCATCTAAGCTACCACTCAGCACGTTTTTGCATTTTTCACAAGGTGCAAATCCATTACTTTAATTCAAAACCAAAAACACGCTGCTTGGCATTCATTTATGCTTCAACCATTTTTAATTTCCCCACACTTATTTCTGCTACAGATGAAGCAATTGTTTTCATTAAACGTGATGCTTGTATTTCATTTTGAGAAGTTGTGGACCTCAGATTAGGAAAATATCAAGAAATATCACAAATTATTTTTAAATGATTAACGAGTACTTAAAAATGCAACTTCCCAAACAATTAGTGTACTTCAGCATCGCCCTCTGGAAAGCAAAACGGCGTTGACTTCACGAGTGGGAGTGTGAATTCAAGGTAGCGTTGACATCAGCTATTTTCAGCTCCACCAAGATCGCTAGAGGTGTATGTGCGCGCATCCCTAATTACCCCAACCACGGTAAAAAAATCACCAGGCTGAGCTGTTGTATGATAAGTACACTGCGACAGAACTGATACCCTAGATGTTCGTAATAAATTCCGCAAGAATATTATAGTATTTTGAACTAAGTCTTGAACAAATAACTTTCAAAATAATAACCTTAAACACTGAGATTTTTATAATATTGATCTTTTTCCTATTTCATAAGGATTGGATATGGAGAAAATCCAGGCAACGCTGGTTATTTTGCTAGTTAAAATATATTTTAAGTGTTATGATAATATTTATTATATCTCATTTGGAATTCCAAAATTATTTCGAACCCATCATTTCAAAAATCGAAAAGTAAACTTACTAAATTTTACGTGGTTTTCGGTTTCGGGTTTATAAAATTGATCAGAATAATAACTTATTCCCATTACGCAACGTTTGTTTCATATGACATTTTTAATTCTTGTTAAAATCAGACGATTTTAAAAAGATGCAGGAGTAATAGCAGTTTACGCAAATCATCAGATATAATTTGCATTTCTTAAGCAACAAACGAATATTAAAAATTATTAAGAAAATAAAACTTGCACAAGATAATTTACAAATATATTAAAAATATACAAACTAATCCTACTATATACGAGACAATATGACTGAAAGGGTTAATTCCTAAAATGCCCTATGTACTGGCAAAATTCTCCATTTTTTATATTTATTAATATCAAGTAGAATTCTACTTCCTACTTTTGCCTTTATCCTTTCGATATACATTATGTCAATTCATTGTGATTAATAGCTATCCGTTTGAGCTCTGTTCCATTACTCGTACATGTGTTGCGAAGATATATGTCAGTGTTTTGCGTATTAGATGATGGCGAGGAGTGGTCCAAATGTAATTTGCCGAGGCTCGGAAAACGATCCCTGAGGGCGTCGAGAACGCTTCTCTTGCAGCAGCAGGCTCCGAAGACCCCCAGACCGCGGAGAACGTTGACGGAATCCACTAAAACCACGGTGATGTTGTCTGCCTTTGCTGCCCACATAACCACCTCCAGCAGCCACGTCACTCCCATCAACGCGAATAGCTTCGCGTACAGCAGCATTCTGGGGACAAAAAATGTCTGTGAGGTTTCCCCTGTTAAGCCTAACGCGTACCGGGTCGGTACGGCATGGACGGATAGGACGGACGGAATTTTTTTAAAAGTTCATTACATCGTTTTCCGTAAGGGTGCGCGCACTAGACCGGGACGGGACGGGACGGGACGGGACGGGACGGGACGGGACGGGACGGGACGGGACGGGACGGGACGGGACGATCCGGGACGATCCGCACCTTCCGCCGTTTGCAAAAAGTCCGAAAGAAAGATCTTCTGGAGAGTCCAATGTGCCGATGACGTCATCGGCACAGTCGGGGCCAGAGAGTATGGTGAGGTTATGTTGCAGTTGTGAGGTTATGTGAAGCGTATGGAGCGAACATGAGTGCGTCCAAATTAATTATGCTGATTCAGAATTATCCAGAGTTGAAAGACGTTATATTTTTATTGAATGTATTACCTTGTTAAAAAGTGTAATTTAGTTGAGTAGCTAACTATCTGAATCAAGGAGTATCATTTGGCAAATTTAAAATACTAGATATTTATGAGAAGCTGTGCAGTCTCAGTAAAACTTAATTTATTTACAGTGCATATAATAAACTATGATATATTTTGAAATGATACATTAGTTTATTAATCAATGTAAATTATTTGTATGTACCTGTTTTGTGTATATTGTCTTAACTGTGCCGGTTATTTTCTTGAGTTTAAAAATAAAGCAATGCATTCTAATTATGTTCCTTAGTTTAATAAAGTTGTACACAGTTACAATATTTACCAAAATATTTATTTATACATTATACTCTTCAAAATACACAATTTTGCTTCAAATGTATCACGATACTTCCTAAAAAACTGAAATATTTTTTCATCTTCCACAAGGTAGGGATTCAATATGTGAAATTCCCCTTTTGCCGTTCTCGTATTTAGAAGAGGATCTGGGCTTTCTTTGGCTCCTTGCCTCATTTTCTTTTTCCTTTATTAAAAATCAACGTATGCGATTGTCTCTTTACTTCAGTTATGAAGCCGTCGCATACAATGCCAGTCACGGAGCGAGATGCTAGAGTGACAGAAACTGTCCAAAGTGTCCGTTCCGTCCTGGCCTAGTGCGCGCGACCCACACAAAAACAGCCGTCCATCCGATCCCATCCGTCCGTACCGTACCGACCCAGTGCGCGCGTAGCACATTATACCATCACCTCCAGCAGACATGTCACGACCGTCAGTGCAAAAGCTTTCGCATACAGCAGCATCGTGTGGTTAGAGCACACTATATAGCATGCGCGCCGGGACACACCTCTTCCAGCTACCATTTCATGCATATCAGCGCGAAGAGCTTCCTTGGGGCAGAGCAGATTCTGGAAAGAGAGCATCCGTAGGTGGTCTCCACGTAAGACACTCCACCACCAGCAACCACGCCACGTCCATCAGTGCAAACAGATTGGCACACAGCATCCAGTGAACAGAGCATTTCTATATAGCATCCGCGCCGGGAGACACAACTTCAGCTCCCATGTCATGCACATCAGCGATAACAGCTTCCTAGGGACAGACCAGGATCATGGGGAAAGGGAATCTCTAGGAGGTCTCTACCTGAGAGAGACCACCACCGGCAACCACGCCACACCCGTCAGCGGAAACAAGATTCGCTTAGAGCAGCATCCTGGGGACAGAGCACCTCTATCTAGCCTCCATCTAGGACACGTTATTTTAGCTGCTATGTCATGCACATCATCGCGAGCAGCTTCTTGGGGGGACAGAGCAGATCTTGGAGAGAGAGCATCTCTAGGAGTTCTACACCTGAGACACACGAGCAACCACGCTACGCTTCATCAGCGGAAACAGATTCGTCACTAGAATCCTGGGGACAGAGCTTCTCTATGTAGCCTCCGCCTGGGACACACCACTTCTAGCTGCGATGCTAAATACTTCAATGCGAACAGCTTCGAATAGATAAGTACCCTGGGGGCACAAAATGTCTGTGAGGCTTTTATCCGTGACGCCATTTCCAGCTGTCAAGCTCATCAGCGCGAACGGGTTCGCTTAGAGCAGCATCCTCGCGATGGAGCTCCTCTACAAAACCTCCAGCGTAGGCCACGTCAGAGAGCCTAAATACTCCTTAATATAATAATTGGCATCCTATTACAGATTTTCATGCCTTACAGTTATAAAAGTGTTGTATCGAGACGAGTTGATATTGATGACCCGTTTTTAAAAAAATTACGAAAATTTCCGTGGACCTTCATGCAAAGTACCCCCAAATTTTAATGGATGTTTTTAAATATCTTAAAGCTTTGACTCGAGTCAGATGGATAGAGATTGCCAGCTGCCATCTATCGCCGCCCAAACTCCTTTTTTTAATAATTTTCTTAAGTTTTGGTTTCCTAACAGAAGAACGGAAATGTTATTTTAAGAATATCAAGGAACAGTAAAACCTCGTCCTAAATGCTAATTTTCTTTGAAAAAGTTTGAGCCGTTTTTTAAGAATATGGCGTTTAAGCGCTTCTGTAAATGCTAAGTTTCAAGCTCTTTTTCACTGAAAATTTGTGGGAGTTGTTCATTCATTTGACAAGTTCATTAGAAGTCATTTGAAACACCTGATCTCACAAATTTAATAGTGTTTATAAATTGCTGGATATGTGTATATTAATGGTGAAAGATATCTTTCAAAAACTGCATTTAAGTAAGTTTTGAAAAAAATCCGTATATGAGCTTTACGTCATATTAAAGAGTTCAATTATTACTATATTTTTAAAAAGTTTGAATAAAGTTTTTTAGAGATTTCTGAGAAAATGGAGAGTGAGCATTGCTGAAAATGCGGAATTTTGAGAATGTTTTCACAGAAAATGTTTTAGTTTTTGAAAAACCTTACTCGTCATTATTTAAAGCACATGTACTCAAAAATAAAATAATGAGAACAAATAGCCGCTCATGTATATTTTAAGGAAACAAGTCAAAAAAAGTAAGTTTTGAAAAACGAAATAATACTCCGTTTGTGTCATCCCGTAGAGTAGATGAGGCATAATCTCTACTAAAAGTTTAAAGAAAAATTTGGAGCCGTTTTTTGAGAAAATCGTGTTTTTGTATTTTTTTTTAAAATTGCACATTTTCTAAGTTCGCGTAATATACGAGTATATTACTACTAAAGAACTAAAATTACTAAAATTTAAAATACTAAAACTACTAAAATTTTGAAAAATGTGTACCAAACCTTAATGAAAAAACTAATCTTGGAGAACAAATTTAATATTAAGGAAAAATGTCTACCTTAAATTTGGTAGTTTAAGGAAGACGCTGAAAAAAAACTAAAAGTTTGCATTGATCAGAAATTGTGTTAACCGTGAAAATCGGACTTTCGATTCTACCTTTATAAGTGTATTTTACTCTATTCTTACACAAATTTAAGGAAACTAGTGGTGCTACAGAATGGCACAGACTTTCCCGTATTAGTTTCTATATCCTTGGGTTTTCGCTAGCTAAATGGAATTGCCACATACTCTTTCTTGCCAGCTGCCATCTGTCACCGCCAAAAGTACATTTTTTGTATACCAGCATTATAAACAACTCTTTTACGTTAACAAAATCATTCATAATATGACATTATTGCACGAATCATTACGTCATTGCTATTTTTGCACGATATAGCCATCACTGACGTAATAGTCACGGCCCCTATTTATTTTCAGTTATGGAGTTTAAATAAGGCAGTGGTACCATATAAATAGATTGCAGTATTCCCAGTAAAATCAAATACGTTATGACAAAAGTTACTTTTAAAAACTGATTTATTAATGTATTACTCCTTTAAAATCATATTTTGTTTTTATTTGGTTAATATAACAAGAACAACATATTAAGAACAACAAAAAACATCAAATTAATTACTTGTGAACATGTACATTAATTGTACAATTTCATAAATTGGTCATTGACACTCCAGAACATGCATTTATATCTATAATGCTTGTTTTTTCTTTGCTTTCTGCACTAACCAATATCTTGTTAGATATTTGAATCTTGTTATCCAGAATTCTTCGATGTATGACTCGGCCCTTGTAGACCACCATTCTCCATAACATTTAGGTGTAGTGATATCACCACCATTATCTACGAGAAACGTCGCGGATGCTCTTCTAAACGAATGACCAGAGTACTTTTACGCATTTGGTAATTTTAAAAAATTTGCAATATTTTTTGAGATTTTCGCAAATGCATTGATACCAATTGGATTGCAGCTGCATTTGCCATGATTGTAAAACAAAAAAGGTTTTTTGTGTTTAACATGTAAGGGTCTTAAGGAAATGTATCTTTTACAGACTTCAACATAATTAGATTCTTCACTAGATACGATAGTAAATATTCCGGGCTTGTACATTTTTTGTCACTTTAATATTTACTATCAAAACAGAACCTTCTTCTTTCACATCGTTGATGCACAAATTATACAATTCGACACGTCTACAGGCACCAAATATGCCCAAAAAATAGCAACAACCTGAAAATCATACCAGTTATTAATACAATATACCAGTTAATAAATAAAACTTAACTATTATTGCCACTGTCATTATTATACCTTCATTAAAAGAAAAGTTTCATTAGCTTTTGTAAGAAGTGTGTTTACATCTTGTTGGGAAAATACCATTGCCTTTATAGGTTGATATCCCACATTTGCCTATTTCATAGTAAACTTACTTTATGAAAAGTTCCAATATCAATATTGTCGTTGATCTTTAGCATTTCCCTTAATTTGGAATAAGTGCACCAAAGCGTCGACGCTTTACATGCTGTGGACGTAATGTTTAAAGAAGCATGCATTAAAGTAACAAACGTCTTTATTCTAGCATGTGCATTATACTAACTTAACCAAACTGCTCCGATAGATACAAAAGAACAGCAGCTTTGCATAATAAATTTGCATATTTTTATCCATCCATTTCCTAAACTTTAAGTATATTTTCTCATAAAGTTTGCAAGACTTTTTCGGTATCATAGCATTTTCTGCTTTTGCAGATTCTTCCACAATTTCTCTAGGCAAATACATTCTGTTTGAATCACGACTTTTAAACTAGTTGTCATTTGAAACAAATTAGTTGCTTAGCATTCACGACGTCAAAACATGAATTTGAGATCTACTGCAACTACGAATTACAACTTAACACAATTAATTTCGCTTCCTTAAATCCTTATCATACTGTTATACAAAAAACGGTGTATGCAATTCGTTTATAATGTTAATTTTTTGCACTCGCAAGAAGATATTACAGAACTCACTTCTAACGTCGTTCGTTCGGTAATATCTTCTAATTGTGTATAAAAAGGACAACGTTATAAACTAATTGCATAATATGTTATTGTCATTTTCTTAATATTTCGGTTTCCTATTGGTAGAACGGAAACATTACTTTTAGAATATTAAAGAACACAAAAACCTAGTCATAAATGGCACTTTTCTTTTAAAAATCATGTGCCGTTCAAGAGAAAATGGCGTTTTAGCACTACTAAAAATGCGAAATTTGAAGCTCATTTTCACAGAAAATTTTTGAGGTTTCAAAATACTTTATTGAAAATTAATTGAAGCACATACACTCACAAATAAAATAATGTTTACAAATTGCTGGTAATGTGCATATTAAAGATATGAGAGATCTTTCAAAAAATTACAATTATGTAAATTTTGAGAAAACAAAAAAATAACTTAGAATAAACTTTACGCTACACTAAAGAGTGTAATTAGCACTATGCGTTACAAAAGTTTGAAGAATACTTTGCAGCGATATACGAGAAAATGGCGTTTAAGCATTTATGAAAATGCCGAAATTTGAGCTACTTTTCACAGAATACGGTTGCGTTTTCGAGAAACTTCACTTGACATTATTTAAAAATATATACTTGTTAATACAATAATGTGAAAAAATCGCCGATAATGTAAATATTAACGACGTGAGAAACAAGTAAAAAAATTTACATTTTTGTATTTTTTAAAAAACCAACCGATAGACCAATATGGCTTTTATGTCATCTGATAGAGTAAATTTACCACTATCCCTACTTAATGTTTAAAGAAACAATTTGGGGCCGTTTTTGAGAAAATTTTGTTTTCGTAATTTTTTAAAATTGCACATATTTCACGCAATATTGCACGAAAACTACTAAAATTTTGAAAAACATTTACATGACCTTTATGAAAGAACTCAATTAGCAGCACAAATTTTATTTGAAAAAAATCTCTATCTTCAATTTTGTAATTGGAGAAAGACGCCGAAAAAAGTCAAACTTTCACAATTTTCGAAAATTCAGAGTTATTCTTGAAAATCGGACCTATGCCATGTTAATAAGTGTATTTTACTCTATTCATATAAGAAATTTAAAAAAATTGGAGTTGTTTTTGAGAAAAGTTTGAAAATCCCCAGGGGGGCTTTATATAAAGTACCCCAAATTTTGAAGAATCTTTTTCAAAATCTGAAAGCTTCGACTAGAATCAGATCGATTAAGGAATATCCATTTTGGAAGTAATCGTACGTATGGTTTAGGCGCTAGCAGTGTTCACTGACGGACAGACAGACAGACAGACGACGAACGGACGGACGGACGGACGGACGGACGGACGGACGGACGGACGGACGTTTTCCTTTCAATTGGTTTTTCGGTATCAAGGACCTAGAAAACAGGGTTTCTGGCTACACCATGTGTTAGCGGATTTTTTTCTTAATTTAGCAACTGGTTTTATGCACTTTTTCGTTTTCACTGCCTGGCAATGAATTTTTTTCCGCCGAAAATTGGCCATTTTTTCGCGCAGCATTTCATAACTTTCCCTATACTACGTATATCACTCCGTGTATACGTACGTGTGCGGAAAAGTAAAAATTTAAGCCGTTTTTGAAAAAAAAAATTGAATATGATGGGCGGGCCTTAATTAAGCTCCCAAATCTTGAAGAAAGTTTTTCAAAATCTTAAAGCTTCGAATAGATTCAATTGGAAAGAAGATTCTTTTAAATTATGTGCGCCCATATGCAAAATTGTTATTAAGTTTCCTGCAAGCTGTGCATGATCTTGAAATTGCTTTTATGTATCGTGGCATCGTGATACACAAAATGTCGAACGCCATTGTACAGTTCATTTGTCCGCTACCACACTAAAGCGTTCGCCTCCTACAATCAACTTCATCTGCAATGGCTTTCCTTATGTAAGGATACAAATCATTACAGTATGTATACGGGAATGTAATAAAAATAGTAATTCCTAAAGTTCTTAATGTTTTAAAAAGATGCAACGCGCAAGTCATCGTGTTTTAAAAGAGAGGCGGGTCCTAGAAAGTTCAATAATCGCATAGAAACCGTAATTGAAATTGGAACATGCAACTTTCTTTAAAGTAACATGCAACGACGATTATGTGACTAATCCGTGACGCCACAAAAATTAGCTGTTTGGTAGTGAAACTTTCAGTTGTTTAACATTACTTCTTATTCTCTCCAAGAAGATAGTTTCACTATTATGTTTGTAAAATATATAAAATATTTACCAAGAATATTAAAAATGGTTTGTTAAAATTTTCCTTAAATGCTTTCGATTTGATATGGAATGCCTCATATACAAATACGTGAAAATAAAATCTCCTTGGAGGTATTAGATCGTAATTCGTCAATGAACACCGACGCATGACGAGTTGTCTACTAATCAGTGTTTCATAATTACAAAAACCCACAAGCGATGCCTCTTTTCGCCGAGATTAATGTAAAATTAAAAGGAATAATTAGATAGAAATCATTTTCATGTTAAAACCAGTGGTGCTCCACCAGCACATACTTTCCCTCGTTATTGAAAACAGCTACGTAGCATTGAAATATTGCTCTTTCTGGGCTACTAACATCTTGGATATCATTTGAAAATGTCCAAATTGACCAAGAAGAAAACAACTTACTGTTTCCATCGTAATGTTGTCAAAACTATGTAAATTCTACAACTGTATAAAAATATAATACAAAATTTTTGTAATCTTGTATTGGAAAAAGAAGCCTAATTCCCCGGACAACATGTAAATGAATTTTAATAGGGCCATGATCAGAGACGAGTATTCTAAAACCATGCAACAAATAATTTACTCATTACAAATGGTACAGCATTTGGTGCAAAAAATAAATATTTTCATGAAAATATCTACATATATTTGACAATTATAACTCCTTTTGATACAGCTACATCAAGTCACAACCATGACACGTCATTCACAGAAATTCGCGAGGAGCGAAAGGGAATTTCATTGTTGCATTCCCTGCATTGTCGATACCCCCTTAAAGAGCTAGAAACTTTAATTTGAAAATTTCAAATAATTTCTAAAAGATTAAGTGTGTAATCTTTAAGTGTAATTAAGTGTAAGTGACAAAAGGTCAAACGTAAGAAATCAACAAAGAAATGATATAGAAAATTGCAAATTCTAATTTACGGCGCATCCGGCTGTCTCAAGCGCAGTAAATTTGCAGCGGAACCGTTACGTTTGTCGTGAAATTATAGCAAAATTAATCGTATTTTCATAAAAAATAATCATAATCTTCTTTGAAGAAGTAATTTTCATAAATACATTTCATTTAGAAAACCAGCTTGAAATGTATTGGCGCCCAAAGTACATTTTTTTAAAATTTTCTCAATCTTGTGATTTTCCTAATGGTAGAACGAAAACATTAGTTTTAGAATATGAATGAACACAAAAACTTCGTCCTAAATGGCAATTTTCTTTTAAACGTTTAAAGGCGTTTTCAAGAAAGTAGTACCGTTTAAGCGCTACTAAAAATGCGAAATTCTTTTTCACAGAAAATTTTTGATTTTTCAAAACACTTCATTTGAAAAACTTACCCTCACAAATAAAACAGGGTTTACAAATAGCTGGTAATGTTCATATTAAAGGTGTGAGGAATCCTTGAAAACATTACATTTGTGTAATTTTTCAAAAAACAAAAAAATACCCCAAATTGAACTTTACGTCATATTAAAGAGCGCAATTAGACCAATCCGTTCGAAAAGCTTGAAAAAAATTTACGAATGCGAGTTACGAATGAGAAAATGGCGTTTGAGCATTTCTGAAAATGCCGAATTTTGAGCTAGTTCTAACAGGAAACGGTTGAGTTTTTGAGAGTCTTTATAAAACATTATTTAAATCATGTGGTGCATTCAATGTAATAATGTGAACAAATAGCCGCTAATGCAAATATTAACGACCTGAGAGACAATACAAAAAAATATAATTTTGTAATTTTTGAAAAAAAACAAAGGAAAAGAGCAATATGGCGTTCATGTCATCTCATAGAGCACGTTAGTCGCTATTCTTACCAAAAGTTTAAAGAAACAATTTGGAGGCGTTTTTGAGAAAATCTTGTTTTTGTAATAGTATTAAAAATGCCCGCTATTACGCGAAAAATACTAACCTTTTCAAAACAATGTACAGGGCCTTAACGATAGACCTCACAATGAAGAACAAATTTTAATTGATGGAGAAACCTTTATCTGCAATTTTGTAGTTGGAGGAAGACGCCGAATAAAATTCAAACTTTCGCAGTTTTCAAGAATTCCAAGTTAACAGTTTAAATCGGACATATGCCTCCTTAATAAGTGGCATACAATAAATTCTAATCTTACAAGAAATTTAAAGAAAAAATTTGGAACCTTTTTGTAATTTTGAAAATGTCCGAGCATATAAGAAACAAAGAAAGAAATAATATACAAAATTGCACATTCTAATTTACGACGCACCCAGCTCTCCGAAGCGTTGTAAAATTACAGCGGGCTATTATGTTTGTCACAAAATTATAGAAAAACTACTTGGATATTGAAAAAATTAAGCATGACCTTGTATGAAGATGTTGTTTTGATAAATACATGTAATTGAGAAAAATTGTATTTTTAAAATTGCAGTTGTAAGAAAACGACGAAAACGAAGCGCAGTCAATTCCGACTGGGCTATTATGTTTCTCAGGAAATTATAGAAAAACAACTCATGTTTTCAAAAAATTCAACATGACCTTATTTGAAGATTTGTTTTTGATGAGCATATTTCATTAAGAAAAACGATCGTACCCAATTGTAGTGCTACAGAATAGCACAGACATTCCAGTATTAGTTTTCTATTTCCGTGGGTCGTCGCTATCTATTCGGAATTGCCACATACTCTTTCTTGCCAGCTCTATCGCCGCCCAAACTACATTTTTTTGTCATTTTCTTAATTTTTCGATTTTCTGTTGGTAGAACGAAAATATTAATTTTAGAATATTAATGAACACAAAAACCTAGTCCTAAATACCAATTTTCTTTTAAAAAAATATGTGCCGTTTGAAAGAAAATTGCATTTTAGCGCCACTAAAAATGCGAAATTTGAAGCTCATTTTCCCAGAAAAGTTTTGAGTTTTCAAAATATTTTATTTGAAGTTATTTGAAACACACTCACAAACATAATAATTTTTACAAATTGCTGATAGTGTACATATTAAAGATGTGAGAGATCTTTCAAAAAAATTATATTTATCCAATTTTTGTGAAAACAAAAATAAAAACTGAAAATAAACTTTACGTCATTTTAACGAGTGCAATTAGCACTTTCCGATCGAAACGTTTGAAGAAAATTTTCCATCCGTATATGAGAAAATGGAGTTTAAGCGTTTCTGAAAATACGCTCGAAATCAAAATTTTTGAGCTATTTTTCACAGAAGACGGTTGTTTTCGAGAAACTTTACTTGACATTATTTAAAGTACATGTACTCGTAAATATAACAATGTGAAAAAATCGCTGCTAATGTAAATATTAATGACGAGACAAGTCAAAAAAATTACATTTTTTCAATTTTTGAAACAACAAAATTTTCGTAAATTTCAGAGTTATCCGTGAAAATCGGACCTATGCCACCTTAATAAGTGTATTTTACTCTATTCTTACAAGAAATTTAAAGAAAACATTTGGAGCCGTTTTGAGAAAATTTTGAAAATGTCCGGTGGCTTCATGTAAAGTACCCTCAAATTTTACAGAATCGTATTCAAAATCTCAAAGCTTCACTTAGAACCAGATCGACCGGGGAATATCTATTTTGGAAGAAAGCGTACGTATGGTTTAGGCACTAGCAGTGTTCACAGACGGACAGACATGGATGTTATCCTTTCAATTGGTTTTTCGGTATGAAGGACCCACAAAAGAGGGGTTCTGGGTACACCATGTGTTAGGGGATTTTTTTTTCTTAATTTAGCAACTAGTTTTATCCACTTTTTCGTTATCAGCGTCCGGTAACGAATTTTTTTTGGTGAAAGTTGGTCATTTTTTCGCGCAGCATTACATAACTTTCCCTATACTACGTATATCACTCCGTGAATACGTACGTGTACGGGAAAGTAAAAATGTGCTTCAGCAACAGGAAGACAAGGTGGAAGACAAATGTGCTTCAGCAACGGGAGAAGATACCTCGAGAAGGGGATCACTTAACAAGGAAGAATTCTAACATCTCGAATATGAAATTATTTCCAAGATGACATGTCACCCATCAGTCAATCATCGTTTGTGAGGGAATAATATACTCAGAATGTTGAACTAAAACAGACTTGTAAATTCCTCCCTCTATAGTTTAATTCTGTGAAGTAAAATACTTGCCACATATGAATATTATTTGTAAATGTCTATATATTTTGGAAGATTTTCAAACAATGACCAAAAGTTGGCACAATAATTAATCGGATCAAGTGTAATACAACACTATTCGTTTGGCTCAATGATAGAAAGCTTTCTTCCGGAACCTTAGGCAGCATACTCGAATCCTGTGAAAGACGCATTGATTATCCGTGATTTTTTGTCAAACTTATTGTAGTACCCTCTGCTTTACGTAAATACATTTTTATTTTTATTCTAAATCTTGATAGTTCTGAAAAGAGGTATTTATCTTTCTACGAAATATTTTCATTTTTTATTTTCCTATTTTGTGTGTATTTATTTTATTATAGGAAATACATGAGTAATAAGGAAATAAAAAAACATTCCGAGGCAAATAGGTGTCTCTCTCCCACAAATGCGATAACTGGCTCTTGTGTGGCATCAGGGCCCAGTCGAAAAATTGAATACGGAGGATAAAGTTTCGTTTGCTTGTCTGTGAGTGAATATATTGATTTTTTCTACCAAGTGGCAACGCTGCATTCTTATCGCATTTTGACCTGGAGTCGAACCTGCCAAGGACAGTTGAAATCATGTTACTTAGAAATAGAGAAAATCGATAATGTCTCTCAACAAATTAGACGAGTTTATTCAACTCTCCTGAACTATAAAATTGTAGCAAGCAGAAAGTCATGGTCGTATATCAATACTCTTGTGCATCCAACCATTTGATTACAGCACTAGGACTTATGGAGTATTTCCCTTTCTTTCTATCCAATATAATTTTACATAAGACTCTCTCTTTCTATCGCAAGCTGTGTTGCCGATTCAGGAGGGTCGGGGTTATTTGGCTCGTCCATCCTGTTTCACGCGCAAATACTTAACATGTTCATTCAACGATAGCTTCAATTGTGTTTATCTTAGACAAAAGTTTTTTACCATTTATTTCCAGAACTCTTATGAATGTGGTGGTTATTTTGTAATTTAGTTTGATGGTTTAATTTCCATGAAATTAATTATAAATGATAGCCTATTGCATACTTCTACATTTTGACGTCCTTAAAGTTTCATTATGCGAGAAAACTTTTTATTATTGCAGAAAAGCACAAACACTCCGCAAATGAAATGACAAGGGAAGTCCAAATTTTGATATGAGACCAACCACATTTCTGTATGAATCATGGTTTTTGAGTTAGAAGGTAATAAAAACAATAGTTCGTGCGCCCCGAACGAACATCTCGTGTCATTCGGTGATCTTGAATACTTCTCAGCGATTCTCAACAGGCTATGTGAAAGGAGAAATAGAGTATTTTTGAATTTCACTAATTAAAAACTGTGAAATACATTTAAACATATCTAAAAATGAATTAGAAATTTTACAGTTAACAATTTTAATACCAAAGACATTCAACCAGTAGCTGTCGAAATAAGTGCTTTCAAATATAATCTAAGAATTTTACCATTACCTTGTCTCCTGATTTACGAATCAGTAGTTTTTTGTCAAAAATGTTGTTGGACTGGACTTAAGGGCGGGAATATATTTTCAGCAAACGCCGATGTCTATAAGTATAACACACGACGTAGTAATCATATTCACCAAGTGGCAGTATCAACAGCTCACTACAAAAAATTCACATACAATTCATGTACATTACTCTACAACACTTTGCCAGAAGACATTAAACGATTACATTCGATAAAAAAGTTTAAGTCCCAAGTAAAATCTTTTCTGCTGCATAACTGCTTCTATACAATTCGAGACTATACCGAGCATCAAAAAGTAAAGTAGCATTAATTTTAACAATGATAGTTAATGTAATTATTTATCATTTGGACTGAATAATTCTAAAGAACCTGTAACAAGTATTGTACCACAGTTTCTGGGTTGATGGCCCCCATCTCGATCAGGTTTTTCGTCCAGTTTCCCTGATCCTTGAGCAAATGCTGAGATGGTCCCTTGTTTTGCTTCTGGACATAAATGTAACTTCACTATTTGTGCACGTCTTCTGAATGTCAGTGGGAAATATAGTTATTCTAATTATCGTTTTTCATATTATCGCGGCAAAAAGTAATATTCTTTCATGAAGAACATGAGGGTTCAGGGCAGGAATTTATAGCTAATTTACCTTTGAAAATATATTTTATTATATAGGAGCGAATATTTTGTCAACAAAACTCGAAAAAAATTTCTTTTCTGTATTCAAAATTCGACTAGAATATGGTTTAGGATGGAGACCACAGAATTATGAAAACGTGCACAAAATTCACTTCTCCCCATAGCTCGTCACACGCAGTTTTTAACTGTTTTTGACGTAAATAAATAAATAAAAATGCAAATACGAGGCGAATTATTAACTGAAAAGAAAAGAATATTATACATTGTCCGTACAAAACCTTGCAGTATCTGATACCTTCCTGTCATCTCACCTTTGAAAATGGGCATTTTCCCTTAATTTTACATAAAAAAGTGGATAAATTGAACGTATAAAATGATTTGAGACTGAATATTAGCTATATTGACCTTGTTATTGATGTCATTCGCGCAAAACAATTCAAGCCTCGTCAGTATGTGATGAATAAACAATGTTACAAATGGATTCAGACTTCTTTTGCTATTAATATTTCTTTTTTAACTCTCATTTGAAGGTCTGTTTTTTAAATAATAATTCTAATAATAATAATACATCTTTTTTATCAAAAATCTTTAATTTCTAAAATTAAGCGATCTATTTAACATGTTTTTAAATTATTTTCGTTCAAGTGCTATTTTAATTTTCTCCAGGCTGTAAGTGGTACCTAACTGAAGAAAGGGTGAGACCCCCTGCCGAAATCCCATGTTGCTTATGAATAAAAAAGTAGGAAAAATAACTTTGTCCTCTGTGACCTTCACAGTCACAGACTGGCGAAACCCTGAGTTGTCAAGGTCTGTCGTCCGTGGGAAGACATCTCCCCTTTCGAGGGACATCCGGTATTGAAAGCGGGTGCAGCAAACATTCTCAACATTTTACCAGCTGGTAGAACACCAAGATAAACACACATACTATTACAATTTTGAAGTTGTAGGGAATATTAGTAATAGTGTATTAGAGACGTTTTGCATCAAGACCTTTCATGACCTCCGCGCTTCCTGCAACGAGCAAAATTGCATCGGTAGTGCCAAAAACGTATATAAATCGATGTCAGATTTTATAACGCGTTCGTTCTTTCGCGACTGATGGCAAAGGTTATATCCGTTGGTCTATTTTTAGTTTCAACGCCACAGCAACACACATTCTTAATCATTTTACCAAAGTCGTAAACAAATGCTATTTTTACGAAAGGTGAAAAATAAACGTTCACACGGCGCACTTGATGCCGTTGTTTTGAAACTTATTTATTAGAACCAATTATTGTGAAAATTTTGTTTCTAAGCAAAAGTGAAATGTATTTATTTATTTGTCCCATATTGAGATAACATTTTCAAAGGCTCATATCTTTGAAATAATTGTGTTTGGATTGTTCCACGCATGTGTTCGACCTTCTCGTCTTTCCTAACCTGTCAAGTAAACACCCGTTTTTAACACACTGCATGCCTTCCCAGGTAACTCAGACAGCGGCGGGGCGCGGCGATTTCTGTACTTCAACAGGTAGCAGGTAATGAAAGGTCTGAATACTAATTGTCGCAAAACCACTACATACGATGCTTCTTTATTCAAAAATCAATATTTATGGATTTTCAAATGTTCTGAACAAGCTGGCAAAATTTCATGTCAATCCAAGTATCCAGCACAGCGAGTGTTGCGTGTAAGCGCTACTGATAAGAGACAACACTGTTCTCCAAAAGCTCTGTGATGCAATCAAATGCTTGGACGCTCTATAGAAGCAGCCGTATTTTACATTAATTTTTGATAGAAATTACGTAAACGTCAAATATGTCATTTTTTCAGAATTCAAATATTTGCCTTCTTAGTGAAAGCGATTTTTGACTGCTTTTTGCATAACTTTGACAAGACAAATGTATAATGTTTTAATTTGATCTTGCATCAATGTAGAATGCCTAAAATATTTACCTAGACTCGGAATCGAACCCGCCACTTTTCCAGTTCGGGAACAACACTTTGGCACTGAGCTGTTCTATCCCTGCTCGAAGACCTTTCTTATAACACATTTTAAATTAACGCAACTTGAATGCAACATTACGTATATAAAAATTAATGTCAATTTAGTTTCATGGGCAGGAATGAAGGAAGACTTTTACCTACTACTTTTTAACTCTCAATTTACGTAAAAATATTTCATACCCTCCAATCAAATTAATTTCATCTTCATAATTCGGTCAAGAGAACGAAGTTTTCAAACCCACCGTTATAAGTCGCTTTTGGCAGAGAGGGATGTCCATGCCATCAAGCCAAGGCATTTGCGACGCGAAATTTTATGTTTCCACAGGTGTACGTATATTATACATACTATACTATACGTACTATAGTACGCGGGAAAGTAATAAAATTAAATCGGGGTGTTGATTTTGAGGTGCATGCTTGCAATATTAGAATTAATACTCTCGCTTAGTTTCAACTTTATAATGCTGTAACACAGTTTCAGGAATTGACAGTTCGAAGTTGAAACTATTTTCTGTTTTAAAACAATAACTTACAACATGCGGAGGTTTTTCGAGGGTTCATTTTTTATTATTTAACAGCTTAACCCTCTTGTTCATGAATTACAAAATTGTTCCCCTTCGAAAGTTCATTTCAGTAAACATCCTAACATAACAGTTAGAAACAAGCTTCTTAAGATAATGTAACGAGGAATAAATCCATGTCAAATATTAACGCTGAGAATATCTAGTGCAAAATTGTTTTTGTTAACTTTCGACGTGCATTGAATGAAAGTACCTCTCTCGTCGTTTTCTCAAAGCGCCTCCGGTGTGGCAGGAGTCTTCGTTCTGCAGCATGTCTCTCCCACTTCGTTGGGCTGCGCGTAAGCGAAACATCGTGTAAGAGAACATGAGGACGTTGGCCAGCAGCAGGCATGTCAGAGGGCCATAGTGGTAGAAGAATTTCGCCCATGAAGCTGAAACAAAACAGTACCTCTGTATAATGACTCCCTTTATAAGATTCACATATTTACGCATTAGTTAGTTATATTAACATAAATTAGGCTTTAAAACTAATAACACTATTTTCCGTTATAATAATAATAATAATAATTATTATTATTATTATTATTATTATTCCACTACATCACGACTAAAGATGTTATGAGTCGGCTGAATATAAAATCTACTCCAGGTTGCAACCAGCTAGCTAAGGAGCCGATCCAGGGACTGTCGGTGCCTCTACAATAATTCGCGCAAAATGTGGGCTGTTCCAAATAAAGCAATTTCTTGAACTTTTGAATTACCTGGTAGTTTAGACAAGTTTTTGTGATTATTGTTATTATTATTAATATTATTATTATTATTTTCGTATCGGCTATTTACGACCCCGCTACACATTATCGTCCAAGGTCGAGTCATAGTTATCCCAGAGAGATGAACGTCATTATGGTTATCATCTTATCCATTGGGAAGACAAGGTTGTTACGTTTTGAATGGTTTATGAAATGATAGGATCATGATAGTGGGTGAAGGGACAATCACAAATACGATCATGCCTACACAGGACTCTAACCTGCAGCCTCCTCGGCGCAGACGACGGCTGCTGCAACCGTCTGCGCCACGGGAACAGGCATTACTATTATTCCTCTAATTCACGACTAGAGATGTTATGAGTCGTCAGATAATAATGTCTCTTCCGGGTTGCAACCAGCTTCCTAAGGAGTAGAACTACGGACTACCGGTGCCTCTACAATACTTTCCACAAAATAATATTTCTTGTAATTCCTGTCTTATGAATGACCTGGATGTTTAGCCAAGTCCATACTCAAATTTTGCAAACAAACCTAAAGCTTGGATAAATATCGGTATGACCAGTGATTTTACGCCCCACATTCGGCTTATCCCGATTACCTACTTTTGTATTTATGCATTTCTCTGCCTCCTTGGTTTCGACGTTTCGATTGCAAGGACAGCAACATCTAGTAGAAATGATTTTTTCTCCAAATCCGGTAAAACAATATCCAGTTTTTTGCGGCTATCGTGCGATTTGTTGGAATTTGTTGGTCGTACGTATTGTATATAATCCAACAGAAGTCACCCGTTTCGGCGAGTGTTTGGTGGCATATGTTTCTAACTTTGAGGGCAGTACAAATCTGACAGTGGGGGTAACTACAAGCCTGTTGTGTCTTCGGTCTTTGCTAGAATTAGACAAGACGAGGCGATATGGTCAATAATTTCTACTTGTTCCTGGCAAATGCGGCATTTTTCATCGTGGGGAAGTTTGAGAACCCCTTTATCATAATGTGTTTTCAAGGCCTGATCTTGGCCAGCTATAAAAAGTGCTTCCGATTCTGACTTTATTCTTTCCATTTGAAGCCACATAAACGATTGATCTTTATTGATCTGCACTTTGTCCATTCTTTTTGGACACTGTCCATGGAGTGGTTTGTCTCTCCATGATTTCTTTAACAATTTTTGTATTTCATATTCCATTTTTAATAGCATCAGAAGTTAATTGTCTGTGTTATTCTGTGTGTCATGTATAGTTTTCTTTGCAATGCTTCTTGATACTCTAGCAATGACTCTGTTTCCCATTCTTCGGTCAGATTTCATGACCTGCTTCATTAGAGGGTCATCTTGATGGCTGACTACATACTTCCCCAAGCCGACTATTGCGTTGTGCCAGGAGGCCTTAATTTTTCTGAGGCCTCTTCATCCTTCCTTACGTGACACATAAAGTCTATGTACATCGGCTTGAGGGTGGGAAACATGATGCATTGTTAGCAGTTTTCTGGTTTTTCGATCCATGGTGCGAATTTCTTGCTCAGCCCAGTCCACTAGTCCAAAACTGTGTTCGGCTACAGGTACCGCCCAACTACCTATTGCAGATATTTTATTCCTGGAATTCAGAGCGGACTGAAGGACAAGTCTCACTCTCCTCTACGAGTCCCTACGAATTCTCTCTTTCATTCTGTCGTTCGAGGTGGTTTCACATTCTTCAATGCCCAGATATTTGTAAGTTTTACCTGGCTCAAGATCTTGAATCACAGTGTGAGTATCAATTTCAATGTTCTCAGTTTACCTCTTTTTAAATTGATTTTTGCACACTTGTCAAGACCAAACTTCATGCAGATGTCATTGCTAAAGTCATTCACGACAGACATCATTTGGGAGAGAATCGCTTCATTCTTAGCTAACATTTCAAAATCATCCATGTAAAACAAATGTAATGTTGGCCTTTCACCACGATGGATCTTGTAACCAAAGTCAGCTTGCGACAACTGTCTAGATAGTGGGATCCAACTAATGCAAAACAGCAGAGGGTATAGTGAATCTCCTTGAAAAATACCCCTGTTAATCTGAATACTTCTGATTTCTACTGCTTCCTTTCCGCTGTGGATTAGTAAACTGGTACTCCACGATTTCATACTAGCCTTGCAAAATTCAATAAGTGTAGGGTAAAATCGATAGATCTCCAGGGTCTTCAAAATCCAGTCGTGTGGTACACTATCAAAGACCTTTTGGTAGTCAATTCAAGCCATGCTCAATTTACGTTTTCGTTTCTTCCCAACATTCAAGATGACTTTATTCAGTAGCAAGATTTCCTTACAGCCATAAGAGCCTTTACTGTCCTTAATGTTCTTCTGGTATCAAATGATTCTTCTGTAGGTGTCTGTACATTTTGTCAGCTATGGCTGAAGTTATAACTTTGTACAGTACTGGCAGACAAGTAATTGGCCTGTAGTTCTTCACCAAAGAGCTGTTTCCCGCTTTGGGTAGCAAATACGTGATGCCGCGTGTGAGCCATTCTGGAAGTTCCTTTGGGTTTTCTAAAATTTTATTAACAGCCTTTGCTAGATGAGAATGTGTTGCTGTTAATTTCTTAATACAATAAATCTGGATCTTATCAATCCCGGGGGATTTCCAGTTTCCCATGTTCTTAATTGCTTCGAAGAGGTCCTCTTCCGAGAATTGGTGAACATCTTCCACTGTTTCCACAAGTTCATCGGCAGCATAAACTTCAGATTGAATCCAAGATGCGTCTTTGTTGTAGGACTGCTCTCCTCCCAGATTCCTGCCCAAAATGCTTCTACATCATCTTTTGAAGGAGTGGCAGCATTGCCATTCGGTTTTTGAGTCAGATTGCGATAGAATCTCTTCGCGTCTGTTTCAAACAACCGGTTCTATAGACGGAAATCTATTATACGTTTGTAACGTCTAATTCTTTGTGCCCATGGTTGAATTTTCTGTTTTAGCTTCTCAACTACCATTAGCCTGCTGGTGTCATTATCAATTCGGTATTTTTGTTCAACATTAAATATCTTTCGTTGAACTTTAGTGGTGTGCGTTGATTTAGAAAATGCCTCGGCTAAGACTGATATTTCACGCCGAGTATCGGCTATCCTTTTCATAATTACCTTCGTGTATGGGGGTACAGAGCTGTTTACTCTGTTTTGCTGTCGGCCGTTGGTGTTCTTGGCTGGCCCCAGAATTATGTGAGATACCAGATATCCAGTTGCATACACGATGTGATTGATATCAGTAATATCTAGATCTCTACCTCGGGTCTGTACCACCTCATTTAAGACAGAATTTGCTGCCTCTATCACTTAGCTTTGGCATTTTCGTATATTCTCCTCAACGGTGCACGAGATTCAAATGGAAGTTGACGAACTCTATCTATCTCGAGTCGGAGGAGATTGCGCATCACGTCCTTCTCGTGTAATTCATTGCCAGATGAATTTTCACCACTGACGTGTGTTTCATTGGAAAGAGATTAACCTTCAACAGGACCATCGCTTTTAAGTTCTACATTTTCATCATGTGGGTAGTTAGATCGGAGAACATACTCTGCACATCTCTGAATATCAGCAAGTTCTTCTGCTGTAAATTCTGCTGTAACAAGGCACGTTAAGATTCATTGCATTTCTTGTTCTATCCATTTTGCTCATTAGTTTTAAGTGAAGATTCGCAGGTAGCAATTTCAAGTTCACAGATCCCCCTTAACCCTTGGGTTGTTTCCTGCCATCCGTTACTGCGACCCACAGTAGTCTCGGGGCATCCCCCCGCAAGGCCCAGCAAGGGGTCCCTCCGATCGCCAGTCGGCATTACTAAACCCTACGGGATTTTCACTGACTGCTGAAGGCAGGCTCCTTCGCTGGCTAAAGCAAGGTTCGGTCCTCTACTCGAATCAGTGGCCTGGTGTGCCAATCCAGTTTCTCTCCTGTACCCTCCATGGGCCGATAACAGGAAGTCCAAAGGTTAATGACCCTTCCCTCTCTACCTACTTCCCACTCTCCTCAAAATGGAGTATTTCTTCGTCTGACCCCTCACCTTCAACCTAATCAGCAAGGGAGGCCCTACCAGGAGCTAGGCTACGACTGACATAGCTGTCAGGCTCATGGGGGTACTCATGCTCCACTACCAACCGCAAGGTCGTGTATTCCCTAGGTGGAGTTGTTGTTATTATCATCATCTCCTGTATTATTTCAGTAGAATACCTTTGGGTTCCGGCTCTTACACGCAACCAATCTTTATAAATGAGGGCTCTAAAGAAAGAGAATTTCACGGAGACTTGACGAATTCCACTTTGACTTTAAAAATATGGATGATATCTTAAAAAAACGCATCCAAATATTCATGTAAAATGCAACCCGCATTACATGTCAACCTATATCGGCAAATAACTTATAAACAAAGCGTTTTAGAGCCTTAAATAGTACAAATTTGAGTCCAATGGCCTCAATGCAACATTTTTCACACCATAATCTACAACATGAGACATTCTTCGATCCATTCAATTAACTTTTCGGTTCCACGTTTCAATTATATCAAGGCCACCTCAATATTTCAGCCCTTCCTGCTGGTAGCAATTTTTGTGGCTACACGCTTAGAAGGACTTAGATTCGACAATCTTTATTTACGCTTTTGTGTTAACACCGTAGTTTGTGCACTCTGACGAGGTTTATTTGCATAATCATTAATTCAAGATTTTCTCCAGCAACAACTAGAAGTTGCTGATTATAGTTGCTTGATACCTATACCTATGAAGATTGTTTCTTATGCGTGTAATAAAACTATTCAATTAACGTTTTTTCATGGTCTATAAGTGCTGTGTACTAAATTGTGGAGGGATTTGGGTGTTCAGTGAAGAGTGAAGACTGTGTTTGTGTTTTACCTGTACCAATATTTTCGTTATCATTCGATGAAATTTTCAAGTCAACGGGTTGAGACACGTACCTCTTTCAAAAGTAAAAAGCTAATATTGTTGTGACTATCACGAAAAACTAAAACCTAGCTGGACAAAGGATATTGAATAATTACTTCAAATGTCTTTAAGTTTTGGGAATTGCTCCAAGCAAATTCTCCATTCTCCATGAATAAATATTTATTGAAAATTTCTTTTACACATTAATTGCATTGTTTTTTTAATTTTTATTTGTAATTGTGTTAGTACATTGCAAGTTACCTTTATAGATTTTAAACAAATAAACACGTTTCGTTAACTGCTTTCCCTCTTAGAATGAAAATAGAAGGATAGGGATGAGTGTGATGTCTAACATGCGAGAGTTCCCGCACGGGTACGCAGAGGTAGTGGGGGAAAACGTGTGCTATGGCACAACACAAAGAACAAACTTTTTAAAGTAGCTAAAGTAAAATAGCTTGAAATAAATAGAAAACAAAAATCAAAATGCGCTAGCCTACAATACTACATGAATCAATTGAAAAACAACTAAATTTAAAATTATAGAAAGAATAGTGCAAGTCACCCGACAACTGCCAACGATCGCAGTCTAAACGCACGATTTAAATGTTGGCGGTATCTTGAAGTATGTACACAAACACCCAGCTGCAAACTCATATTGTAAATAAAACACCGTTTGATATTAAACTCAAGGTATCGGTTCGTTAAGATATTAAAAATGCAAACATCGTTTGAGCAACATTCCCATGTACCGAAATGGGCTTACTAATGCCTAGTAAATTGTTCCTAATGCTAACAAATGGTATTGAGTACTCAAAGGTGAAAACATTAGTTTGATTAATTTTTGGCTCGGAATTGCTTTTCTTGAGGTACATAAGGACGCAGAATATAATTCAATACTTTTTAGTATACAAATAATTTTTCAATTTTCTCACCCTAGCAAGCTGTCATCCTGACTCTCCAAACCCACTCTGTTCTTCATAGTAAATCAAGGAAAGTTAAATAAAATTGCAATGAGTAGGTCTGTTCTTGCCCAATCCGGTATTTTCGCACTACTTTACTTGGCTTTCTCAAGAGTAAAAGAAATTTCTATTATTTGACTATCAAGGAAAGCGAAAAGCTAACTCTCAAGGAAGATTGAAATATTTCTTCAAATGTTGTTTTTAAAGAAGTATGAATTGTTCCAAGAATATCTCTCTACGATGTTGAATAAACTTTAATTGAAAATATGTTTCAAACATAAATTGCATTGTTATTTTATTTGATACTCTATATGTATATTATCCTCTCCTTTATGAAAAGGATAGACAAATGGATAGGGAATGGGTGGGATTTAACATGCGAGAGTTCTCGTACGGGTACGCTAGTTATTATTATTATTATTATTATTATTATTATTATTATTATTCCATTACATCATGACTAAAGATGTTATGAGTCGGCTGAATATAAAATCTACTCCAGGTTGCAACCAGCTACCTAAGGAGTAGATCTAGCGACTATCGGTGCCTCTACAATACTTTGCGCAAAATGTGGGATGTTCCAAATAAAGCTATTTCTTGCACTTCCCAGTCCTTTGAATTACGTGGGATTTTAGACAAGTTCTTACTCGAATTTTGCGGAACAAATCCCAGAGCTCCGATAACTATCGGGACGACCTGTGCTTTTACGCCCTACATTCGGCTGATCTCGATTTCCAAACTCTTGTATTTAAGACGTTTCTCTGCCTCCTTGGTAACGACGTTTTCATCGCAAGGTACAGCAACATCGACAAGTAAACACGATTTGTTCTCCAAATCCCGGATGACTATATCCGGTTTGTTTGCTGCTATCGTGCGATCAGTTTGAATTTGTTGGTCGTACAATATCGTACACAATCCAACAGACGTCACCGGTTTCGGTGAGTGTTCGTACCACTTGGGGCATGTGTTCGGAACTTCGAGGGCGGTACAGATCTGCCAGTGGAGGTAGCTACACACCCTGTCGTGTCTTTTCAAGTATTCGGTCTTTACTAGGATTGGACAAGCTGAGACAATATGATCAATGGTTTCTACTTGCTCCAGGCAAATGCGGCATTTATCATCTTGGGAAATTTTGAGAACCGCTTTATGATAATGTCGTGTTCTCAAGGCCTGATCTTGGGCAGCGTGTTCTCAAGGCCTGATCTTGGGCAGTTATTATTATTATTATTATTATTATTATTATCTTTATTTTCCTCATTTTTTGGTAATTAATATTATTAATTGTACAGATTTACAAAATCAAAGCACAATCAATATACATCATTTATGAAACATGAAACACTAATTCACACCGCATAATTTCCCAGAAATTTCCGCACTATTCCTGTCGTTGCAATCACCACTGCCTTCTGCATAAGTTTGTATATGTCTACTATCACTCCCAGATGTTGAAGGCTCCGCATCAAATTTCTAGGGATGACACCTGTGCTTGAGAGGATTACTGGAATAACTTCAACTTTTTCAACATACCATTGTTTCTTTATGGATTCAGTGAGTTCTGAGTACTTATTAATTTTTTCGGCGTATTTACTTTGCAGGTTGCTAGTATTTGGGATAGAGATATCTATCAGCGCGACATATTTCTCTCTCTTGTTAAAGACAGTCAGATCTGGTCTGTTGTTCACTCCTGTCCGATCTGTTAAAATAGTTCTATCCCAATATAAACGCCATTCTTCGTTTTCCAGCACACTTATAGGTTGGTACTTAAAATAGGGCACTTTAGCTTCAGGGAGAAGTTGAAATTTCTCAGCCAACGTTTGATGTAAAATCTTGGCCACTGCGTCATGCCGTTGCTTATATTCTGTTCCACAGAAATGTGTGCATCCCGAAGTAACATGTTGGACTGATTCAACAGTTGGGCAACCATACCGACAGTACTCATTCTCCACACTTCCATCTTTGACAATTAGCTTTAGGTAACTTCTTGTTGGGATCACTTGGTCCTGAATGGCCAGCATGAAACCTTCAGTTTCTGGGAAGATTTGTCCTGATATGAGCCAGAAGTTCGACGCTTTCATGTCGACATGCGCCTGACTCATCTCATGAGGGTGTCTTCCATGAAGAGATTTCGCCATCCATGAATCCAGCTTCTCACGATCACGACATGTGAAGTCAGCAACCTCTTGTCGTGACAACTCAATAGGTGTAAATGTATCTGCTTCACAAATTGCTTTATACAGACGTGATGTATTTGCTGCAGAAATGAAAAACTTTCTCATATTTGTCACTTGCTGACAAAGCTGATTGCCAATATCCACCAGTCCTCTCCCACCCATATTTCTCGGCAATGTAGTGCGTTCAACTGAAGACATCGGGTGATGCATGCGCGCTTTTGTCATTAAAACTCTAACCTTACGTTGTAAGCTATCAATATCGGTTTTGCTCCATTTAATAATGCCAAAGGAGTAGTTCAAGACAGGTTCAGCATAGGTGTTTATAGCCTTGATAATATTCCTTCCATTCAGTTTTGTTTTCAACACCTTCCGAATCCTTCGGTAAAATTCTTCAGAAAGTTCTTCCTTCATTTTACTTTGGTCAATACGCTTTAGTTGTCTCATTCCCAGATATCTGTATGTTTCCTCACCAGATATTGCCTGTATCATCTGTCTGTCTTCAAGTTCAAAGGCTCTTTCCTGCAGTTTTCCTTTCACAATATTTACAGTTCTACATTTGTCCAAGCCAAACTTCATCCCGATATCTCTCGAAAATGATTCTACAATTCTCAGAAGATGTTCAAGTTGAATTTTCGTAGACCCAAACAACTTCAGGTCATCCATATACAAAAGATGATTTAAGCGGTACATCACAGTTGTTCCTACTTTAATTCCAAAGCCATAGTTTGTGGAATTCAACAGATTTGACAAGGGATTCATGCAGAGGACAAACCAGAGAGGGCTAAGTGAGTCTCCCTGGAAAATACCTCTTCGTACTTTAATCATTTCCGTTTCGATATAGTTAACGGGTGTACTCAGGATGACTTTTGTTTGCCATTTCAACATCACATGCTTCAAGAACGACATAACAGTTGAATTGATGTCGTAGATCTCAAGAATTTCTATCAGCCAAGTATGTGGAACTGAATCAAAGGCTTTCTTATAATCAATATATGCCATATGCAGATTGCGGTGTTTTAGATAGGCCTGACCACATAGCACTGAATAAATTGTCAATTGTTCTTTACACCCCATGGACCCTTTGCTACAGCCTTTCTGCTGCACTGCAATGATATTATTGTTACTACAGTGAGAGTATATGCGTTGTGAAAGTAACGATGTGATGATTTTATACATCGTTGGCAAGCACGAGATAGGGCGATATTTTGTTGGATCTTCTTGATTTTGGAAGTCTTTTGGTATTAAATACGTAACACCCTGAGAAAGAAATTCTGGTATCTTTTCTGGGTGCTGTAGAACATCGTTAATCAGCTCAGTTAGTTTTTGGTGGGTGCACCAGAACCTTTTATACCAGAAATTATGAATTTTATCTGGTCCTGGTGCTTTCCAGTTAAGCAAATTTTTGATTACTTCACTAACCTCTTCATTGGTAAATTCTTGGTGTTGCATAGCAGTAAAGTTCTCACAGCGTTTCTTTTCTTCGCCAATCCAACTCGCCTTCAGGTCGCATTGCATCGGATTGGACAACTGATTACTCCAAAAATCACTCACTTATCACTCACTTATATTACTCACAAAATCACTCACTCACTTATTATTATTATTATTATTATTATTATTATTATTATTATTATTATTTGAATTCCATCCCAGCTGACAATGCTGGACTCTTTTTCGTCCGAGAATATACCACGTACTTAGGATTACTCTACATTTCTTTTTATAGTGCTTTCCTGAGAATATGGGCTGAATCCAACAAGGCTATCTTTTGAACGTTTGTTAATAATGTTTCTTCGGGTTAACAATCTCTATTTAGTATTTGAGTAAACTCGAATGTGCGTGTGTGCGGATATGCGGTTCCGGCACTCACAGACCACTTCCCGTGAACGAATCGAGACATACGAGGTGCCATTCGACGCGTCTCTGTTTCCTGCTGGTGTGTTGATCTTTTGTTTTCGGATTCGACCATAAGATTCTAGGAAATTTCCAAATATGTGTTTTTTCGTGATTTGTCGCCGAGATCTTGGTGATTGTGTTGGGAACTAAATCAACGCCACCTAAATAGATCTACCTAGGTGTAGTTGATTAAACTCCAGTATAAATATCGATGTAGATCACGAATAGAAAGACACTGGTGAAAATGTAGATAAAGATGTAGAGGAAGACAGAGGAAAACATAGAAGACGGAAAGGAACGAAGAGAAGGACCGAGAGAGACGAAGAGTAAGAAGGAGAGAGACTAAGACGAAGTCGACAAAGGTGCCGAAGGTGACGCAGACGAAGGCGGAGAAGACGAAGTAGACGACGAAGACGACGACGGCGAAGAAGAAAAAAAAGGGGGAAGAAGAAGAAGACGATGGCGAAGAAGACGACGAAGAAGTAAGACGAAGAAGACGACGACGAAGAAGAAGACGACGACGAAGAAGAAGACGACGACGAAGAAGACGACGACGAAGAAGAAGACGACGACGAAGAAGAAGACGACGACGAAGAAGAAGACGACCACGAAGAAGAAGACGACGACGAAGAAGAAGACGACGAAGAAGAGGAAGACGACGACGAAGAAGAAGACGACGAAGAAGACGACGACGAAGAAGAAGACGACGACGAAGAAGAAGACGACGACGAAGAAGAAGACGACGACGACGAAGAAGACGACGACGAAGAGGAAGACGACGACGAAGAAGAAGACGACGACGAAGAGGAAGACGACGACGAAGAAGAAGACGACGACGAAGAAGAAGACGACGACGAAGAAGAAGACGACGACGAAGAAGAAGACGACGACGAAGAAGAAGACGACGACGAAGAAGAAGACGACGACGAAGAAGAAGACGACGACGAAGAAGAAGACGACGACGAAGAAGAAGACGACGACGAAGAAGAAGACGACGACGAAGAAGAAGACGACCACGAAGAAGAAGACGACCACGAAGAAGAAGACGACCACGAAGAAGAAGACGACCACGAAGAAGAAGACGACCACGAAGAAGAAGACGACGAAGAAGAAGACGACGACGAAGAAGAAGACGACGAAGAAGAAGAAGACGACGACGACGAAGAAGAAGACGACGACGAAGAAGAAGAAGAAGACGACGACGAAGAAGAAGAAGACGACGACGAAGAAGAAGAAGAAGACGACGAAGAAGACGACGACGACGAAGAAGAAGAAGAAGAAGAAGAAGACGACGAAGAAGAAGAAGACGACGACGAAGAAGATGAGACGACGAAGAAGAAGAAGAAGAAGACGACGAAGAAGAAGAAGAAGACGACGAAGAAGAAGAAGAAGAAGAAGACGACGACGACGAAGAAGAAGAAGAAGAAGAAGACGACGACGAAGAAGAAGAAGACGACGACGAAGAAGAAGAAGACGACGACGAAGAAGAAGAAGACGACGACGAAGAAGAAGACGACGACGAAGAAGAAGAAGACGACGAAGAAGAAGAAGAAGACGACGACGACGAAGAAGAAGAAGAAGACGACGACGACGCAGAAGAAGAAGACGACGACGACGAAGAAGAAGAAGAAGACGACGACGACGACGAAGAAGAAGACGACGACGACGAAGAAGAAGAAGAAGAAGAAACGACGACGACGCAGAAGAAGAAGAAGAAGAAGAAGACGACGACGACGACGACGACGCAGAAGAAGAAGAAGAAGACGACGACGACGACGCAGAAGAAGAAGAAGAAGACGACGACGACGCAGAAGAAGAAGACACTGATGTCATACATGTTCCATATTGTCACACATAATAAATCTAAGCTTTTCAACTGCCGAATTTCCACATTGCTTAAAAACATCTGTGGTAATTCCCTTCTTTAACCCGTCGGTGCACCTAAGAGGCCTCGGAGGCCCCTTGAAATCTTCTCATCGCTGTAATTCTGTTGTGTTGTGCTTGTGGCAAATAATATTTCTTGACATCTTAAAACAATCAGTTTGTTACTAATACTACAAGGAGAGTAGACGGAAACCAGTCGGTTTTTAGAAATCTAGCTTTTTCTGTAGGTAGTCGCACTTTCCACTTAAGGGGCCTGAAAAAGCCCCCTATTTGTTCTGTGACTTCGTTGAAAATATTTTTATAAAAAGTGTCACGCAATCGACAATGGACTACGACAATGAAATTTCTTTATACTTTCACTTTTCGACACTATCTTTCTTGAGTTAGCAGATCTTCAACACAACATTTTGTTTTGTATCTGCCACAAGTGTGAATACGTTGTCTAAATTGTGCGGGAAGTAGCGACCTTCAAAAATTAATCTCACTTCAGTGAATATATATGAAAAATTGTATTGAAAAGTGCTTGATTATATAACGAAGGGATTTGTTTTTGAGTAAAAGAAATAATCCGTTTTTCACAGCAACAATGAATATTCGTATTTTTTGAAGACATTCGAATGTGCATGCACTTTGATGACAAACGAAAGGCGGTGATCTTTCAGAACGTACATGAGGAATAAACCTGATAAATATGGCATACAAATATTCTGGTGTTGTGATGTGGAGAACGGGTTTGCATTCAACAGCAGCGTATACTTTGGTAGGTAAAAGAACGAGTCCTTGGCGAAAGATTTGGCTGCAAATGTGAATGAACGGACCCAATCCTTGAGGAATGGAGGATACAACATTTCTGTGAATATTTTTTTACGTCCTTACTCGCAGAGTTCCTGTTACAAAAAACTTACACTGCTAATAATGTCATGTCAAAACACAAAAGAGATTCCAAATGAACTGAAAACATAAAAAAACATTTTTTTACTATGTCTGCTAATACTAATAATTTTTCTCTGCCTTCCAAAGCAAAAAGAAATATATTTATTTACTTGTCCATACATTACAACCAGCAATTTATTGATCTTGAAAACATGAATCCATAAATGATCTTATTATATAATAAAGCAAAGATTAGAGTAGATGTGATGGATCAGATGGTTGATGACTAGTATACGTCAAGACCTGAAACATGCCGATAACCAATGCATCTCTCGTACAATGTGAAAGATATTGCAGCACCGATGCAATATCTATTACACCAAGATGCCCAAAAACTAGAACGAAAATGTCACTTGGTGGCGACGGATTTTCCTAAAAGAAACTACCGAAAAACTTTCAAAACGAAACATAAAATCAATGATTAACAATCCCAAAACACAGAAAAGAACATTGAACCGCCTAAATGTTTTCGAAATTCATAAATGTGTATCCTTAGGAGCCAGCAATAGAATTTCCACATGTAAACGGGAAAGGTTAGTGATTTTTTAAATTAAATATTAATACAAATGTAAAGAAATATTTGGTTTATTACTATTTATATATAATTTTCTGTTCTTATTTAAGGCTTATTTATGGCTGCAGTAAAAAGAGTATATGTGTTTGTAGAAAATGTGAAAGAAATGTTTGAGGAGAACACTTAAATATTTTATTAGTTGAAATAATTGTAAATAAAAATTACATCATAATCAAAGTCTTACTGTTGTAAACTACGTGAAAAATAAAATACCATTATTATTAATTCTACTAAAAATTACTTTTTCCGTCGTACGTTGTATTTAGTGGATCATAATATTCTTATTATGTGATTAAGTGAGACTAGAATAAGAGGGATAGCTCTGGATTGGTTCAAAAACTATTTAACAGCGAGGAAACAATACATACGAGTTAAACAAAATGTAAGTGAATTTTTACACTTAACATGTGGTATTCGTAAAGGTTCCGTCCTTGGACCAATTTTGTTTTTAATAAACATTTATAGTTTGTGTTCAGGTAATTTTAAAGGTACTCTCACTTGTTTTGCAGATGTTACTGCCCTCTGTTACATAGGATACAATGATAAGATTCTTTTTAATGACATAGAGCATGACAAGAGGAAAATAAAAAGTTGGCTTATTCTAAATAAAATTGTCCTAAGTTCTAAAACAAAATTTATTCGTTTTTGTTTTAAAAATAAATAAATTACTAATAGGTTGTTATTCTATAAATGTAAAAATGCTTAAACAGTGTACCTAAAGTAACTTATAACAAATGTGTTATAATTGTGTGATATACCAAATGCGGGAGGGCATTTAATATCAAATAATTTAATGCTTTAATGCTAGTTTAAATTAGAATTAGGCACCTTAGTAACAGGTGACCAGGACGTTGCTGGGGAGAACACCAATGATTTGACATGTCACGATATATGGTAAGCGAGCACCTTAGTAACAGAGATAAACAATTTCATGAGCCCGTGGATATAGTGTAGATATAGAATGTGGAACCCGTGGATATAGCCCGTAGATATAGAATCAGTCAAAAAATGCGTGTGTAAGAGTAGAAATTTCGCCCAAGAGTGCACCTTGGTTAGAAAAGTAAATAAATAATAAGAATCCGTTGGTAGGGAATATCAAACAGAATTTTGTACAACAATGAACACGAGTTTTCCTGGATCGAAGAGCGAAAAATAATAGTTAGTTGGAGCTCAGATTTCATAGCGTGAGGATCATTTCTGAATTAGGGGGCGCGTGCTCGAGTTCAGACTTGGTATATTTTTGTGATCGAAAGTAGAGACTTGTAAAAATTTCGGAGATACAGTTCGGAACTTTAACTTTTTTTCGCGAGTGAAAGTGGAACATAGAAACGTTTTGGTGAAACCGTGCACTGACTTGGATTATTTTCATACCGATAGGGATGAACTTTTAAGAAACTTGGAAACTCTAATTAGTTTTCACCAGTGACGAAGTTGAAGCACCAGATTAATAAACTTGCAAATATTTTGCCGAACAAGGCGAGGACTTTAATTATTTTACAAATGGATCGGGACGTGTAAATAACTGTAGAACTGTTTATTTGAACTTTGATGTTGATATGGCAGGCTAGTGCAAGCAGCTTCCGGGCGCACGAATAACCAAATAATAATTAGTAATACGCGGGTAGCCATCTGCATGGACGCGTATGACTAGTGCATTACGTGAATGGGGGTGACTTCGTAGCGTGTCGGAAGATTCAAGACAGAAGGCATAAAGACTAGAGCTGGTAACCGGTCGGTCGGAGGAGATGGTGTGGAGATACGCGGCGTCCGAGCGAAGAATCAAACGATACACGGGAAGAGAGCTCAGGTTAACGTTCGTACGAACAATTATTTTATTTTTTATGGTCATGACCAAAGTCAATAATTTTTGAAGAACGTTGTTTCGATTCGAATGAAATCCTTGATTATAATAAATTCAAATTGTTCTAGTGCTAAAGAAAGTACAAAAAAAACTTGGTTATTATTGTGCAATCTGGCACATCATTAAAATAACTTTCAGGTTTTGTTGTTTTCCGTATGGAAGCGAGCCGACAGGGGGCAGATTGTGGTTGAACGATGTGGTAAGCCGAATTGTGCACCTTGCATATTCGAACCCATGACAGAAGCACAGCATGTCAATAGAGAGATATCTTGGATTTAATAAACCCTTACAATTGAGGAAGTTGAAACTATGAAGTACCTAGGAATGTACATATGGAATCTACATGTAACAGAATTAAACACTAAATTAAGTTCATTATGTTACGCATTCAGAATTCTTTCAAATTCTGTCAGCCATCATGCAGCTCGTTGCGTTTATTTTGCTAATGTACATTCCCGCCTGAGGTATGGCGTAATATTCTGGGGAAGCTCATCCTGTAGTACTCAGAGCTTCAGATTGCAAAAGAAAATTATTCGAATAATGGAAAAATGCCTTCCACGTTATCCCTGCAAGCATCTTTTCATTGAGCTTGGAATCTTACCACTGCCTTGCATATTTATTTACGAATCTGTAATATTTGTCAAAAATTACCTACTTAACGGAGGGAACATATTTTCATGCAATATTGATATTTATAATTCCAACACACGTGCATCAAGTGTCAGTATCAACAGCTCAGTACAAGAAATCCACATGAGATACATGTACGTTACTTTACAACGCATTGCCAGATGACATTTAACAATTAAAGTCAGTACACAAATTTAAGTTAACAGTAAAATTTTTTCTGCTGCATAACTGTTTCTATAGAATTAGAGACTATACTGATCGTCAAAAAGAAAAATAGATTTTTTAACAAAACAATGATATATAATGAATAAGCTTACATTTGTATTGTATACATTAAAAAAAGATTTAATACGCCTGTAATAAGTAATGTACCTCAGCTTCCGGGTCAATGACCCGCATCTCGATTAGTCTTTGTCCAGTTTCCCTGATCCATTGAGCAAATGCTGAGATGGCCCCTTCTGGACGTAAATGTAGCTTCACTGCGTGCACGTTTTGTTGAGCACTCCTTGCTTGTAATGGTAGGAAGAGAACTGATGTTTGTTACTATTTTGTTAGGAGTGCATAAAAATCTAATCAGCAGTTCATTTACCGTTGAAAGTGTTTTCTATAACTCGGGAACGAAAATGTCTAGTTTTTCAAATGATACTTATCTCGGAGCTGTTTTTTTCCATTCTGAGCCTCAAGAAAATGTGCGCAGATAATCTCTTCCCCCATACGTCACCCGTCGAGGTGGATTGGTCCACGTCCTGACGGGGGGATGGAGAGAAGGCTCTCAAGTGTTCCTTTCTCCATTTTTTCATCTTCTTGCTTCTTATTTCATATCACCTACATTCTTTTCACTCCTTTTTCTTCCTCACTGGCCTTCTATGTATGCTGAACGCCCACCCATGTGTTTGCCGTGCATGGCGGAGGGAATGCGTGTCCTGGCAGTTGAGGGACCTGTTTGTTTCCTTATCTACTCCTAGTGCTACTGTTTGCCTTGCACTAAGGGGTACGTTGTTTACGTATTTTGGAGAAGATATCTTGTAGGTTCCAACACACTCGTTTTGGCCTCGGACTCTTCTAGATGGGCGGTTAGGAGCTAACCCACTCGCGATCAATCGGCTTGGACTAGGTCTTGCACTGAACTCCAGAGTGAGCGGGGGGATCCACGGTGGGCAGCGCTGTGACATCCCCCCACTATATCTCCGTGGCAACTCTGGCACTCTGATGGAGTGTCCCCTTGTTGGGCTCCGCGGTGGATGGGGACCACGGGGATGAATCTGATATCCATCTATGGATACTTCATATTTTCCCCCGTCCTCATCCGCAAGGAGATGAGAGAAAGAGGAGATGTGCAGAAAGAACTATCGACTTGAATAGTTTCTTTTCCAAAGAAGAAGATCGACCAAAGAAGCATCGTTTCCTCCTCATGTCATGCGCCGAGGAAGGTAAAACGTTTAAATGTGGCCGTTTAAATGTGCTGTCCGTCTGGCGCGAACCATAGAAGAAGCTTACGGGAAGCTCCAATCGGTCGCACGACAGAGGAATGGAACGATTATTTTTGAAGCGCGTACCGACGAGCAAATGAATAAAATACAGAATACCAAACAGATTGCCGAACTCAAGGTAGTAGTCACGGTTCATCCTACCTTGAATCTGTGCAAAGGCGTTGTAAATCACGAGGACTCTGCTACAGAAACGGAGGAAAATCTCCTTAACTTTTGCAAGACCTATGGCATGACTGCCGTGTGTAGAATCGGAAGGAAGGCGCAGGGGAAAGTGATCCCTATGTCGACCCTGATCCTAACGTTCAACCGACCATCCCTCCCGGAAAGAATAATTATTGCTTTTGACAACCTCTGTGTGCGACAGCACGTACCAAACCCTTTGCGCTGTTTCAAGTGCCAAAGGTTTGGTCATACCCAACAGCGATGTATGTGCGTAAGCACGGTTTGCGGGAAGTGCGGATCATCAGTGCACGACCCACAACCGTACGACAAACCACCACACTGTGTCAATTGAGAATGGAATCACCCAGCCAATGACAACCAGTGCTCCACATTTCTTCGGAAAAGAGAAATAAAAAGAGTGACCGAAAAGGTTTCCTTTCCCTTAGGCGAAACGTAGGTTTCAAACCAAGAACCCAGTCGACCAGTCACGATCTTTCTCCAGTGCCCTAAAACCTAAGTCCCCGGGGGTAACAGCGAGTTGTCAAACTCAGTGTTCCCCAGCTGTAGCACACTTCAGTTATCAGGTGTCGCCGATAGACTTCCCTGAAGACACGGCGTGTATTCAAGGTGGGAAAGTGATCATTATCACAAAGTTCAAAAAACCTCAAAAACTCCATCAGCCATTGACGACTTCCACTGAGACCCTTACGAAAATCGATCCCAAGCAGATACTGCCGCCCCCGAAAAATAATAATCCCGTCCATCAAAATCCCATCCACCTTTTTCTGTTTCCGAGATTTACATCGGACGATCCTCCAGCCCCTGTAGATCTCAAATTCCAAAATCATCAAAAATCACTGTATGCATTTTTGCAGGATTAATCATCTCCATAATCACCCCGATCTTTTACTTGGGAGCTATCGTCTTCCTTTTGTGGAGTCTGCAACTTTCCTTGGGCTTACTTTTGATAAGAGCCTAACTTGCGAAATCACATCCTAAAATGAAAAGCCGATGTGTGTCACCTGTGAAAACCTCCTCTGCACCCTTACACGCAGCTCTTGGGGAGCAGAACGTGTGTGTCTCTTACGTTTGTATAGAACCCTCATCCACTCTATTTTGGATTATGGATGCATTGTATATGGGTCAGCGTCTGCATCAACCCTCCGGCCATTAAATACCATTCATAACGCCGGTATAAGGATTAGTACAGGCGCCTACCGTACGAGTCGCATCGACTGCCTCTCGATCGAAGCTGGAGAACCATTTCTGAACCGAAGGCGAGATATTTTATTAGCCTCTTATGGTACTAAAGTGTCAGGAGTCCTTGACCATCCTTGTCGTCGAATAATCACCCACTCAAATTATGCGTCCTCGTATATTCTTCGAACATCGTTACCCCTTCCCCCAGGTATTAGATTGCGAAATCTTCTGCGGGAACTAAATGTCGATCTTCCCACTCCTGTGAAACCCACAAGTGATCGGATTCCTCCTTGGAAACTCCTTCCCAATATTGACCTCAGATTCTCCAATTTAACCAAACAAACTACTAGTCCTCTGATTGACAAGAAGCAGTTTCAGAGTATGAGAGAACCCTATCCGGATCATTTATTTTTATACACGGATGGTTCCTTTCCTTTTTTAAACAACTTCAAATATTATCTCTATGATATCATTATATTTTCAAAGTCCTAGGTCTGTTTTTTGCGAGAGGTGGCCAAACTATTGCAAACTCCTTTGTTTCTCCAGGAGATTAAAGTTATTAAAACGAGTTATGACCCCAAGAACTTTTTTCAAGTGTATAAAAGAAATTTCTTGTTATATGTCATACAAATTATTTAATAAGATGCCAATTCATATAAGTAATGTCACAAAGCATGCAAAATTCTATACAGAATTTAAAAAATTCTCTCTAAATTTAACATCGAAGAAGTTGAAGATTATTTTATCAAATGATTAATAAAAGTGCAGACATAAAAAAATTAACAATTATCTTCTTTATACACATTTCGAATGATATAAATAGAAATTGAGCATCTGTCTTCTTTAATTGCTGTTTTCTGTTTTTTAATTATTAGTGTAGGTACCTAAATACAGCATCAGCTAAGAGGTAAAATGCTAAGCTGTAAATTTTTATACTTTTCATTTAAGGTATTATTCTTATTATTAAATAAAGCAATATTGTACAAAGAGTGTTAAAAAAATTGAAAATGTAAAACCTTAAAAAAAGTATTGTACAAAAATTGTATTGTTAAAAAATGGCAATAAAGATTTCTTTCTTCCTTAAAAAACATTTTTTCGAAAAAAACGAGCAATACTCGAAATGGAACTAACGTCATATTGTTTACCATCCCTTATTACATAACTGGATAAATTTTAAAGAAACAATTGCAGGGGTTTCTTAGAAACTAAATTTTCCAACAATTTCGAAATTCAAACTCAAACATTTTCTGTGGGAAAGCACTTCAAATATCGAATTTACCACAGAGCTTTAACGCAATTTTCTTAATACTTAAAGAAAATAGCTATTTAGGACGAGGTTTCACTGTTCTTTAATATTCTTAAAATAAACATTTTCGTTCTACCATTAGAAAACTGAATTTGTTTTAAAAAAATGTCAAAAAATATAATTTGAGCGGCTATAGATGGTAGCTGGGAAGAGAATGCGGTGAGTTCGAATAGCTGGCAAACCTAAAGGAAATAGAAAACGAATACGGGAAAGTCTGTGCCATTCTGTTGTATCGCTAGTTTTTACATTTCCGTATACATACGTATAAACGAAGTTATATACGTAGTACAGGGAAAGTTACGTATTGCAGCGCGAAAAAACGGCGGATTATCGGCAGAAAAAATTTATTGCCGGTTACTCAAAACAAGAAAGTAGATAAATCCAGTTACTAAATTTAGAAAAAATATCCTCTAATACGTGGTCTAGCCAAAATCCCTGTTTTGTGAAACCTTGATACCGAAAAACCAACTGACAGCTAACTGTCCGTCTGTCAGTCTCTCTCCGTGTGTGAATACCACTGGCTCCTCAATCATGCGAAGAATTTTTTTCCATATTGATGGAACCTCTGTCCATCTCATTCGTGTCTAAGCTTTGAGATATTAAAAACATTCTTTAACTAGTGGTGCTTCAGAATGGCACAGACTTTCACGTATTATTTTTCAATTTCCTTGGGTCTTCGCTAGCTATATCGAATTCCTACATACTCTTTCTTGCCAGCTGCCATCTATCACCGCCAAAAGTACATTTTTTTGTACACCAGCATTATAATCAACCCTTTTCCATTAACAAAATCGTTCATAATATGGCATATTATTGCACGAACATTACGGCATTGCCATTTCTGCACAAAATATGAGCCATCACTGACGTAAGAGTCACGGCTCGGTGGTCGGGGACAGGGATGAAACGCGCGCTTAAGCACCAAATTTTCATTTTTGAAAAAATATTATTTCTTGATAAATATCAATTCTATATACTTCAAATTACTAGAAATCAGAAAAAATTATATTTTGTATCAATGCTTACAGCCATACGACACCTTGAAAGCCATATCTTTCAGCCGAGGAAAAATTCAACCACTCAAGCAGTGAAAATTCACGTATATTACATAGTTTATAACTTTTCCCCTAATTAACTTTTCAACTTCCAAGAATTATATGCGCTTTTTATACCCTTCTAAATATATTAAAGCCTTTGCAATGTCAATTATTTTTATTTTTAATTTAATTAAGCCTTACGTAATTAAGGTGTGCAAAAATCTCTTATTCCTTTAACTAAGTAAACTTTCACAGGCAATTACACAAAAACACCAAAAACCCATTACTGAAATTAATATATATTATTACGTGAACATTATTGAACATTTTTCAGGTGAATTCAGCTGCTCTGGTCTGCCCCTCTCAAAATTATGACCGTTTAATGTTTACATTAATGGTGCTTGGAAAGAGCATTATTACCTCCGGACATAATACCGAGAACGTTTACTTCTTGAAAATGTTTAATCTTCTCAACTTTCGGATTTCCATTAATTGCATAATATTTTCAATTTCTTTTTGAACATATTTCTTCTTTAAATTTGCCAAATTTCATTGTTTTTCAATAAATTTAAACATATGAAATTGAGATCTGCAGAACTGAAATATGCAATAAGTGAAATTTGACAAGCAATAACATTAAAACCTCTAAAAAATCTCTTTGAAATTAAAGTATGTGATTAAATACACATATTTAATTAGTTTTTTGTTGACAACAACAACCTTGGCCAACCTCTTTCAAAATGGCATCTATTTAAACCGTACATGACGAGGTTGAAAAGAAGCGTGATTTTCATTAATTAGGTGATCTTTTACGGGAAATAACATAGAAACAAGTAAAACATTTCCAAAAAATTAATAACTATTATTAAGTGGACATTTGTTAATGTTTTTCGTTAACAAAAGCCGCCTCGGCTGGCCATTTTTAAAATTGCGACCGTTTAAACTTTAAATGACGAGGTTTGAAAGAAAGCGTCATTTTCGTTCGTTAAGTTATTTTTAATGAGCAATTACACGAAAACACACAAAAACATCTCCATGAAATTAATAAATATTATTAATTGGACATTTGTTCATGTTTTCTCGTTAACAGCCGCCTCAGCTAGAATCTTTTAAAATGGCGATCGACCTTAAATTTTATTTGATGTTTGAAATAAAGCGCCATTCCCCAAACTAAGTGAATTTTCCAGACAATTATTCAAAAACAGCTGAAAACATTTCTGTGAAATTAAGAACTATAATTAATTGGGCATTTGTTGACGTTTCTTCGTAAGGGTCGATCCATTTTAAGTGGACCAGAATTTAATAAATTGGTCGCTCGACCATCTCGAAAAAATTTCATATTTTGTACATAAATTTCCTTATGTTTTGGCTGTTCAAAGCCATCTTCAACTTTTTTTTATTGTACCTGGTTTACAAATGGCGGCCATTTTTGTTTCGCGCCGAGCGCCATTTTTCGCGTTCGCAGACATTTACTCGTTCCTAAATTGCTCAGCTCTCGGTTGTTCTAGCATTCTAGAATAAAAAGCATTCAAATCAGCATACTCTGGCCTGCAAATCGAAATATTATTTACATATTTTCTATGTCTTTATTTGGGAAATATTTGCAACCAAATCTTTGGAACGCGAATGAACGAAATTCGATTTTCAGAGAGTAATTTTTCAAAGAAGTAATAGAATCTAAGCCTTAATTTTTTCTGTGCTTTTACACACAACAGTATACTTACTTTTTGTAAAATATCACTGGTATATAACGTACCCCTTGAAAATTACATCCTCTTGAAAATTGGAATTTTGGATTTTTTCCCAATTTTGAACTGTAATATCTCTGTTGGGGGACCAGATAAAAATCTGAAAATTGCACACATGCTAGACCGCTATAATACCAAACTTCAGTAAAAATTACAACTTTTAGATTTAACTCGAAGTATTTTTAAAAAAATTGAAAACTTACGAAAAAAAAAGGCTTCATTTCCCCATTGAGGATACATTGTGCCAAGTAGTAATCACATTATTGTGAAGCTATTTTAAACTAAAATCTACATTGATTTAAAATAATTAGTTATACTTAATAATTAATTTACATAAAAGTGGCCTTGTGGGGGAATGAGGTTGTGAGAGAGAGAGAGCAGCGGACCCCTTTTTTTGTATATCCGGGAATATCCTGTTCTCCTTCCCCCAACACCTTCAATAGTTCAACTTATTTAGAGGGGTTCGAAGGACCAGCTTTGGACAGGTTGCATCTGTTGTGTAAGATTGCTGCTATTATAGCTTAAGGAAAGTAAGTTCACAATTGACATAAAAAACATATATTAAATTAAAGCATAATAGAGGTACAGTGTGTGATCAACAATTAGACATGCAGGCACTTTCTTCAGACTCATTACACATGGTTAGACGGCAATTCAAACCAGCGTTGCTGGATCATCACACAACACGTGGCACAGGCAGCATTTCAGGCAGTGGTGTTGTATTCCCCTCGCGTTGGGCGATATAAGGGAGAAATGCTTAGGATGAAGAACCGTTGCAGTCTGGCGCTCGCCAGAAACGCACCATCACATCACACGTGGTACAGGCAGCATTTCAGGCAGCGTTGTATTCCCCTCGCGTTGGGCGATATAAGGGAGAAATGCTCAGGATGAAGAACTGTTGCAGTCTGGCGCTCGCCAGAAACGCACCATCACATCACACGTGGTACAGGCAGCATTTCAGGCAGCGTTGTATTCCCCTCGCGTTGGGCGATATAAGGGAGAAGCTCGTAGTGCAGATTGTTGCAGCTTACGGATGCTAAACGCTGCACCTTGAATTGAACATGTAGCGTACTTCGAAAACGACACTCGGCGAGCGTTGCACAAACTAGGCCTTAAAGTAAACCTGTAGCACATGTGGGAAAACAGCGTTCCGCGAGCATTGCATTCAGCGTGCATACTGCCAGGAGGCTCACACAAGACTGAACTCCGGATGCGTCGGGTGACGCACGGAGAAAAACTCGCAGCCAATGAGCGAGTGACATTGGAAATTGAGCTCTAATGATTAAAATGAAAACGTTTGCGTTTTATAAATTTTATAAATAAGTTTTATAAATGTTTTAATTGAGATTTTGAATTTGGTGAATTTTGTTTTAAACGCATTATTGATTTGATTTGTAATTTTGTAATTTTATATGACAGCGATTACGATTTCTCGGAAGCGCTCGCTGTTTGATTGTTGTTTTCGCTTTGTGCCGGAATGAAGCTGATAAATGTTACTGCTCAATTATTTTACAGGCGTGCTTTCTTAAAATTTTAAGGAGCCGTATTCGCTCCGCTGTCCCCCCAGAAATATTATAATTAATATTATTTCTTATATTATTATGTAGTGTGCTCCGACAGGCCTAATATATAATTTTCAATATTACGTATACTTTACTCTAAAACAAACTTACAATTTGACATCTACGTCCGTAATTGAAAATGTGGTTATCTTGATTTTGAAATCTGAATCGCTTAAAACAAAATGTATTTATAAAATACAACAAATAAATAAATTCAGCGTTTTGTTTATGTTTTTGCGTTTAAATTTGCCATTCTAGTTACTATTTCTGAATGTTTCTGCAGAAATACGGACGGTCGCACCGTATTTCTTAGTGAAAATAACGTGACTGAATTAACAGATAATGCAAGAGAATCAGCGGATATTAGACCAGTTTAGGAAAGCAGAGTCGATGCTACTGCCAAACTTGACACCGCACATCTGCTTATTTCTTAGAATATCATCAACCGAAGATTCGTGTATCTGACAAAACCAACGCGGAGGGCCGAGGATGCAATGCACTCTCTAGATTGCACAGGCTTTTCAATCGTTTTCTATGAGTTTGTGGCTTGAGGGTTGATATTGTGGGTTGTGGCTTGAGGTTATACGTAATATTGAAAATTATATATTAGGCCACTTTTATGTAAATTAATTATTAAGTATAACTAATTATTTTAAATCAATGTAGATTTTAGTTTAAAATAGCTTCACAATAATGTGATTACTACTTGGCACAATGTATCCTCAATGGGGAAATGAAGCCTTTTTTTTCGTAAGTTTTCAATTTTTTTAAAAATACTTCGAGTTAAATCTAAAAGTTGTAATTTTTACTGAAGTTTGGTATTATAGCGGTCTAGCATGTGTGCAATTTTCAGATTTTTATCTGGTCCCCCAACAGAGATATTACAGTTCAAAATTGGGAAAAAATCCAAAATTCCAATTTTCAAGAGGATGTAATTTTCAAGGGGTACGTTATATACCAATGATATTTTACAAAAAGTAAGTATACTGTTGTGTGTAAAAGCACAGAAATAATTAAGACTTAGATTCTATTACTTCTTTGAAAAATTACTCTCTGAAAATCAAATTTCGTTCATTCGCGTTCCAAAGATTTGGTTGCAAATATTTCCCAAATAAAGACATAGAAAATATGTAAATAATATTTCGATTTGCAGGCCAGAGTATGCTGATTTGAATGCTTTTTATTCTAGATTGCTAGAACAACCGAGAGCTGAGCAATTTAGGAAAGAGTAAATGTCTGCGAACGCGAAATATGGCGCTCGGCGCGAAACAAAAATGGCCGCCATTTGTAAACCAGGTACAATAAAAGAAAGTTGAAGATGGCTTTGAACAGCCAAAACATAAGGAAATTTATGTACAAAATATGAAATTTTTTCGAGATGGTCGAGCGACCAGTGCTGGACCACTTAAAATGGATTGACCCGTAAACAACAACCGCCTCGGCCTGCCAGCTGTAAAATGGCGACTGTATAAAATTTTCATGATGTGATTTGAAAGAAAGCGCCTTATCCAAAAGTAAGTGATTTTGACGAGCAATTACACACAAACAACTACATATACTTTCATGAAACTCATAAATGTTATTAAGTGGACATTTATTAATATAGTTTCGTTAACAAAAGTCACCTTGGCCTGCCTTTTTGAAAATGGCGAAAGTTTAAACTTTACACGAGGTGCTTTGAAAAAAGTGCCATTTCAATTAACTAAGTGACTATTGACGAGCAATTATAAAGAAATAAAAACATATTTCTGTGAAATAAATATTTGATTTTAAGTAAACAATTGAAAAAAAATCGTCGCCCGGCATTGCCTCTAGCTGTGAAAGTACAATCAGCAATCAAAGCGTCAGCACTGGATGTCATGCCAGAAGTGGCATAATAAATAAATAAACAATAGAAATTAAGGGAAATATTATATGCGCGCGTTTCGACCCCGTTCAGACCACCATGGCCCCTATATTTTATCAGTTATGGAGTTTAAAGAAGGCAGTGGTACCATGTAAATAATTGCAGTGCGCGCAGTAAAATCAAATACGTTATGAAAAAACGTACTTTTAAAAACTGATTTATTACTTTATTACTCCTTTAAAATTATATTTTGTTTTTCTTTGGTAATATAACAAGAACAACAAAAGACATCAAATTAATTATTGTGAACATGTAATTTAATTGTACATTTGATTAATTGTAATTTGATAAATTGGTCAGTGACACTTCAAAACATACATTTATATCTAAAATGCTTCTTTTTTCTTTGCTTTCTTGTTAGTTATTTGAATCTTGTTATTCACCGATTCTTCAATGTATGACTAGGGTACACTTGTAGACTACCATCCTCCATGACCGCCATTACCTACGAGAAACGTCGCGGATGTTCTCCTAAACGAATGAATAGAGTATCTTTCTGCATTTGGTAATTTTAAAAAAATTGCAATATTTTTTGGTATTTTCGGAAATGTAATGATACCAATTGGATTGCAACATCTGACGTTTCCCTAAAAATCTTAGACACTATGTTCGTTTCCGAAACCTCTTCCTATGAAATTCTCAAAATAATCAGTAAATTAAAAAATAAATATTCAGCCGGTTTAGATGAATTTCCGGATTGTTTGTTAAAGACGTGCGCGCCAGCCATTATACACCCGTTAACTCACATATTTAATGCATCCTTATGCACCGGAATTTTTCCAGATATGTTTAAAACAGCTAAGATTAAGCCGCTCTTCAAAAAAGGCAACAAAAATGAAATTCAAAATTATCGGCCAATGTCAGTTTTTTCAAAAATATTAGAGAGACTTTTTTATGTGCGAATGGAAACCTTTCTCAATAAACACAACGCGTTTTCAAATTGCCAACATGGATTCTGGAAATCAAAATCTACGGAAACAGCCATTTTTTCATTTCTTAAGGACGCTGCCTCATCATTGGATCGAAACGAAGCAACTATTGGAATATTTTTAGATCTTTCAAAAACTTTTGACGTCATTGATCATAACATTTTACTTTCAAAATTACCTTTGTATGGAATCCGTGATATTGCTCTAGATTGGCTATGTTCGTACCTTAAACTACAATCTCAGAGAGTAGAAATACCTCACTGGAATGATGGAACGTTAGGTACACACCTTTCCGGTTCTTTGCCAATTGCACGTGGAGTCCGCAAGGATCGATTTTAGGCCCTATTCTCTTCCTATTATATGTAAATGACATGCCCTTGGCGATTCGAAACGGAAGAACAGTTCTCTTTGCGGATGATACAAATATTCTTTGCAACAAAGAAACCGTAAATAGTACAATATCAGACGTTTCAAATTGGTTCCGTAATAACAAATTAAAAGTAATTGAATAGAAAACTGTTTCAATACAGTTTTCCATATCAAATAAAAAATTCTGTACTCCATTGAAAATGAACGGTGTGCCATTGACTGATGTTAATGTAACAAAATTTTTAGGTCTATCAATTCAGTCAAACCTCAAATGGAATGCCCACTTAAATGAATTGAACACAAAATTAAGTTCATTATCTACGCGTTCAGAATTCTTTCAAATTCCGTCAGCCTTCATATAGCTCGTTGTGTATATTTTGACTATGTTCACTCCCGCCTGAGATATGGCATAATATTCTGGGGAAACACATCTTATAGCTCACAGACTTTCAGATTACAAAAAAGAATTGTACGAATAATAACACTGGCCGACATTTTTAAACTTTTGAAAAGTTACAAAAACAAAACTCACTGATTCTGACTAATTTTGGGTCGCTGAATACGAATATGATAGCCGTTTTACTGGATTCGCTCGTATTTTTGTGTAACGCGTAGTTGCCAAATTTACCATAATAGGCATAATGATCTATCTTGAAAGTACCGGAGAGTGAGTTTTTTGACAGCAAAAAGGGAATCAATTTCGTTTTGGCACTTGTGTCAAAGACAATCAATTTTTAAAATTATATAAATTAATTTATTAAATCTAAACGATTAAAAAACTATATATTCAGTTAGTTTACTAGCACTATACTTTAGCATTTACATACTCAGAATAGTTTATAAGGTATAATGTTCACAGATGTATACAGACCACTTAGTTTCGGAAAACATTGTTTAAGATACTTACATCCTTCAACTTCTTTGTCTATTCCTTTAAGAAATTCATGAGATCCAGCTTAATGTGCAGAGTTGGAAGCAGTACCTTGTCTGGATCGATCAGAGGTTTATACTTGACATTGTCGTTACCGGGCTTAAATTACTCTCTGGAGGCCACTCCTTTTGTGAGAAATTTTTCCTGTAGCTCTTGAATCCCAAAAATACAAAAACAAAAGTGCTTTGTAAATCCATCTTCCAGACATTAGTCTGTTCCAGACATTGGTCTGGTGGAACAGAGTGTGCCACAGGCAGCTTATTTCCATTATGAAGCAAAACTGCTTTCAGACTGTACTTAGATGAATCTACGAGAACCAACCTAATGGATTACGTTAGATTCCTAACTCATTCATCAGGCCAATGATGTCCGTACATACGCAAAGGTAATCTTCCATTCTGTAATATTCTGAAAAAGGCTCGTTCCTTTTCCTGTACCGAGTGTTAAGTAGTTCCGGGAGCCAGTAAATTCCATTCTTTGAGTCTAGCACCCAAGAATTAAGCTTTCTCTTTCGAAAGTTGTAAGTCTCTTACTAAATCGTTCAATTCGTGTTGGATGAAATAAGTCTCATCTTTTAAGTGGAAGAAACTATCTCTCAGATCTTCATCTGCAGATATTGAGTTAGTGTCCTCATCGGTTCCTGAAAGTGCTGCAATATCGATAGTTTCCCAATCGTTCGGAGGAGTAGGTGCAGGTAAATTTTCTCCATGAGGCACTGGTCTGATCGAGAATCGCAAGATTGAATATTCGATGGCACACTGTTTCTTCTTGTTACTTCCAGCTGTATTCGTCATACAGAAACAAAACGCCATAGTGATTCCGGGGTTCTCTCCATATCATCGGAACAGCAAAAGGCATCCTTTTCATGGATCCTTTAAGTCAGGTCATCAGCCCAGCTTTTATCCTGATCCTCAAACTTACAGTCAAAAGAAAAATAATATAATTCCCTGACAACATCATTCATCGACCTGAGACTTAACCATAACACGCCACAGATGTAACAATCAGCCTGGTGAGTTTTTACAACCTCTGCGGGAAGAACTTGACATTTTGCGCAGGAAAGCGAAACTTAGAACCACAGAAAAAACATGAAATCACTTTATGATAACAGTAAAACATTTCCGAAAATACGGGACAATAACTGAAGTTACTGAGTAAAACTTCGTAAGTCGATTCCCACGACAAACATTTTCATACTTCAGAAATTACTTACTGCAATACATACTCGTAAGAGTAAGACTGATCCACGACACAACGGCACTTCCTACTTTATATATTTGCTCGCCCGCGTCATCGTGCCGCCCATTGGTGCCCCATAGATGAGGGGGCTACATTCAGTGTGTAAAAAAACACCGAAAAACAAACAATAGAAGGGGAAGGAACACAAGTGTCAAGGTTTTCAATCATCGCGAATTTCTCTCCCTCCGTTGTATATGTAACAAGAATCTCCTGAATTTCACTAACTGAGTGAAATACTATTTATTTCTCATTCTAGGAACATTGTGGAACTGGTTACTTGATGACAACTGAAGCCAAAATGGTAAAAACTGGCAACTACGCGTTACACAAAAATACGAGCTAATCTAGAAAAAAGGCTGTCAATTTCGAATGCAGCATCCTGAAATTAATCGGAATTAGTGGTTTTCCTTTTTGTAACTAAATGGACGTCAGCCTGTGTAATCAATCCAACCCACGTGATTCTTGTAAGTCACTCTTTATTAATCTAGGAATTTTACCATTACCTTGTCTCCTGATTTACGAATCAGTAGTTTTTGTCAAAATGACTTACTTAAGGGCGGGAATATATTTTCAGCAAACGCCGATGTCTATAAGTATAACACACGACGTAGTAATCATATTCACCAGGTGGCAGTATGAACAGCTCACTACAAAACATTCACATACAATTCATGTACATTACTCTACAACACTTTGCCAGAAGACATTAAACGATTAAATTCAATAGAAAAGTTTAAGTCCCAAGTAAAGTCTTTTCTGCTGCATAACTGTTTCTATACAATTCGAGACTATACCGAGCATCAAAAAGGAAAGTAGCATTAATTTTAACATGATAGTTAATGTAGTTATTTATCATTTGGACTGAATTATTCTAAAGAACCTGTAACAAGTATTGTACCACAGTTTCTGGGTTGATGGGCCCCATCTCGATCAGGTTTTTCGTCCAGTTTCCCTGATCCTTGAGCAAATGCTGAGATGGTCCCTTGTTTTGCTTCTGGACATAAATGTAACTTCATTACTTGTGCAAGTCTTCTGAAATTCAGTGGGAAATATAGTTATTCAAATTATCGTTTTTCATATTATCGCGTCAAAAAGTATTATTCTTCCATGAAGAACACGAGGGTTCAGGGCAGGAATTTATAGCTAATTTACCTTTGAAAATATATTTTATTATATAGGAGCGAATATTTTGTCAACGAAACTCGAAAAAAAACTTTCTTTTCTGTATTCAAAATTCGACTAGAATATGGTTTAGGATAGAGACCACAGAATTATGAAAACGTACACAAAATTCACTTCTCCCCATAGCTCGTCACACGCAGTTTTAAACTGTTTTTCACGTAAATAAATAAATAAATAAACATTTACCATGAGCATAAATAAGCATTTACCATGATGGTAAAACAAAAACTTTTTTTGTATTTAACGTGTAAGGGTCTTAAGGAAATGTTATTGTTACAGACTTCAACATAATTGAATTCTTCACTGTATACGATAGTAATTATTCTGGGCTTGTAATTTTTGTCGCTTCAATGTTCACTATCAATACAGCATCTTTTTCTTTCACTTCGTTGATGCACAAATTGTACTATTCGACACGTCTACAACCACCAAATATGCCAAAACAAGCAACAGCCTGAAAATCACACCAGTTATTAATACAATACACCAGTTATTAAATAAAACCTAAATATTATTACCTCTGTCATTTTTACACCTTCATTAAAAGAAAAGTTTCATCATCAGCTTTTGTAAGAAATGTGCTTACATCTTGTTGGGAAAATACCATTGCCTTTATAGGTTGATATCCCACATTTGCTTGTTTCATAAGTAAACTTACTTTATGAAAAGTTCCAATATCAATATTCTCTTTGATCTTTAGCATTTCCTTTAATTTGGAATAAGTGCACCAAGGTGTCAACGCTTTACATGCTGTGGACTTAATGTTTAAAGAAGCATGCATTAAAGTAATAAACGTCTTTATTCTAGCATGTGCAAATACTAACTTAAGCAACCTGCTCCGACAGATTCGGAAGAACAGGAGATTCGCTTAATAAATTTGCGTATTTTTTATCCATCCATTTCCTAAACTTTAAGTATATTTTCTCATAAAGTTTGCAAGACTTTTTCGGTATCATAGCATTTTCTGCTTTTGCAGCTTCTTCCACAATTTCTCTAGGCAAATCCATTATGTTTGAACCGCGACTGTCAAACTAATTGCCATTTGTAAACAAATTAGTTGCTTAGGTAGCATTCATGACGTCAAAACATGAATTCGAGAACTACTACAACTACGAATTTCAACTTAAAATCTAAATTCATTTCGCTTCCTTAAATCCTTATAACACTGTTATACAAAAAATAGTGTATGCAGCTCGTTTATAATGTTACTTTTTTGCGCTCATAAGAAGATATTACCGTACTCACTCCTAACGTCGTTTGTTCGGTAATATCTTTTTATTCGTGCAAAAAAGGACATTATAAACCAATTGCAAAATATGCTATTGTCATTTTCTTAATTTTTCGGTTTGCTATCGGTAGAACGGAAATATTGCACTAAGGATTTGCTTTTGCTCATCTTCAGGTTTAGAATCAATGCTTATTATGTAAGTTTTTGTTTTGTTTTGTTTTTGCTTTTTCAGATCATTTCATGTCTGTTCTTCCAGAAAAAAATTAAATCGTTGCATACGTTCTGGACCTGTAGGATTGTGCTAAAAGCTATTTTATAAATGTTAAATTTAATTTTGTGCTGACTGGTGGCAGAGGTATTATGGTATTATGTGAGGAAGCTTGAAGCACTTATACCTGTGAAAATAAAAATACAAGATATTTATCGGTTCACAATTGCATTGATTGGTACTATTCTAGCAATAAGATATAGTAAAAAAAAGTTAAGTGGTAAATTTCCCATATTAATTCATAGATGATTCATGAATAATACATTTTGCTCTTGAAAAATAAAATTAAGATGCATGTTCAAAATTACTTACCCTTCTCAATCCATGAATGATTTGTGCTATTTCATTTCTTCTCAGCTGACCTCTTTGTCTCACATTTTGGTCATTTACACCATCATCTTGGATTAGTTCTTCTTCGTCATCTTGTACTCCAGGTTCAGGAAAATCTTCATCTTGCAAATATTTTGTTATGTTATGCAAAATACAACAACATAAAATCACTGAAGGAATCTTCTCTGTGGACAATCTTATTCTACTTTGTAAAATAGGGAACCGTTGTTTTAATTGTCCAAAACACCTTTCTATTATCACTCTCTCTGTTTTAAATAATCGGTTAAAGGCTCTTTGGTCTGGTGTAGTGGGATTTTGATACGGGGTCATGAGCCATGGAGCAATAGGATATTCTGAATCACCTAGGAGGAGAGCATTTGCCTGGTTTGATATTACTCTGCACACATTGGAGTTTCTCCATATTCTAGCATCGTGTACAGATCCAGGCCAGGACACAACAATACTTGTGAATTCCTCCTTTCCATTGCATGTAGCTTGAACATTCAAGCTGTGGTGACCTTTTCTGTTAATGTACTCATCTCCATGCCTTTGAGGCCTTTTAATTAATATGTGAGTGCAGTCCACAGCCCCGATAGCAGCTGGAAAAGAATAACGTTCTTGCCATTCCATCTTGGCAGAATCAAGAGACACTGCTGTAGTAGGGAATTTAATCCATTCATTCCTTTTCTCCACAATTCTGTTCAGTACATTTGAAAAGGTTTTGGATATGGTGCTCTGATCTACACCTATATCCTCAGCCACTCCAATTTGGAAACCAGGATCCGCCAAGTATCGCAAAAATATTCTCATTTTTGTTTCATTATTTAATGCCCCACCCCTGTTTTCATTGTATTCGCCGAGAAAATAATTCGCCAACCACTGAACATTTTCCGAGTGAAAACGGTACAAAGTTTTATACTTCCTTTCTTCAGTAAATCTTTTCTCCTTGTATACCTTTTGTTGGCGACATCGTACGAATTCTTCCATCATTCACTCCAGATAAGTAACTCACTACTTAAAACACTCACTACTACTTCACTCACTCACTACTTAAAACACACAAGTCGTACATAACCTTTTTTCTAACCCTCCAATACGATTTGAGTCACCTACAGAGGTTGCTCCGAAAATTGGAAGTAAATGCTTCGTACTAAAAGGAAATTCTCAATTTTATTCATACAAAAAGTAAGCAATTGCTTCTCGGTCGAGTAGTTCCTCACCAAAGAAGAAATCGCTCAAAATAAGAGCAATTACTCACGTCGTTTATTCATACTGCTTGAAGCAATTGCTTTGAAAACTCGAGAAAGAAGTATTTTCTCATTTTTATTCATATCACTCAATATCCCCAACCTATCAAAACTAAATATTTCATGATAATCCCTTTAGCGTGTTTATATAATATGAACTTATCACGGACTGAACAACCTCATAGAGTAAATACAAACCCATTTTTAGAGCAAAAGTTTATATGCTAATTTTTTGCTTTCCAAAGGGCTGTTGCAAGTTCCAAAGACTTCGCGGGCGACGTGATTTAAACAAGTGTGTTATTTGTGCTTTATAAAGCTCTAGGGTAAATATCTGTGATAAAAACGAATGATGTATCAGAAATACGTACACGTTTTGACTTTTAAATGTTTATTTAGCATGTATTACTTTGAACAATGAGTTAGTATTTCAATAAGTCTTCCAAACTACATATTCAAAGTCTTGAAAATGCGGAAAAGTCGGAAAAAGTTCGACGTATTTGAATTAGGCGCGTAAATTTGACCCAAACATGGCAGCCAGCGCAAGCATCAATTTGCAACGGAAGAACGGCCATTATCATAGGATTGTAGGTTCTTGGCTCTGTCCATCTGGAGGATTAGCATTGTTGTGTTCATAACCTGAAAATTAAGTTGAACGATGGCGGGTCCACTTGAAACTTCCGCATTGATTGAATAACGTTCTGCGATTCATTTTGAACTTGCTGAGGCTGAAAAACCAGCCAATATATAATCTTGAACGACTAAAGTGTGGAGAACCGTGGAGTTGTAAGAACCGCGAGAATGTTTATATGTGGGTAGAACAGTTCAAAAGCGGTCGAGGTTCAGTGACTGACAAACATCGTTCTGACTGCATCAGCAGGAAAGGTTTTGTCGACTGTGTTTGGGGATGGTGTAGGTGCGTTTTTTGTGATTATCACGAAGAACGGCGTATAATAAACAGCCAATACTGCTTAGATATTCTTTTGAACAAGGTGAAGCCAGTCATGAGAGAGAAACGTCATGGATCTCAAAGGATTCTCCAGCAAAACAACAATCGTCCTCATACTGTTCAACAAAATCCGTGAAACCATCGACAAAATGGGTTGGGAGGTACTGCCTCATCCCCCTTACAGCCCCGATTATGCACCGTCTGATTTCCATTTATTTGGTCCATTGAAGGAGGAATTACGTGGGAAGAAGTTCCAGGATAACGAGGTTGTCGAAAAAATTTGTGGCAAATTGGTTCAAACATTAAAAAAATAGTTCTTTAGAACCGTTATAAAAAACAGTAAGCCGTTGGAACAAGTGCTTAAATGTTGGTAGGAAATATATTAAAAAGTAGGAAAAGTTCTGTTTTGTAAAATTAAACGTGTATTTCTCCAGACCAATTTATCTCTTTAATTATTGAATGCCCCTCGTAATACGTGCCACATTCTGTGGCACCACTAGTTTTTTTTGGGGGGGGGGATTAATAAAAATGGTAAAAATCTTTTTCCTCTACAACACTTGAACTAAATGTAGTGTATGTTTTCTAAGTGATGGAAAATTATTTTCCAAAAATAGGCAAACGCAGAGGGTAGAAAAATATATACATTTCTGTGTGTTTTTTGGCCTTTTTAACTCCTATAACCGGGCTCTGCTAATGTAGAAGTGGATGAATCTTGTTGCGAAATTTAGAAAAAAATCCTATAACACTTGGTGTAGCCAAAATCCATTTTTGTTGGTTCTTGATAACGAAATGTCGATTGACGGTAAAACGTCAATCTGTCCGTCTATTTTGAACATTTTCAAAATGTTAAAAAAATTGCCCGAAATTTTACGATTAAATTTTGTTGGTGAATTTAGCGAAGGACGTTTAATAGAATTGTGAAAGTACCATTTTCCTTAAAATCCCCCATTTTTTCGAAAATTGTAAAAAAATATTTCAAAACTACAAAATTGAAGACAGATCAGACAAAATCTGTTGCATATATTATCTCTTTAAATAAGGTCATATTCAATGTTTTGGAAAAAACTAATAGTTTTAGTGTAATTATCGCTTGAAATGTACGAAAATTGTGTTTCTCAAAAAACAACTCAAAATTGATTGTTTAAATTTTCTTCACGTATGTAATAAAGGACGGTAAAAAATATGACGGTAGTCCTATTTTCGGGTATTGCGCGGTTTTTTTCGAAAATTGCAAAAACATTGAAAACTACAAAATTGAAAATAAAGATTTTTGCCTTAGACAAAGTCTGTTGTAAACAATTTGCTCTTTAAAAAAGTTTTGTGCAGTTTTTTTGTGAAAGTTTGTAGTTTTCGCGTAATTTGTTTGAAATTATTGAAACATATTTAGGCGTGTCGTCGTACATAAAGATAACATTGCAATATTGCGAGAAAATATGTGCTGTTGTAGCACCACTAGTTTAGTATTTTTGGGAAAATCTTGTAATTGTAATTTTGTAAATCTTGTAAAAGCGTTAAGTTGGGACGAAACATTTGTTTTTAGTCTAATTTGTGAACTCAGGCTAGTAAATATTTTCTAATGAGTGGCTAAATATGCTCAAACGATGGACAAACGTATTCACAAGAAAATTCAGAATTTTGAACTTTTTTCGGGCAAACTTCACGGGGGTTAGGTGCACAGCTCTTTTCACAGTAGAGTATCCTGAGCACATTTCTAGGATTTTTTGAAAAGTGATGGCGTTTGTACTACTTTCGTTGGGTTCATCGTCAGCCGTGTACCAATTTAATATTGCGAACGGGTAATGGAAATTGTAAATTGGTTTCTTTCTTATCGAAAAGATACATCGTAACTTGCTGGTTTGTTCGCAGATATTTGCATGTTTATATGGTTTAGGACAGTGCGTGCGTGACAATCGAATCAATATGAAGACAATGAAATGATTGTGCATTTATCTATAAGCGGGTATGCCTGCTTTCTGACATTGTTTATTTTGAGTAATGTAAACATTTATTAAGCGAAATTCACATTTAGAACATAAATTCTTTTGAAATATTTAAAATCAAGTTAAATGTCAAAATCAAATATAAAAAATCAAGTTAACAAACCACTATGTATAACGTTTCCACATTTTCAACTGAATAAATAAACGTTGTAACAACAAATTAATAATTCAATATATGAATTAATTAATCCAATAGAACAATTAATTAAATAATGAATTGAACATTTCTTAGTACCTTTTTTATTTACGCTTGCATTGCATATCGGTTCTATATTTTCATTCTGAGTATTAAATCTCAGTGATGTGTAAGTTAATAAATCACGAAATGACATTTCTTGATACCTCCCTCATTTACGTTTGCAAGGAATCTAAGTTATATTTATTCATTCTAGTACATTACTAAATATCATTTCTCTGGAAACTGTTTATTTTTCTACATTGAGAGATATATTACAAATTCAGATTTACAAATACCAAATTTAGGAAATGCTATTTTTCCCATAATTTAAAAGCGTACAATTCTTGTGGATCGTCTGGTGTCCAGCTCCATTGCAAATACTTACGGCTGAACCAACAGCTATACAATCCGATCCCTGGTCTCTGCACCCAATCAGGAAGGCCCGGTGAGTAGTTGAGGGCGATGGTGATGGCCACGATGATAGTGGGGCCACCCCAAGCGAACAGCGAGTAGTACAGCAGGCGGCGGCCAGCGTATCTCGCATCGTTGACCGGCAGAAGGTCCCTAACACACAACATCCCACTAGGTTACAGAAGCCAAACATTTGATCTATTCTCCGTTCACACTAAGAAAAAAGTGGAATTAACCAATAGTACCTGCTTTGGGATGTTTGACATTGGTTAGTTGACGCGATACAGCTTCAGGCGTGTTCATGTGCAGAAGAAAATAGTTTTCGATGTAGTGGCTCATTTCTCTCACAATGTTAAAATTCCAGACGAAATTTACAATCTACAACCCAAATTCTAAAATGAGGAGACCATTGTTCCCCGTCTGCCCTTCCGGAAAAGGAGATATCGATATCAGTGACAGTTCTGTGTCCATCGCCAGTTTGGTATCAGCTCTAGTGTAAAAAATGAATCTGTGAGAGTCGAAAGGCGAACTCAACCCCACACACGTGCTTTTCTAACTAGAGCTGTTTATTTCCTTAGAACTGACGACAGATTCAGGTTCGGGCACGCACGGTGGGAGACAGTAAGTTTATGCAAAGCGAAGGGATCAGTTTAGAGATTTTTGTCAAGCAGTTCGGAACGTTCGCCTACAGATATCGGAGAGTGGTGCAGGTCCTTCCGCAGTGAAACACCACAGCGGTAAACTATTACGGAGTGGTGAAAATCGTGTGGTATTGAACGGTGTTAATACATTTTTGCATAAAATACGGACTTTCCTATTACGCAAATTGCAGAACTCACTGCAGCATTACACAGGATGTGGGAGGTAGGTGGCTTCAGTAACAGTGTCGTGGACAAGATAGTCATTGGAGGTTCCTGTTCCAAGACTGAATCATCTGCTTCAGACATGGAAGGAATTGAACCTCTTACTGAAGTAGAGTGATCGTAAGTAAATTGTTTGCATGCGATTAAAGAGTGTATATGAGTTAATACAGTCGAAATAATTTAATTTGGATATTGACATTCGCTTGCTCTCTTCCTTCTGTAAATGTTTTTTTAAAAAAATTAACTTGACAAACTGGTTGTTAAGGGTGATTTGATTAGTTATACTATCAAGTGGTTTTGTTTTAATGTTTGGAAAGATGCACATGCGGTGCTTTTAGCAATGTTAATATTCGCCTAGTGCTCTGCAAAAGTCGGGTTCTCTTTTCCAGCGATGACCGACTATCCCTGTGCGCGTGGCGGAAAGTAGTGCGACCGCAATCGGCGATTGAGAATCGGAGCAAGGCTGATGAATACCTCGGGTTTGTTTACAACCGCTTTCTTCTAAGGGAAAACGAAGAATACATATGGGAGGATCTTGTAAGTGCTTAAGAGGATGCATTGTATTTAGGAATATTTTTTGAAATAATAATGATTAAAAATGTATTAAAATAAAAAGAATGTGTTCATAACGAGAATATTCGTTTGAAATATGTTGCTTTCAATATGTTAGATTGTTTTAAATTATTTTATCAAAATTAGGAATAAATTGCATTGGGCTTCGGCCTCCATATTACATTCTCCGTGATCCATCGCTGGCTTCTTTTACGAATCGTATGGTGTTTACGATACACTGCATTTAGGAAGTCAAATATAAAAAAACTTCACGTCTAAAAATGCCAAATATCCACAGATAATTAAATATTCTTCAACACACATGCAAACTTACCTTGAATAATAATTTATTTCTAAGCTACTTAAGATTAACTATTGACTGCAATTCTATCGATAAAAAATAAGCACTATAAACTAGATCTAGGTCAATTATCACCATTTTCATCGTTCTTACACCCAGATTCTTTTGATATTTGGTGCAGGTATTGATACTTTTCTCGCCTTTAATACCCTCTACGTATCGATATTGGACTAATATATTTTTAGAATAACTTGGGATAACATAGTAAATACAAGTGGTTATTCACACAAATGTTTGGAAATACTAATAATACAAGAAAAGGGTAAAAGGAATTATTTTTCTCTTTGAATTATTTAAAATGAATTAATGCAGTTAGCCAAGTCATACTTAACAATTAACATGAGTACTTAAAAAGTAACTAGTGAGAATAGTTAACTAGAAAGAAAGTAACAAGAAAGATTGGCACAGACCTTTCCGTATTAGTTTTCTATTTCCTTTGGTGTCAGGTAGTTATTCAAACTTGACACGTACTCTTGCCAGATGCTATCTACCGCCGACCAAACTACATTTTTTGGACATTTTCTCAATTTTTCGCATTCCTTAGAGAAGAACGGAAATATAATATTACGAATATTGAAGAACAGTAAAACCTCGTCCTAAATAGCAATTATCTTTGAAAAATCGTGAACAGTTTTTAAGAAAATAGCGTTTAAGCCCTACTGTAAGTGTGAAATTTAAAGCTCTATTTCAGTGGAATCTTTTGTATTTCAAAAAGCTTTATTTCAAGCCATTTAAAGCACTTTAACTCACAAATACAATAGAGTTTACAAATTGTGAGAAACGCGCTTATTATCGGTGTGAAAGATCAAAAAATTACATTTGTGTAATTTTTGAAAAAAAAAATAACCCAATATTAACTTTACGTCATACTGAGGAGTGCAATTGACACTATCCGTTCGGAAAATTTGAAGAAAAATGTTGTAACCATTTATGAGAAAATGGCGCTTGAACGTTGCTGAAAAGCGGAACATTAAGTTAGTTTTCACAGAAAACGGTTGGGTTTTCGAGAAACGTTACCAGACATTATTTAAAGCACATGTACTCATTAATATAATAATGTCAACAAAACGCCGCTAACGTAAATTACCGTTATTACCGACGTGAGAGACAAGTCAAAAGATTATATTTTTGTAATTTTTGAAAAAAAAAACAAAATAATAGAGCAATATGGTGTTTATTTGATCTCATGTAATACTTTTAGCACTATACCTACCAAAAGTTAAAAGAAAAAATTTGAATCCGTTTTTGAGAAAATCTTGTTTTTGTATTTTTTTTAAATTGCAAATATTTCCTGCAATGTTGCCAGAAAACTACTAAAATTTTCAAGAAAAAGTCGATGACCTTGATTACGGTCCGGCAATGAAGTTTTCCTGCCGAAAATTTGCCATTTTTTTCGCGCAGCATTACATTACTTTCTTGTTTGACCGCAAATATTGGGCGGCAGGGAAAACTCATTGCCGGACCGTGACAACGAAAAAGTGGATAAAAACAGTTGCTAAATTAAGAAAAAATATCCCCTAACACGTGGTGTATCCAGAATGCCCCTTTTGCGGGTTTGTGACACCGAAAAAAGAATTGAACGCAAAACGTCGGTCCCTCCGTCTGTACGTCCGTCCGGTGTATGTCAACAACACTTCCGCCTAAACTATGCGTAGGTTTTTTTTCCAAATTGAAGCAATTCCTATCTAACTGGCCTGAGTCAAAGTTCTGAGATTTTGAAAATCATTCATAAATTTTTGGCGGTACTTTACATGAAGCCCCCCAGACATCTTCAAAATTTTCTCAAAAAACGCTCCAAATTTTTTCTTTAATTTTCTTGTAAGAATAGAGTAAAATACTCTTAAGGTGGCATACGCTCCATTTCCGTTGTTGACTTTGAATTATCGAAAGTCGCAAAAGTTTCAAATGTATCGGCGTCTTCCTACAACTACAAAACTGAAGATAGAGTTTTTCCTTCAATTAAAATTTGTTTTCCAAAGTGAGTTCTATCATTAAGATCATGTACACTTTTTAGAAAATCATAGTAGTTTTCACTCAAATATTGCGCGCAATAGTGCACTTTTAAAAAATAACAAAAACAAGATTTTCTCAAAAATGGCTCCAACATTTTTCTTTAAACTTTTGTTAGGGATAATGCTAAATGTACCATATGAGATCACATCAATGCCATATGGCTAAATGCTTTTGTCTTTCCAAAAATTACAAAATTTTTTTTACTTGTATCTTACGTCGGTAATATTTTCATTAGTGGCGTTTTGTTCACATCAATATATTTATGAGTACATAAATATATATCTTTAGTGCTTTAAATAATATCCAGTAAACTTTCTCAAAAACTCAACCGTTTTCTGTGAAAATTCTGTGTTTCCGAAAATTCTGCATTTTCGGATACGTTCAAACGCCATTTTCTCACAAATGCCTCCAAATTTTGTCTTGAAATTTTTTAAGCGGGTAATGCTAATTGCCTCTTTAATACGATGTAATGTTATTTTGGGGTATTTTTTCGTATTTTTAAAAATTATACAAATGTAATTCTTTTGAAAGATCACTCACATCTTTAATACACACGTTACATGTAATATGTAAACATTATTATATTTGTGAGAGTAAGAGCTTCAAATTACTTCAAATAAATATTCTTGACAACTCAAACATTTTCTGTGAAAAAGAGCTTCAAATTTCGCATTTTTAGTAGCGCTGTAACGCCATTTTTTTAAAAAAAACTACAATTTTTTCAACGAAAATTGCCATTTAGGACGAGATTTCTGTGTTCTTTTATATCCGAAAAATTAATATTTTTGATCTACCATCAGCAAACCGATAAACTAAGAAAAAGTAAAAAAAATGTAGTGGCATTAGATGGCAGATGCAAGAGTATGTGACTAATTCCAAATAGCCCAGATACAAGGAAACAGAAAATTAATTCGGGAAAGTATGTGCCATTCTGTAACACCACTAGTTATACATATGAATACATGTGCTTAAATAATGTCAAGATGAGTTTCTCAAACACTCAATTTTTTCTGTAAAAACTAGCCCAAAATTCCGCATTCTCCGAAAAGCCTAAACGCTGTTTTCTCAAAAATGGCTCGAAATTTTTTCTTTCAACTTTTGAAACGGATAGTGGTGAATTACACTCTTTAATATGACGCAAAATTGAACTTGGGGTATTATTTCGTTTTTTCAAAAATTTCACTTTTTGTAGACATCGTTATTATGCACCTTTCCAGCAATTTGCAAACACTATTGTATTTGTGAGTTAAAGTGCTTCAAATGACATCTATTGAAGTTTTTCGAAACCACAAGATATTCCTGTGAAGCGCGTGAATTTTCGCATTTACAGTAGCGCTTGAACGCCATTTTCTTAAAAATGGCTCCAAAAGTTTTAAAGAAAACTGCTATTTAGGAAGAGGTTTTATTGTTCTTTAATATTCATAAATAATGTTTCCGTTCAACTATTGAGAAACCGAAAAATTAATAAAATGTCGAAAAATTGGCAGCTGGCAAGAGAATGTGTCAAGTCCGAATAGTTAGCTGAGACCAAAGGAAATAGAAAACTGATACAGGAAAGTCTGTGCCATTCTGTAGCACCACTAGTTTATGTTTTGTGATAATTTTTAGAGGCATCCTTAGAGCTCTAAGTGTTCTTATGGAATCAAAAGTTTCGACAATTGTGATACAATCGGACCTCTACAGAACCAATTAACAATTAAATATTTCATTTGACCACCACAATGAAGCGAGAATTTTTCTTTCTGTGAAATTTCAACCAAGTGAAAAACGATTTATACTATTCTGGAAAGCAAAGCGACATTCACTGTGATGATAATAAGATGACGTTAGTAGGAACAAGGATGATAAATCGATGATCGAATGTTAAAGTTAATAGTATAACCTAAAATTATGATTATAAACTACTTTTTAAACTATTGAAATTTTTCAAATTCGTCAGAATTTTAAATTGTTTTTCCTCCATGCTCTTGGAGTATTAATAAAAGAATTTATTGTTCTAGTACTCCTCGAACCTTCAGTCACAAACGATATAGACTACCATATTAAAAGGCGAGAAAGTAAAGAGGTACAGTTCATTTCAATATTTTTCCGCTATATTTGATGTAAAAATACTATTGGATAGTAAATAAATTTAACTTACACCAATCCACGTGTTAAGTCGAAGCACATGACTGTAAGCCAGAAGAAGGCGGAGAGTAAGAAGAACTGACAAATGAACGCTGTAACAAAAATACCATGTCAGTTCCTGAATTAAACAGAAGAAAGCAATGTTTAGAATTACTAACAGAAGATATAGCATTATAAAACATTTCTTACTAAACCAATTCTGTTTGTAGTCCATGGTCTTGCCATTGCTATTTAATACTAGCTGGCAATAAAGGTGTGAGAGATAATTAAAAAATTTACATTTGTGTAATTGTTGCAAAAACAAAAAGATACCCCAAATTGAACTTTACTTCATATGAAGGAGTGCAATTAGCACTATCCGTCCCAAAAGTTTGAAAGCCATTTTTGAGAAAATGGCGATGAAAGAATTTGAGGCCATTTTTGAGAAAATGGCGTTTGAGCGTTTCTGAAAATGCAGAATTTTGAGGTAGTTTTTCACAGAAAACAGTTGAATTTTCTAGAAACTTAACACATTATTCAAAGCACCTGTACTCATGAATATAATTATGTGAACAAATCGCCGCTAATGTAAATATAAACAAAGTGAGAGACATGACCAAAAAAATGTCATTTTTCTAACTTTGAAAAAACAAAGAATAGAGCAAAATGGCGTTTATATGATCTCAGTGCAATAGGGACACCATTCTAACCAAAAGTTTAAAGAAAAAAATTGGAGTCGTTTCTGAGAAAATCCTATTTTGTATTTTTTTTATTTGCAAATATTTCGCGCAATATAGCCAGAAAACTACCAAAATTTTCAAAAAAATGTACATGATCTTAAAAAAGAAACTTACTAAGGAGAACAAATTCTATTTGATGGAAATATCTCTAGCTCTAAAAAATTAATGTTGATATTTCCATGAAAATATTTAGTTTTTGCACCAAATGCTGTACCATTCGTAGTGAGTAGAGTATTTTACATGGTTAGAGAATACTCTAATCATGACCCTATGAAATACATTTCTATATTGTCCGGGGTATCAGGCTCCTTTTTCCAATACAAGTTTACAAAACTTTTGTATTATATTTTTGTGCAGTTGTAGAATTCACATAGCTCTAACAACACTGCGATGGAATCAGTGAGTTGTTCGCTTCTCGGTTGAATTGTACGTTCCCAAATAATAGGTAAGGTGTTAGTAACACAGAAAGTGCAATATTTCAATACTACGCAGCTGTTTTCTATAACGCGGGAAAGTATGTGCTGTTGCTGCTCAACTAGTTATGATTATGATTCATCACGTTATGATATCTATACCTATTACTCCGGATCTATCTATACTAGCTACAGAGAACTCTCGCATGTTATACTCCGCTTAAAACAGTAAGTACTCTCAAGGTGACGGGTTGGCCGGAGATATTTTAAACTTTTATTTATGAATTCGATATATGAAAAAAATATTTTAAAAAAGTTATTTTTATGATGTGGCAATTTATGGAAAGTATTGGTATAATATATAAAACTATAAGTGATTCTACAAGTTCGACTATTTTATTTTGTAGTTTACATTTGTTTATTACTTTTTTATAAAATGAGGTATGTTTGGAAGCTGAAACTGGAAATAAGAAAAATGCAAACTTTTTTAGTGGGAAAGTGAGCGAGCTAGATCGGAAATTTCCAAATAGGGAGCAAGATAAGTCAGAGCTAGCTGGGCGGAGCAGGGATACAATGGAATAGGTAGAAGGAGGCCCCGCCGCAGCGCATGAATAAATGGAATTCCTATTCCTGCGTAATAATTTACTATAATCAATTTTAGTATTTCTAAAAAACGTACCGGGCAACGCCAAGTACATCAGCTGGTATTATATAAAATCCTCTCCTCTATTATTTCAGTAGTATAGATGAATTTTGTCGCTCTCCAATGGAACCAATCTTATAAAATAAGGTCTCTAAAGAAAAAGAATTTCACGCAGACGTGGCGAATTATTCTTTGAGTTTAAAAATGCATCTAAATATTCAAGTCAATGTAACTCGGAATAGTCAGGCAGAATTTAAAAATCTATTTAGTTTAATAAGTAAGCGTTCTAAGGACTTAAAATCTCGAATTTTGGGCCCAAAGGCTTCACAGAAACGTTCTTCGCACCGTAATTTGTAGGATGAGAGCTTCTTGGACTTTCTATTACGTTCTGCTGATTCCGCGCTTCTCGGCACAACCCCACCTATTCGGAGACGTTCATAATCTGCAATTAATTGGGAAATTAGACTAATGTCTTGATATTCTAGGTGATTTATTTGCACGGGTAAACCTTTCATTTCGGTAATAAAGTTAAATAATATTCTAAAGAGTACGGCGGCGATGGTTTAACGATTAGCGTAACGGACAGCTGTACCCATGTTCGGGGGTTCAAACCCGATCGAAGCCGTGGATTTGTGAGGGCGAAAAAGTCCTTCCTTCGGAGGGGAAGTAAAGACGGCTGCCCCATGCCAGTAGATTTACTTGCAGGTACAAGATCCTCAAACCTAAATGAAGCCTCTGAGCTAAATTCAAATCGCCTGTTTTGTCGCCCGAGATAATACCTTCTTTCTCCGCTAGTTGGTGAAAGAAGTGTAGCGAAATTTGCGTGGTCACACGGAAGAGCAGGCCTCACGGCCTGAGTCACGCCACGTAAAATAAGGCATCAATTCAAAGAAAAAGGTAGTACTTACCCGATGGAAACTTTACGTCGCTTTCTCAAGAGTAGAAACCTTTTCTATTAATTTTGTGACTATCAAAGAAAGCGAAAACCTAACTGTCAAGGAAGATTGAATAATTACTACAAATATTGTTTTTAAGGAAGTGTTATGAATTGTTACAAGATCATTTGTCTATAATACTAAAGATATCTTTATTCAAAATTTGTTTTGAAACATCAATTTCCTTATTTCTATTTCATATTCTATAAATACATTATACATTATCTTTATTCATTCCTTAAACAAAAGAAACTTTCCTTCTTTATACGGAAATGGAAGGACAGGGACAAGGGAGAATTTCATATGCGAGAGTTCTCGCTCGGGTACGCTAGTGTGTTTTATTGCAGGAGTAATGATGCACCTCTTATAAATCAAAGTTGTTTCATCAAAATTCCATGTACGTGTATTTTGTACAAATTATTCGGTAAGCAACAGTCCATCGTAACTGTCTTACTGAACTATCTAAGGATTTCAGCTGCATGTGCGGTATTACCTTTCCGCACTATCTACTCTTTCAATATCCAGCGCACTAAGTTCAACAAGAAACCGAAATAGTAATGAAAGTATTGCGAGATGAAAATAAATTTTAAAATTACCGCCATAAGCCTGCGGTAGCGTCTCACCTATGGACGCGCACCCGGCGTAGGTGTCGGCGGAGATGCACTCGCCCACCGCCAGGATGAGTAAGGCCGCCGCTAGGGCAGCCGCGTGGCACATGAGCGCCTTGGCGTACACCGGCCGCCGGAGCTCTGGCAACAGCGCGTACACCGCCAGGGTAGCCAGCAGCGCCGCCATGCCCACCAGGTACAGCACCACGTACAGGTAGTTCTTCCATGTCATAGGAGTCGGGCCTCGATTCTGGCATGGCAAAATTTCATTAAAATGTAAATATGTCAATGATTAAAAATTAATTTTCAAAATAAAATCCATTTTATTGAATTGGGTAGAAATCACATTCTTTTAAAATATAATCATATTAACGTAATTTATTGAAAAAGTAAATTAAAGATTGTTTCCTATTGTTAAGGTCTTTCTTAGCAGAAGCCAAATGGGTTCTCAAAATGTATTGGGTTCCCTCCATTATACATTAATTATCTACCGACAAAAGTGGAAGTATTAAAAGGAGAAATTGGAAGATCGACAGATAATGTCATAAACTGAAGAAATCAAAATAGGAAGATTTTTTTCTAATTACAGACTAAGGGTATTTTTCTTCAAATAGACTTATATTAATTCTTGCAAGCTCTCTTTGACCTCCGCGACCTGTGCCTTGACCTGCTGACGTAACTCTTTGCACCTATTTTCGACCTGCAGATTTATCGAACGTTGATGTTCTTTCATCTTTTCATCGAAAATTTTCGTCTGTTCGTCGATTTTGGCCGCTATTTGGTTGATCTGTTGCGATTGTTCCTCTCGTACCTCTTTCATCTCTTCTCTAACGCTTCTCATTTCTTCCCTAATCTGTCTTCCATGATTCGCGTCCTATGGTTTCGGCGAAATTTCCTAACAATGCCCTCATTAACACTGTCATTTGATCCCGGCTCTCCTCCTGTTGCGGTACTACCTCTGGCGTGGTTTCCGCCGACCCTGCTCCGCGGTTGGGGTACCTACTTCCTCTCCCTCTCCTGACTGCATTATTTCTATACTCCTTAACAATTCACTTCTTTCCTCCCCCTCACTACGTTCCTCGCTCGGAATTTGGTTAACCTTCCTGTAATCTGTGCTTTCTGCCATTTTAACTGCCTCAGACTTTGTTATGCCCACTTAATACAATTTACGACACTCAATACACTCGCTGCCGCACTTGATACCAGGGACTGAATACCGAAATAATAGCCGTAAAGGTATTTATACCGGTATAGAAATACCTTTACTTCTATTATACCTTTATTCAAAATACCTTAAAAAATACCGGTATAAGACGTCAAATACCGGTATCTTTAGAGGTATTTTACCTTTATTCGACGTCTATACCGGTAAAATACCTCTATTTAGAGGTATTTTACCGGTATTTTCTTATGAAAATACCGGTATTTTCTTATGAAAATACCGGTATTTTCATGAGAAAATACCGGTATTTCAGTATAATCATACAGGTTTCGGAGGGGAAACATTCTGATTTTTTACGCTGAGATGACTCAGAGGAACAATTATGAACTCCGCAGAGTTCCTCACCGGGGGTCCTAGGGTTCGAGTCTCAACGTTGGCATATTTTCGTCACCAGACATTCAACCTAGGTCGAGTTCTGTTGTTGGTTGAAAACGAATTATTATAATAGTCTGGGCACGCCAAGGCGTGTTTGGGGGAGCGAACGCGCGTGTGGGGACGCGAACGCGCGTTTGGGGGAGTGAACGCGCGTTTGGGGAGCGAACGCGCGTTTGGGGAGCGAACGCGCGTTTGGGGAGCGAAAGCGCCTGTGGGGGCGCGAACGCGCGTGTGGGGCCACGAACGCGCGTGTGGGGCAGCAAACGCGCGGGTGGGGAGCGAACGCACGTGTGGGGCAGCAAACGCGCGTGTGGGGAGCGAACGCGCGTGTGGGGAGCGAACGCGCGTGTGGGGAGCGAAGCGCGTGTGGGGAGCGAACGCGCGTTTTGGGAGCGAACGCGCATGTGGGGAGCGAACGCGCGTTTGGCAGCGAACGCGCGTTTGAGGAGTGAACTCGCGTTTGGGGAGCGAACGCGCGTTTGCGGAGCGCGCGTGGTCGGGCCTGCGGCCACCGCTAGGATATGACCTTCGACATCTGTTGTGAAAGAACGAAGGCGATAGAAATCTGACATCGGTTGATAAGACTTCATGCAACGTTCCTTGGCGCATTCCGATTCTCGGAATCAGTTTCCCTTTGTAAGAGATGCGAGAGCTGCGCCGTTTCTTAGGCAGTTTCCGGAGGTCAGACTTTCGACCCATGAGCGTCACCGGTTCGGCAGAGGATAACGCTCTCGACCTATTTACTCCAGGCTATTAATTTCTTTTCGCAGTGAGTAGAATTGAAATATGAGAGAAGGATGTTTGACCGTAAGCCCCAACAAACGCTTTGCCGAATGTGTACTGTGAGAGAGAGAGTATGTGTGTGTGTGTGTGTGTGAGAGAGAGAGAGAGAGAGAGAGAGAGAAAGAAAGAGAAAGAGAGAAAGAAATCGGAAGAGAACGAAAGTGAGAAAGCGGAAGAAAGAGCGTGTGTATATAGCGCGTGAGTGTATTGTGATGCAACCACCCACGTCTGATGCAGATTCTTTGGAACGGAATCGGAAGGGGGTCACACCACAGAATGGAAGCGCCGACACACTGATGGTATGACGGTCATTTCCGTTGTAGCAGGTGGAGACATGCGCTAAATTTATTTAAAAGGGGCGCCAAGCGCACGCCCACTTACCTGCGATTTTGCTGCCGGCGTTGAGCGTCTCAGGGGTGAGTGCCCTGGGTCGAGGGATTGCAATGGTTTCTTTGTTTTGAAATAATAAACACTTGACTCAGAATTTAGTCTTTTTCACCCGTCCAAAATGGCGGGGACACATTTATTATGAAAACTGTTCTTGCAAACACTGAATTACTGTTTTTGGCTATCAAATAAGTGATGATGATGAAGATGACTTACAAGTTGATGATGGCGTAATGGCTACGTCACCGCGACGGGATTGCTCACCGATCGATGGACTGATGCGGCAGGACCCACAGGAGCGCCGCTGGAGCGTTGTAACGCCAGCCTTACAACTGTCCCTCGTGATGAAGGCGCCGGCGCTCGGGATGTCAGCGGTGAATGTCAGCGCAGCAATTACGTAGCGCTGGCGCGCGTCTCAGGCCGTCACACGATCACCTGGACCGCGTATGATGTTGGAAGCCAAAATCTGGCTGTTTGGAATAAATTCCGCGGTTGGACGAAGGCCGGACAGGTCTCGTGCTGGTCGGCTCAATGTTCGCCTCTCACCAATCGCTATTGTCGTCTTTTTACCGTTGCTCTCACTAATCTCTAAAAACCGATGTTCGGCCGCTCTCTAACTGTAACTTTTAAGTTGTTGAAGATTTCGACTGTCCTATGCTATTCCTGCTCGACCACCCTCTCTCGTGTTTTTCGCCCTCTAAAGTTTGAGCTTCTCGCTGTGTTTCTCCCCCCTTCTTTCTCTCGCACCATGCAAGGGTTATCACGTGCTTCCTGCCCTAGCACTCTCATAGGTCGGTTTGTAGAGTTCCAGAATTTTCTATGTTTTTTTGTGAGCTGATTGGATAAATGATCTCTTCCTTTCGCGGCCATTGGATGTCTTTTGTTTAGCACAGAGAAGTGTGCACATGGTTCTTTTGTCGCGGCATTTGATATGTTTATAGGACTTAAGGGATTATCTTGCTGCGTGCTAGCGCCAAGACCCTAACGCAGTTGTTCCAGAAGTCAATCATTCTGTAGTATGGACAAAAGGGGGTTAAGTTTATGGTGGAGGGTTTCGGGGGGCTTACGCAGCTGTGCGGAACTGATTCAAGCGGCGCGAGGGACGCGTTGTCCTTGCGAGCTTCTTGTTAATGTGGCGTGACGCTGGGGTGGCGAGTGCGATGTTCAAACGACACATCGCAGTATAGAGCGTGAGTGTATAGCGCATGAGAGTGTCGCGCGTATGATTGGTGCAAGCGTGTGTTAGGCGCGCGCGTTTGTTCGCTTGCGCGTTTGTTCGGCGCGCGCGTTTGTTCGGCGCACGCGTTTGTTCGGCGCGCGCGTCTGTTCGGCGCGCGCGTCTGTTCGGCGCGCGCGTTTGTTCGGCGCGCGCGTTTGTTAAGGGCGCGCGCGTTTGTTGGGCGCGCGAGTTTGTTCGGCGCGTGCGTTCGTGGGCGTGCGCGTGTTTGGCGCGCGCATGTGTTTGGGGCGCGTGCGCATGTGTGGGCGCTCGCGTGCGTTTGGCGCGCGCGTGTGGTTAGCGCGCGCGTGGGTTTGCCGCGAGCGCGTGTGTAGCACAAACGCCGTACGCGTGTTTGTGGCGCGTGTGTGGGGCACGCGGCAGTATTTCCATTGAAAATACCGGTATAATACCGGTATAACCTTTATGGACGTCCATACCGGTATAGACGTCCTATAAAGGAATATTACCGGTATAAAAGAATAAAGGTATTTTATACCGGTATGAAAAAATACCGGTATTTTACCGGTATTTTTACCGGTATTCAATACCTTTTCGGTCCCTGCTTGATACACTTTACAACACAGTACAAGAAATAAACCCTTCTCCGGAAAGAAATACACGCCCACAATAACACTGGCACTGTACAGTCATTTTCAAAGTATATTGAAAGTCCATGTGTTTTAAAGGCGGGAAAATGGTTTTTATTTTTTAACTGCAGCCCAGCAATCAAAAAAATCTGAAAAAAATACACAACAATTTGTGTTTTACGAGAAACCTTTGATATTTTTTTCGAGCCTGTTCCAGGCTTCTAAGACAGTAAAAAATATTAAATGATATTTTTTTCAAAAATATTTTTTTCAAAAATATTTTTTTGTGTTTGAATTTGGGCCTGAGAAAAAATTAAAAAATGTTTTTCTAATAGTCCAAGTTGTATTCTTATTTATCATATTTTTTTCAGTCTGATAAAATAGTGTTAAGTTGTCGAAAAAAATTGAAAAAAAACACGTTTTTGCCGTATAGGGGTGTGGGTGGTAGGACGGAGGCTAAGAAACCTTTCAAAAATATTATTTTTATTTTAGAATTATAGTGTAACCACTCATATGTAATTTGGTTGAGGGGAACTTTTTACCATCTTATCGGGGGGGACCCTTTCTGTAATGATATTTATGTGCCAAAAAAATACAACAAATCTCCCAAGAAATTTTATTGGTGGTTATAGAATTTAATTTTCAAAGCTAGGGTAAAAAATTAATAAACAATTTTGGAAGTATTTTTGAGAAAATCTTGTTTTTAAAATACTAAGCAAAAGTATACGATAACTAATAGTATTCTGAAAAATTGTACATGATCTCATTTAAAGATCTAATTTTTCACGAATATATTTCATTCAGAAAAAATCGGACAAATGCCACCTTTATACGCGTACTTTATTCTAGTCTTATAACAAATTTAAAGAAAAAAATTGGAGCCGTTTTTGTGAAAATTTTGAAAATGTCCAGAGAGGTTTCATTTAAAGTACCCTCAACTTTTCAAGAAAGTTTTTCAAAATCGAGATGCCATGAGCGGACGCAGATCGACAAGGGAATATCCAATTTGGAAGAAATCGCACGTATGGTTACGCGCTAGTGTTGTTCACAGACCGCCAGACGGACAGACGGACGAACGTTTTGAAAAGACCCATTTTTTGGTATCAGGGGATCCCAAAACATGTATTTCCGTTGAGATCTGGAAATCTATTTTCCGCAGCAATACATAACTTTTCCTATACTAGGTATATTACTCCGTATATACGTACGCATAGGGGAAACAAAAAAAAGATTTGATTCCCCTAGATTAATTGTCGCACAACATTTGACCTCTATATTAAACCCTCCTAAATTAAACCCTGACTGTGCTACGTCACCGCACAATTTAATTGATTTTTAGTTTCCCGTATCCGTACGTATACATGGAGTGATATCCGTAGTATAGGGAAAGTTATGTAATGCTGCGCGAAAAAATGGTCAATTTTCGGCGGAAAAAAATTAATTCCCGCGCCGTGAAAATGAAAAAGTGGATAAAACCAGTTGCAAATTCAAAAAAACAAATCCCCTAACACGTGATGTAGCCAGAAACCCTGTTTTGTGGGTCCTTGATACCCAAAAACAAATTGAAAGAAAAATGTCCGTCTGTCCGTCCGTCAGCCATCTAAAGCTAGCAGCGCCCAGAAACCAATCTCAACCAAACTATATCCAAAATTTTAAGCTAATTTTAGGCTAATTAAATGCTCTATTCCCGAATTTTAGGCTCCTCTGGATTTCCGAAAATCGTGGGCGCTGCTAGCTTTAGACTAAAGCTAGCAGCGCCCACCCAGAATCTATCTCAAAATCAATTGTAAAATCTGAAACCCATCCCAAAATTTAAGAATAATATTAGGCTCTTGGAAAAAAAATCATCCCCGCCTTCAAATTTCAAAAATCAGGGCTGTAAAAAGCGAAACAATTAACATTGGTTCTTACGGGTGAAATACCACCAAAATCAAGAAACCTTAGGAAAAATCTGAAATCCCTCCCAAAACTTAAGAATAATTTTAGGCTCTTGGAAAAAAATCATCCCCGCCTTCAAATTCCAAAAATCAGGGCTGTACAAAGCGACACAATTAACATTGGTTCTTACGGGTGAAATAACACCAAAATCAAAAAACCTTATGAAAAATTCGAAACCCCTCCCAAAAGTTGAGAATAATTTTAGGCTCTTGGAAAAAAATCATCCTCGCCTTCAAATTCCAAAAATCAGGGCTGTACAAAGCGAAACAATTAACATTGGTTCTTACGGGTGAAATAACACCAAAATCAAAAAACCTTATGAAAAATTCGAAACCGCTCCCAAAAGTTAAGAATAATTTTAGGCTCTTGGAAAAAAATTATCTCCGCCTTCAAATTCCAAAAATCAGGGCTGTACAAAGCGAAACAATTAACATTGGTTCTAACGGGTGAAATAACACCAAAATCAAAAAACCTTAGAAAATCTGAACCCCGCCCCAAAAGTTAAGAATAATTTTAGGCTCTTGGAAAAAAATCATCCCCGCCTTCAAATTCCGAAAATCAGGGCTGTACAGAGCGAAACATTTAACATACGTTCTTACGGGTGAATAAACACCAAAATCAAAAAACCTTAGGAAAAATCGGAAACGCCTCCCAAATGTTAAGAATAATTTTAGGTTCTTAGAAAAAGATGATCCCCGCCTTCAAATTCCAAAATTCAGGGCTGTACAAAGCGAAACAATTAACATTGGTTCTTACGAGCGAATAAACACCACTCACTATGAAAGAACTCACTATGAAGAAAAAAATATATTTGAAGGAAAAATCTCCGTCTGCAATTTTGTAGTTGGAGGAAGACGTTGAATAAAATTCAGAATTTTGCAATTTTCGAAAATTTAGATTTTACCATGAACATCGTACCTATGTCACCATAATAAGTGCATTTTACTCCGTTCTTACAAGAAATGTAAAGAAAAATTTGGAGCAGTTTTTTAGAAAAGTTTAAAAACATCCAGAGAGCTTCATGTAAAGTACCCCAAAATTTTATAGAATCTTTTTCCAAATCTCAAAGCTTTCACTCAAACCAGATCGTGCGGGGAATATCCATTTTGGAAGAAATCGTACGTATGGTTTAGGTGCTAGCAGTGTTGACGGACGGACGGGGACGGACAGATGGACATTTTCCTTTCAGTTGGTTTTTGGGAATCAAGGACCAATAAAAAACGGGTTCTGGATACACCAGGTGTTAAGGGATTATTTTTCTTAATTTAGTAACTGGATTTATCCACTTTTTCGTCATCACGACCAGACAACTAATGCTTTGCTATATTACTCTGTATTTAAGTAGCGTTTATTGTCGACAGAACAATTTTTATACATGGTGGTAGTTTTGCACTACATAGCATGTATATATTGGATGGTTGGAGAGTTCAAGATTGGTTTGACCTTTCTTGCGTTATTTATAATAGTCTGAGGATTTTCCTCTCTTGTGTAACTGACGCACCTCTTTTGTTTTATTTACACTATCATTACTTCAACAACCTACATCTAATTACAATTACTTCATAAGCGACTCTGTCGCGTCCTTATTGCTTTTATCTTCGAAATTCTCTTATCCTGAAATGACCTGACACTAAGCACAGGTGTCACTGTCACGTCCTTGTTGTACACTGATTACTACACTATTTACATTTTAACTGCTCCATCACTGCACCATCTTCTTTGACAGGTTGTAGGGGCATCGAGGGGCTCCGGGTGGTGGCGCGGGAGTTTTTAGGTGCGGATTGGCCTCCGCCAGACGATGCCCGCGGCCGAGGCGGTCCCCGCCGGGCACAGTTTTATTTATTTACACACACGGCGGTATTCGGCAGGGACCAGGTCTGGACGGTGTGCTTGTAATAGCAGGCGCCACTACGTCGGTAAAGCTAGCACCCCCACTTTCTCAAAACTCGAAAATGCTTGCGCCATAATTTTGGGCTAATTTCAGCCCCCTTCCAAAAATTTTGGGCTACCTCCCAACACCTTGAAATTACGATTTCAAATTTTGGCCGGTAAAGCTAGCACCCCCACTTACTTAAAATTCAAATTTTTTGCATGGTCAAAACAAGTGAATTATGGGCTTCTGGGGGCCACTTTTCAAAATTTCGAAACACATCCCTAAATACGAAAACAAAAAAATCAAAACCACCCTAATTCTCAAATTTCAAAATTTCTCCCACCATAAGTTTGGGATATTTTTGGGCTCTTCAGTGACACCAGAAACATTATTTTGGTACCCTACAATCTCCGAAATTAAGGTTAAAAATTGTGGTTGTTAATTTAACACCCACCCGTACTGAAAATTCGAAAATATTTGCGTGGTCGTAAACGTGGGAAATTTTTGTTCCTTTTCAAAATTTCGAAACTCACCCCTACGTACGATAACAAATATTTAAAACCATCCCAATAGCAACTCAACTCACAAAATCTTGGGCCATAATTTTGGGTTCTTTAGTGTCATCAAAAAACACCCCCGAAATCAACTTAGGCAAAAACGAGGTTGGAGAAGCTAGAATCTCACTATCTCAAAACTAGGAAATCCAGAGAAACTTCACACATATTCTGGGAGAATTATACCGTACACGTGTATTTCCAACATTAAAAAAGAAAAAATGTATTTGTTGAGAGTTTTACCATTTATTCGGACAGGATCAGTATCAAGCCTTGAAATAATTACTTTAATTCATTCCTATGTAAATATCCAATATGGACTTATTAAATATTTCATACAAGAAAAATTCTCTCCAAAAAGCAGCGACGAATTAAAAGACAAAATAGTTATTTAACTATACATCTACAATTCTAAAATCACAATCAATAATAGAGAAATCCCAAAATGGGAAAAGAATAATGCCTAGTATAAAAGGCAAACTACATTTTTTCTCAATCTTTCATTCGTCAAAAAAAAGAAAACAAACTTAACTAACAAATGTAAATATGGAATTTACTAACAATTGAACACATACCAACAAATAAGATGCGATCTTGAAATAATTTGGGCATTGTCATGTTTTTCATGAAAAAGAAAAGCAAAGTAAAAAAACTGTCCGAAATACTTACCGATCTCAAATATTTGTTGGGTTTTTTTCAAAACTAAACTACAGGTATTTCGCCTCAAACAATCCAATGTTCTACAAATAACATGTACATTATGGCAAAAAATCGCGACACGCATATCATTTTGGGGTAGATGCATTCTTTTTGAAAAGAATTGAATATTAATCAAAACACCCTATTTTCCTGTAAAATTCAATATTTGTGTTGTTATAAAACCTAAACTACAAGGATTTCGTTCCGGGCAATTTAATGTCATATACAACACATAATAGGGAATACGGCTGTACTCTCTAATAATTTTGGACTACTCACTTTGTTTTAAAAAGATTGGAAAATTAGTGTGAAAACTATTATATAAAGTTTGATCACATTTTGGTTTATCACTAAATAAACTCCAAAATACTGTACTAATTCAAAAGAGGAATTTATTTAGAATTGCTCATACATTGGCCATCAATATGTCAACTTCAAATAATTTTGGACTAGATTCGTTCTTATTGAAAATGAAAGGAATATTAATCAAAACAGTCCCAACTTTTTTCCGATATTCAATATTTGCGTTACCTTACCTACAGGTATTTCGCGTTTCATAATGTCATTTTCAAAATACATGATAAGGAAAACGGCTGTACTCAGAAAAAATTTTAGGCTCCTCTCTTTGTTTACCAAAAAATGGAAAATTCTCGTGAAAACTACAATATACTTCTTGACCAATTTCTCATTCCTCACAAAATAAACTCCAAAATACTTTACTAATTCAAAAAGAGAATTTATTTACATTTGCACATACATTGCTTCTCAATTTGCTAATCTCAAATAATTTCGGGCTAGAGACGTTCTTATTGAAAAATAAAGGAATAATAATCAATAGAATAACTTTTGTTTTTGCTATCCAATATTTGCGATCTTATAAAACCTGAACTACAAGGATTTCGTTCCTGGCAATAAAGTGCCATATACAACACATGATAGAGAATACGGCTATACTCATGAATCATTTTGAACTTCGCGGTTTCTTCTCCAAGAAAAGAAAAATTCGCGTGAGAACTACAATATACATTTCACCACGTTTCCACTTCTGAAAAAGTAAACCCCAAAATTCTGTACCAATTCAAATAAAGAATTTATTAACAATTGCACATAAATTAGCTAATAATATTCAAATCTCAAATAATTTTGGGCTATATTAGTTCGTATTAAAAAAGGGATATTATTCAAAACCAGTCCATATTTTTTTTTTTCGATATTCGACATTTCCGTTCTTATAAAACCAGAAGTACTAGGATATGGCTCATGGCATTGGCGTGTGACATACAATACATATTAAGGAATACGATTATACCCACAAATAATTTTGGGCTTCTCTTTCTTTTCCAAAAAGTGGAAAATTCTCGTGAGAAATATAGTATAACTTTTAACTAATTTTTCATTCCTCACAAAATTATTTCTGAAATACTTTAATCATTCAAATGAGGGAACTCATTCACAAATGCTCATGCATTACCTGTCAAGATGCCAATCTCAAATAATTTTGGGCTAGCACCGTTATTATTGGAAAAAATTGGAATATTCATCAAAACACACCCAATTTTTTTTCGATATTCTACATTTACGTTCTTATAACACCTGAATTACAACGATTTGGCTCCTGTAAATTGAAGGTCATATACAACACATGATACGGAATACAGATATACTAACAAATGATTTTGAGCTTCTTTCTTTCTTTTCCAAAAAAATGGAAAAATTCTCGTGAGAACTAGAATATACCTTTTTACTAATTTTTCATTCCTCACAAAAAATTGCTGAAATACTTTACTAATTTA
>JAHLJT010000631.1:220030771-220158156 GCA_031308135.1 Acheta domesticus
TCAGACTTGGTATATTTTTGTGATCGAAAGTAGAGACTTGTAAAAATTTCGGAGATACAGTCGGAACTTTAACTTTTGTTTCGCGAGTGAAAGTGGAACATAGAAACGTTTTGGTGAAACCGTGCACTGAACTTGGATTATTTTCATACCGATAGGGTGAACTTTTAAGAAACTTGGAAACTCAATTAGTTTTCACCAGTGACGAAGTTGAAGCACCAGATTAATAAACTTGCAAATATTTTGCCGAACAAGTCGAGGGACTTTAATTATTTTACAATGGATCGGGACGTGTAAATAACTGTAGAACTGTTTATTTGAACTTTGATGTTGATATGGCAGGCTAGTGCAAGCAGCTTCCGGGCGCACGAATAACCAAATAATAATTAGTAATACGCGGGTAGCCATCTAAGCTTTTCAACTGCCGAATTTCCACATTGCTTAAAAACATCTGTGGTAATTCCCTTCGTAGCGTGTCGGAAGATTCAAGACAGAAGGCATAAAGACTAGAGCTGGTAACCGGTCGGTCGGAGGAGATGGTGTGGAGATACGCGGCGTCCGAGCGAAGAATCAAACGATACACGGGAAGAGAGCTCAGGTTAACGTTCGTACGAACAATTATTTTATTTTTTATGGTCATGACCAAAGTCAATAATTTTGAAGAACGTTGTTTCGATTCGAATGAAATCCCTTGATTATAATAAATTCAAATTGTTCTAGTGCTAAAGAAAGTACAAAAAAAACTTGGTTATTATTGTGCAATCTGGCACATCATTAAAATAACTTTCAGGTTTTGTTGTTTTCCGTATGGAAGCGAGCCGACAGGGGGCAGATTGTGGTTGAACGATGTGGTAAGCCGAATTTGTGCACCTTGCCTATTCGAACCCATGACAGAAGCACAGCATGTCAATAGAGAGATATCTTGGATTTAATAAACCCTTAAAATTGAGGAAGTTGAAACTATGAAGTACCTAGGAATGTACATATGGAATCTACATGCAACAGAATTAAACAACTAAATTAAGTTCAATTATGTTACGCATTCAGAGTTCTTTCAAATTCTGTCAATCATGCAGCTCGTTGCGTTTATTTGCTAATGTACATTCCCGCCTGAGGTATGGCGTAATATTCTGGGGAAGCTCATCCTGTAGTACTCAGAGCTTCAGATTGCAAAAGAAAATTATTCCAATAATGGAAAAATGCCTGCCACGTTATCCCTGCAAGCATCTTTCATTGAGCTTGAAATCTTACCACTGCCTTGCATATTTATTTACGAATCTGTAATATTTGTCAAAAATGACCTACTTAACGGAGGGAACATATTTTCATACAATATTGATATTTATAATTCCAACACACGTGCATCAAGTGTCAGTATCAACAGCTCAGTACAAGAAATCCACATGAGATACATGTACGTTACTTTACAACGCATTGCCAGATGACATTAAACAATTAAAGCTCAGTACCCAAATTTAAGTTAACAGTAAAATTTTTTCTGCTGCATAACTGTTTCTATAGAATTAGAGACTATACTGATCGTCAAAAAGAAAAATAGATTTTTTAACAAAACAATGATATATAATGAATAAGCTTACATTTGTATTGTATACATTAAAAAAAAGATTTAATACGCCTGTAATAAGTAATGTACCTCAGCTTCCGGGTCAATGACCCGCATCTCGATTAGTCTTTGTCCAGTTTCCCTGATCCATTGAGCAAATGCTGAGATGGCCCCTTCTGGACGTAAATGTAGCTTCACTGCGTGCACGTTTTGTTGAGCACTACTTGCTTGTAATGGTAGGAAGAGAACTGATGTTTGTTACTATTTTGTTAGGAGTGCATAAAAATCTAATCAGCAGTTCATTTACCGTTGAAAGTGTTTTCTATAACTCGGGAACGAAAATGTCTAGTTTTTCAATTGATACTTATCTCGGAGCTGTTTTTTTCCATTCTGAGCCTCAAGAAAATGTGCGCAGATAATCTCTTCCCCCATACGTCACCCGTCGAGGTGGATTGGTCCACGTCCTGACGGGGGGATGGAGAGAAGGCTCTCAAGTGTTCCTTTCTCCATTTTTTCATCTTCTTGCTTCTCATTTCATATCACCTACATTCTTTTTACTCCTTTTTCTTCCTCACTGACCTTCTATGTATGCTGAACGCCCACCCATGTGTTTGCCGTGCATGGCGGAGGGAATGCGTGTCCTGGCAGTTGAGGGACCTGTTTGTTTCCTTATCTACTCCTAGTGCTACTGTTTGCCTTGCACTAAGGGGTACGTTGTTTACGTATTTTGGAGAAGATATCTTGTAGGATCCAACACACTCGTTTTTGGCCTCGGACTCTTCTAGATGGGCGGTTAGGAGCTAACCCACTCGCGATCAATCGGCTTGGACTAGGTCTTGCACTGAACTCCAGAGTGAGCGGGGGGATCCACGGTGGGCAGCGCTGTGACATCCCCCCACTATATCTCCGTGGCAACTCTGGCACTCTGATGGAGTGTCCCCTTGTTGGGCTCCGCGGTGGATGGGGACCACGGGGATGAATCTGATATCCATCTATGGATACTTCATATTTTTCCCCCGTCCTCATCCGCAAGAAAGAGGAGATGTGCAGAAAAGAACTATCGACTTGAATAGTTTCTTTTCCAAAGAAGAAGATCGACCAAAGAAACATCGTTTCCTCCTCATGTCATGCGCCGAGGAAGGTAAAACGTTTAAATGTGGCCGTTTAAATGTGCTGTCCGTCTGTCGCGAGCCATAGAAGAAGCTTACGGGAAGCTCCAAGCGGTTTTCACGACAGAGGAATGGAACGATTATTTTTGAAGCGCGTACCGACGAGCAAATCAATAAAATACAGAATACCAAACAGATTGCCGAACTCAAGGTAGTAGTCACGGTTCATCCTACCTTGAATCTGTGCAAAGGCGTTGTAAATCACGAGGACTCTGCTACAGAAACGGAGGAAAATCTCCTTAACTTTTGCAAGACCTATGGCATGACTGCCGTGTATAGAATCGGAAGGAAGGCGCAGGGGAAAGTGATCCCTACGTCGACCTGATCCTAACGTTCAACCGACCATCCCTCCCGGAAAGAATAATTACTGCTTTTGACAACCTCTGTGTGCGACAGCACGTACCAAACCCTTTGCGCTGTTTCAAGTGCCAAGGTTTGGTCATACCCAACAGCGATGTATGTGCGTAAGCACGGTTTGCGGGAAATGCGTATCATCACTGTACGACCCACAACCGTGCGACAAACCACCACACTGTGTCAATTGAGAATGGAATCATCCAGCCAATGGCAACCAGTGCTCCACATTTCTTCGGAAAAGAGAAATAAAAAGAGTGACCGAAAAGGTTTCCTTTCCCTTAGGCGAAACGTAGGTTTCAAACCAAGAACCCAGTCGACCAGTCACGATCTTTCTCCAGTGCCCTAAAACCTAAGTCCCCGGGGGTAACAGCGAGTTGTCAAACTCAGTGTTCCCAGCTGTAGCACACTTCAGTTATCAGGTGTCGCCGATAGACTTCCCTGAAGATACGGCGTGTATTCAAGGTGGGAAAGTGATCATTATCACAAAGTTCAAAAAACCTCAAAAACTCCATCAGCCATTGACGACTTCCACTGAGACCCTTACGAAAATCGATCCCAAGCAGATACTGCCGCTCCCAAAAAATAATAATCCCGTCCATCAAAATCCCGTCCACCTTTTTCTGTTTACAGAAGAGATTTACATCGGACGATCCTCCAGCCCCTGTAGATCTCAAATTCCAAAATCATCAAAAACCACTGTATGCATTTTTGCAGGATTAATCATCTCCATAATCACCCCGATCTTTTACTTGGGAGCTATCGTCTTCCTTTTGTGGAGTCTGCAACTTTCCTTGGGCTTACTTTTGATAAGAGCCTAACTTGCGAAATCACATCCTAAAATGAAAAGCCGATGTGTGTCACCTGTGAAAACTTCCATCTGCACCCTTACAGGCAGCTCTTGGGGAGCAGAACGTGTGTGTCTCTTGCGTTTGTATAGAACCCTCATCCGCTCTATTTTGGATTATGGATGCATTGTATATGGGTCAGCGTCTGCATCAACCCTCCGGCCATTAAATACCATTCATAACGCCGGTATAAGGATTAGTACAGGCGCCTACCGTACGAGTCGCATCGACTGCCTCTCGATCGAAGCTGGAGAACCATTTCTGAACCGAAGGCGAGATATTTTATTAGCCTCTTACTGGTACTCTTATGGTCCTTGACCATCCTTGTCGTCGAATAATCACCCACTCAAATTATGCGTCCCTCGTATATTCTTCGAACATCGTTACCCCTTCCCCCAGGTATTAGATTGCGAAATCTTCTGCGGGAACTAAATGTCGATCTTCCCACTCCTGTGAAACCCACAAGTGATCGGATTCCTCCTTGGAAACTCCTTCCCAATATTGACCTCAGATTCTCCAATTTAACCAAACAAACTACTAGTCCTCTGATTTACAAGAAGCAGTTTTCAGAGTATGAGAGAACCCTATCCGGATCATTTATTTTTATACACGGATGGTTCCTTTCCTTTTTTAAAACAACTTCAATATTATCTCTATGATATCATTATATTTTCTAAGTCCTAGGTCTGTTTTTTGCGAGAGGTGGCCAAACTTGCAAACTCCTTTGTTTCTCCAGGAGATTAAAGTTATTAAAACGAGTTATGACCCCAAGAACTTTTTTCAATTGTATAAAAGAAATTTCTTGTTATATGTCATACAAATTATTTAATAAGATGCCAATTCATATAAGTAATGCCACAAAGCATGCAAAATTCTATACAGAATTTAAAAATTCTCTCTAAATTTAACATCGAAGAAGTTGAAGATTATTTTATCAAATGATTAATAAAAGTGCAGACATAAAAAAATTAACAATTATCTTCTTTATACACATTTCGAATGATAAAAATAGAAATTGAGCATCTGTCTTCTTTAATTGCTGTTTTCTGTTTTTTAATTATTAGTGCAGGTACCTAAAATACAGCATCAGCTCAAGAGATAAAATGCTAAGCTGTAAATTTTATACTTTTCATTTAAGATATTATTATTATTATTATTATTATTATTATTATATTATTATTCATTATTAAATAAAGCATATTGTACAAAGAGTGTTAAAAAAACCTAAAATGTAAAACCTTAAAAAAAGTATTGTACAAAAATTGTATTGTTAAAAAATGGCAATAAAGATTTCTTTCTTCCTTAAAAAACATTTTTTTCGAAAAAAAACGAGCAATACTCGAAATGGAACTAACGTCATATTGTTTTACCATCCCTTATTACATCACTGGATAAATTTTAAAGAAACAATTGCAGGGGTTTCTTAGAAACAAAATTTTCCAAACAATTTCGAAATTCAAACTCAAACATTTTCCTGTGGGAAAGCGCTTCAAATATCGAATTACCACAGAGCTTTAACGCAATTTTCTTAATACTTAAAGAAATAGCTATTTAGGACGAGGTTTCACTGTTCTTTAATATTCTTAAAATAAACATTTTCGTTCTACCATTAGAAAACTGAATTTTTAAAAAAAAATTTCAAAAAATATCATTTGAGCGGCTATAGATGGTAGCTGGGAAGAGAATGCGGTGAGTTCGAATAGCTGGCAAACCTAAAGGAAATAGAAAACGAATACGGGAAAGTCTGTGCCATTCTGTTGTATCGCTAGTTTTTACATTCCGTATACATACGTATAAACGCAGTTATATACGTAGTACAGGGAAAGTTACGTATTGCAGCGCGAAAAAAACGGCGGATTATCGGCAGAAAAAATTTATTGCCGGTTACTCAAAACAAGAAAGTAGATAAATCCAGTTACTAAATTTAGAAAAAAAATATCCTCTAACACGTGGTCTAGCCAAAAATCCCTGTTTTGTGAAACCTTGATACCGAAAAACCAACTCACAGCTAACTGTCCGTCTGTCAGTCTCTCTCCGTGTGTGAATACCACTGGTTCCTCACCATGCGAAGAATTTTTTCCATATTGATGGAACCTCTGTCCATCTCATTCGTGGCTAAGCTTTGAGATATTAAAAACATTCTTTAACTAGTGGTGCTACAGAATGGCACAGACTTTCCCGTATTATTTTTCATCTTCCTTGGGTCTTCGCTAGCTATATCGAATTCCTACATACTCTTTCTTGCCAGCTGCCATCTATCACACCGCCGAAAGTACATTTTTTGTACACCAGCATTATAATCAACCCTTTTCCATTAACAAAATCGTTCATAATATGGCATATTATTGCACGAACATTACGGCATTGCCATTTCTGCACAAAAATATGAGCCATCACTGACGTAAGAGTCACGGCTTCGGTGGTCGGGGATAGGGATGAAACGCGCGCTTAAGCACCAATTTTAATTTTTGAAAAAATATTATTCTTGATAAATATCAATTCTACATACTTCAAATTACTAGAAATCAGAAAAAATAATATTTGTATCAATGCTTACAGCCATACGACACCTTGAAAGCCATTTCTTTCAGCCGAGGAAAAATTCAACCACTCAAGCAGTGAAAATACAATTATATTACATTGTTTATAACTTTTTCCCTAATTAACTTTTCAACTTCCAAGAATTATATGCGCTTTTTATACCCTTCTAAATATATTAAAGCCTTTGCAATGTCAATTATTTTTATTTTTAATTTAATTAAGCCTTACGTAATTAAGTGTGCAAAAATCTCTTATTCCTTTAACTAAGTAAACTTTCACAGGCAATTACACAAAAACACCAAAAACCCATTACTGAAATTAATATATATTATTAAGTGAACATTGTTGAACATTTTTCAGGTGAATTCAGCTGCTCTGGTCTGCCCCTCTCAAATTATGACCGTTTAAAGTTTACATTAATGGTGCTTGGAAAGAGCATTTTTACCTCCGGACATAATACCGAGAACGTTTACTTCTTGACAATGTTTAATCTTCTCAACTTTCGGATTTCCATTTATTGCATAATATTTTCGATTTCTTTTTGAACATATTTCTTCTTTAAATTTGCCAAATTTCATTGTTTTTCAATAAATTTAAACATATGAAATTGAGATCTGCAGAACTGAAACATGCAATAAGTGAAATTTGACAAGCAATAACATTAAAACCTCTCAAATATCTCTTTGAAATTCAAGTATGTGATTAAATACACATATTTAATTAGTTTTTTGTTGACAACAACCACCTTGGCCAACCTGGCCAAGAGACGCGTGATTTTCATTAATTAGGTGATCTTTTACGGGAAATAACATAGAAACAAGTAAAACATTTCCAAAAAATTAATAACTATTATTAAGTGGACATTTGTTAATGTTTTTCGTTAACAAAAGCCGCCTCAGCTAGACTCTTTTAAAATGGCGACCGACCTTAAATTTTATTTGATGTTTGAAATAAAGCGCCATTCCCCAAACTAAGTGATTTTTGACGGACAATTACTCAAAAACAGCTGAAAACATTTCTGTGAAATTAAGAACTATAATTAATTGGGCATTTGTTGACGTTTCTTCGTAAACAACTACCGCCTCGGCCTGCCACCTGTAAAATGGCGACTGTATAAAGTTTTCATGATGTGATTTGAAAGAAAGCGCCTTATCCAAAAGTAAGTGATTTTGACGAGCAATTACACACAAACAACTACATATACTTTCATGAAACTCATAAATGTTATTAAGTGGACATTTGTTAATATAGTTTCGTTAACAAAAGTCACCTTGGCCTGCCTTTTTGAAAATGGCGAAAGTTTAAACTTTACATGAGGTGCTTTGAAAAAAGTACCATTTTAATTAACTAAGTGACTATTGACGAGCAATTATAAAGAAATAAAAACATATTTCTGTGAAATAAATATTAGATTTTAAGTAAACAATTGAAAAAAATTCGTCGCCCGGCATTGCCTCTAGCTGTGAAAGTACAATCAGCAATCAAAGCGTCAGCACTGCATGTCATGCCAGAAGTGGCATAATAAATAAATAAACAATAGAAATTAAGGGAAATGTTATATGCGCGCGTTCAGACCCCGTTCAGGACCACCATGGCCCCTATATGTTATCAGTTATGGAGTTTAAAGAAGGCAGTGGTACCATGTAATAATTGCAGTGCGCGCAGTAAAATCAAATACGTTATGAAAAAACTTACTTTTAAAAACTGATTTATTACTTTATTACTCCTTTAAAATTATATTTTGTTTTTCTTTGGTAATATAACAAGAACAATAAAAAACATCAAATTAATTATTGTGAACATGTAATTTAATTGTACATTTGATTAATTGTAATTTGTAATTTGATAAATTGGTCAGTGACACTTCAAAACATACATTTATATCTAAAATGCTTATTTTTTCTTTGCTTTCTTGTTAGCTATTTGAATCTTGTTATTCACCGATTCTTCGATGTATGACTAGGGTACACTTGTAGACCACCATCCTCCATGACCACCATTACCTACGAGAAACGTCGCGGATGTTCTCCTAAACGAATGAATAGAGTACCTTTCTGCATTTGGTAATTTTAAAAAAATTGCAATATTTTTTGGTATTTTCGGAAATGTAATGATACCAATTGGATTGCAACATCTGACGTTTCCCTAAAAATCTTAGACACTATGTTCGTTTCCGAAACCTCTTCCTATGAAATTCTCAAAATAATCGGTAAATTAAAAAATAAATATTCGGCCGGTTTAGATGAATTTCCGGATTGTTTGTTAAAGACGTGCGCGCCAGCCATTATACACCCGTTAACTCACATATTTAATGCATCCTTATGCACCGGAATTTTTCCAGATATTTTTAAAACAGCTAAGATTAAGCCGCTCTTCAAAAAAGGTAACAAAAATGAAGTTCAAAATTATCGGCCAATTTCTCTTTTGTCAGTTTTTTCAAAAATATTAGAGAAACTTTTTTATGTGCGAATGGAAACCTTTCTCAATAAACACGACGCGTTTTCAAATTGCCAACATGGATTCCGGAAATCAAAATCTACGGAAACAGCCATTTTTTTTCATTTCTTAAGGATGCTGCCTCATCATTGGATCAAAACGAAGCAACTATTGGAATATTTTTAGATCTTTCAAAAGCTTTTGACGTCATTGATCATAACATTTTACTTTCAAAATTACCTTCGTATGGAATCCGTGGTATTGCTCTAGATTGGCTGTGTTCGTACCTTAAACTACGATCTCAGAGAGTAGAAATACCTCACTGGAATGATGGAACGTTAGGTACACACCTTTCCGGTTCTTTGCCAATTGCACGTGGAGTCCCGCAAGGATCGATTTTAGGCCCTATTCTCTTCCTATTATATGTAAATGCCATGCCCTTAGCGATTCGAAACGGAAGAACAGTTCTCTTTGCGGATGATACAAATATTCTTTGCAACAAAGAAACCGTAAATAGTTCAATATCAGACGTTTCAAATTGGTTCCGTAATAACAAATTAAAAGTAAATGAATAGAAAACTGTTTCAATGCAGTTTTCCATATCAAATAAAAAATTCTGTACTCCATTGAAAATGAACGGTGTGCCATTGACTGATGTTAATGTAACAAAATTTTTAGGTCTATCAATTCAGTCAAACCTCAAATGGAATGCCCACTTAAATGAATTGAACACAAAATTAAGTTCATTATCTACGCGTTCAGAATTCTTTCAAATTACGTCAGCCTTCATATAGCTCGTTGTGTATATTTTGACAATGTTCACTCCCGCCTGAGATATGGCATAATATTCTGGGGAAACACATCTTATAGCTCACAGACTTTCAGATTACAAAAAAGAATTGTACAAATAATAATCAAATCCAACCCACGTGATTCTTGTAAGTCACTCTTTATTAATCTAGGAATTTTACCATTACCTTGTCTCCTGATTTACGAATCAGTAGTTTTTGTCAAAAATGACTTACTTAACTGCGGGAATATATTTTCAGCAAACGCCGATGTCTATAAGTATAACACACGACGTAGTAATCATATTCACCAGGTGGCAGTATCAACAGCTCACTACAAAAAATTCACATACAATTCATGTACATTACTCTACAACACTTTGCCAGAAGACATTAAACGATTAAATTCAATAGAAAAGTTTAAGTCCCGAGTAAAATCTTTTCTGCTGCATAACTGTTTCTATACAATTCGAGACTATACCGAGCATCAAAAAGGAAAGTAGCATTAATTTTAACAATGATAGTTAATGTAATTATTTATCATTTGGACTGAATAATTCTAAAGAACCTGTAACAAGTATTGTACCACAGTTTCTGGGTTGATGGCCCCCATCTCGATCAGGTTTTTCGTCCAGTTTCCCTGATCCTTGAGCGAATGCTGAGATGGTCCCTTGTTTTGCTTCTGGACATAAATGTAACTTCATTACTTGTGCACGTTTTCTGAAATTCAGTGGGAAATATAGTTATTCAAATTATCGTTTTTCATATTATCGCGTCAAAAAGTATTATTCTTCCATGAAGAACATGAGGGTTCAGGGCAGGAATTTGTAGCTAATTTACCTTTGAAAATATATTTTATTATATAGGAGCGAATATTTTGTCAACGAAACTCAAAAAAAAACTTTCTTTTCTGTATTCAAAATTCGACTAGAATATGGTTTAGGATAGAGACCACAGAATTATGAAAACGTGCACAAAATTCACTTCTCCCCATAGCTCGTCACACGCAGTTTTAAACTGTTTTTCACGTACATAAATAAATAAATAAATAAATAAATAAACTGCATTTACCATGATGGTAAAACAAAAACGTTTTTTGTATTTAACGTGTATGGGTCTTAAGGAAATGTTATTGTTACAGACTTCAACATAATTGAATTCTTCACTGTATACGATAGTAATTATTCTGGGCTTGTAATTTTTGTCGCTTCAATGTTCACTATCAATACAGCACCTTTTTCTTTCACATCGTAAATTTGACCCCAACATGGCAGCCAGCGCAAGCATCAATTTTCAACGGAAGGACGGCCATTATCATAGGATTGTAGGTTCTTGGCTCTGTCCATCTGGAGGATTAGCATTGTTGTGTTCATAACCTGAAAATTAAGTTGAACGATGGCGGGTCCACTTGAAACTTCCGCATTGATTGAATAACGTTCTGCGATTCATTTTGAACTTGCTGAGGCTGAAAAACCTGCCAATATATACTCTTGAACGACTAAAGTGTGGAGAAAGTTGTAAGAACCGCGAGAATGTTTATATGTGGGTAGAACTGTTCAAAAGCGGTCGAGGTTCAGTGACTGACAAACATCGTTCTGACTGCATCAGCAGGAAAAGTTTTGTCGACTGTGTTTGGGGAAGATGTAGGTGCGTTTTTTTTGTGATTATCACGAAGAATGGCGTAGAATAAACAGCCAATACTGCTTAGATATACTTTTGAACAAGATGAAGCCAGTCATGAGAGAGAAACGTCATGGATCTCAAAGGATTCTCCAGCAAAACAACAATTGTCCTCATACTGTTCAACAAAATCCGTGAAATCATCGACAAAATGGGTTGGGAGGTACTGCCTCATCCCCCTTACAGCCCCGATTATGCACCGTCTGATTTCCATTTATTTGGTCCATTGAAGGAGGAATTACGTGGGAAGAAGTTCCAGGATAACGAGATTGTCGAAAAAATTTGTGGCAAATTGGTTCAAACACTAAAAAAAGAGTTCTTTAGAACCGTTATAAAAAACAGTAAGCCGTTGGAACAAGTGCTTAAATGTTGGTAGGAAATATATTAAAAAGTAGGAAAAGTTCTGTTTTGTAAAATTAAACGTGTATTTCTCCAGACCAATTTATCTCTTTAATTATTGAATGCCCCTCGTAATACGTGCCACATTCTGTGGCACCACTAGTTGTTTTTTTTTTTGGGTGGGATTAATAAAAATGGTAAACATCTTTTTCCTCTGCAACTCTTGAACTAAATGTAGTGTATGTTTTCTAAGTGATGGAAAATTATTTTCCAAAAATAGGCAAACGCAGAGGATAGAAAAATATATACATTTCTGTGTGTTTTTTGGCCTTTTTAACTCCTATAACCGGGCTCTGCTAATGTAGAAGTGGATGAATCTTGTTGCGAAATTTAGAAAAAAATCCTATAACACTTGGTGTAGCCAAAATCAATTTTTGTTGGTTCTTGATAACGAAAAGTCGATTGACGGTAAAACGTCAATCTGTCCGTCTATTTTGAACATTTTCAAAATGTTAAAAAAAATTGCCCGAAATTTTACGATTAAATTTTGTTGGTGAATTTAGCGAAGGACGTTTAATAGAATTGTGAAAGTACCATTGTCGTTAAAATCCCCCATTTTTCGAAAATTGTAAAAAAATATTTCAAAACTACAAAATTGAAGACAGATCAGACAAAATCTGTTGCATATATTATCTCTTTAAATAAGGTCATATTCAATGTTTTGGAAAAAACGAATAGTTTTAGTGTAATTATCGCTTGAAATGTACGAAAATTGTGTTTCTCAAAAAACAACTCAAAATTGATTGTTTAAATTTTCTTCACGTATGTAATAAAGGACAGTAAAAAATATGACGGTAGTCCTATTTTCGGGTATTGCGCGGTTTTTTCGAAAATTGCAAAAACATTGAAAACTACAAAATTGAAAATAAAGATTTTTGCCTTAGACAAAGTCTGTTGTAAACAATTTGCTCTTTAAAAAAGTTTTGTGCAGTTTTTTTGTGAAAGTTTGTAGTTTTCGCGTAATTTGTTTGAAATTATTGAAACATATTTAGGCGTGTCGTCGTACATAAAGATAACATTGCAATATTGCGAGAAAATATGTGCTGCTGTAGCACCACTAGTTTAGTATTTTTGGGAAAATCTTGTAATTGTAATTTTGTAAATCTTGTAAAAGCTTTAAGTTGGGACGAAACATTTGCTTTTAGTCTAATTTGTGAACTCAGGCTAGTAAATATTTTCTAATGAGTGGCTAAATATGCTCAAACGATGGACAAACGTATTCCACATGAAATTCAGAATTTTGAACTTTTTTTCGGGCAAACTTCACGGGGGTTAGGTGCACAGCTCTTTTCACAGTAGAGTATCCTGAGCACATTTCTAGGATTTTTTGAAAAGTGATGGCGTTTGTACTACTTTCGTTGGGTTCATCGTCAGCCGTGTACCAATTTAATATTGCGAACGGGTAATGGAAATTGTAAATTGGTTTCTTTCTTATCGAAAAGATACGTCGTAACTTGCTGGTTTGTTCGCAGATATTTGCATGTTTATATGTTTTAGGACAGTGCGTGCGTGACAATCGAATCAATATGAAGACAATGAAATGATTGTGCATTTATCTATAAGCGGGTATGCCTGCTTTCTGACATTGTTTATTTTGAGTAATGTAAACATTTATTAAGCGAAATTCACATTTAGAACATAAATTCTTTTGAAATATTTAAAATCAAGTTAAATGTCAAAATCAAATATAAAAAATCAAGTTAACAAACCACTATGTATAACGTTTCCACATTTTCAACTGAATAAAATAAACGTTGTAACAACAATTTAATAATTCAATATATGAATTAATTAATCCAATAGACCAATTAATTAAATAATGAATTGAACATTTCTTAGTACCTTTTTTATTTACGCTTGCATTGCATATCGGTTCTATATTTTCATTCTGAGTATTAAATCTCAGTGATGTGTAAGTTAATAAATCACGAAATGAACATTTCTTGATACCTCCCTCATTAACGTTTGCAAGGAATCTAAGTTATATTTATTCATTCTAGTACATTACTAAATATCATTTCTCTGGAAACTGTTTATTTTCTACTTGAGAGACATATTACAAATTCAGATTTACAAATACCAAATTTAGGAATGCTATTCTTCCCATAATTTAAAAGCGTACAATTCTTGTGGATCGTCTGGTGTCCAGCTCCATTGCAAATACTTACGGCTGAACCAAACAGCTATACAATCCGATCCCTGGTCTCTGCACCCAATCAGGAAGGCCCGGTGAGTAGTGAGGGCGATGGTGATGGCCACGATGATAGTGGGGCCAACCCCAAGCGAACAGCGAGTAGTACAGCAGGCGGCGGCCAGCGTATCTCGCATCGTTGACCGGCAGAAGGTCCCTAACACACAACATCCCACTAGGTTACAGAAGCCAAACATTGATCTATTCTCCGTTCACACTAAGAAAAAAGTGGAATTAACCAATAGTACCTGCTTGGGATGTTTGACATTGTTAGTTGACGCGATACAGCTTCAGGCGTGTTCATGTGCAGAAGAAAAATAGTTTTCGATGTAGTGGCTCATTTCTCTCACAATGTTAAAATTCCAGACGAAATTTACAATCTACAACCAAATTCTAAAATGAGGAGATCATTGTTCCCCGCCTGCCCTTCCGGAAATGGAGATATCGATATCGGTGACAGTTCTGTGTCCATCGCCAGTTTGGTATCAGCTCTAGTGTAAAAAATGAATCTGTGAGAGTCGAAAGGCGAACTCAACCCCACACACGTGCTTTTCTAACTAGAGCTGTTTATTTCCTTAGAACTGACGACAGATTCAGGTTCGGGCACGCACGGTGGGAGACAGTAAGTTTATGCAAAGCGAAGGGATCAGTTTAGAGATTTTTGTCAAGCAGTTCGGAACGTTCGCCTGCAGATATCGGAGAGTGGTGCAGGTCCTTCCGCAGTGAAACACCACAGCGGTAAACTATTACGGAGTGGTGAAAATCGTGTGGTATTGAACGGTGTTAATACATTTTTGCATAAAAATACGGACTTTCCTATTACGCAAAATTGCAGAACTCACTGCAGAATTACAGAGGATGTGGGAGGTAGGTGGCTTCAGTAACAGTGTCGTGGACAGATAGTCATTGGAGGTTCCTGTTCCAAGACTGAATCATCTGCTTCAGACATGGAAGGAATTGAACCTTTTACTGAAGTAGAGTGATCGTAAGTAAATTGTTTGCATGCGATTAAAGAGTGTATATTAGTTAATACAGTCGAAATAATTTAATTTGGATATTGACATTCGCTTGCTCTCTTCCTTCTGTAAATGTTTTTTTTAAAAAAATTAACTTGACAAACTGGTTGTTAAGGGTGATTTGATTAGTTATACTGTCAAGTGGTTTTGTTTTAATGTTTGGAAAGATGCACATGCGGTGCTTTTAGCAATGTTAATATTCGCCTAGTGCTCTGCAAAAGTCGGGTTCTCTTTTCCAGCGATGACCGACTATCCCTGTGCGCGTGGCGGAAAGTAGTGCGACCGCAATCGGCGATTGAGAATCGGAGCAAGGCTGATGAATACCTCAGGGTTTGTTTACAATATTCGTTTGAAATATGTTGCTTTCAATATGTTAGATTGTTTTAAATTATTTTATATCAAAATTAGGAATAAATTGCATTGGGCTTCGGCCTCCATATTACATTCTCCGTGATCCATCGCTGGCTTCTTTTACGAATCGTATGGTGTTTACGATACACTGCATTTAGGAAGTCAAATATAAAAAAACTTCACGTCTAAAAATGCCAAATATCCACAGATAATTAATATTCTTCAACACACATGCAAACTTACCTTGAATAATAATTTATTTCTAAGCTACTTAAGATTAACTATTGACTGCAATTCTATCGATAAAAAATAAGCACTATAAACTAGATCTAGGTCAATTATCACCATTTTCATCGTTCTTACAACCCAGATTCTTTGATATTTGGTGCAGGTATTGATACTTTTCTCGCCTTTAATACCCTCTACGTATCGATATTGGACTAATATATTTTTAGAATAACTTGGGATAACATAGTAAATACAAGTGGTTATTTACACAAATGTTTGGAAATACTAATAATACAAGAAAAGGGTAAAAGGAATTATTTTTCTCTTTGAATTATTTAAAATGAATTAATGCAGTTAGCCAAGTCATACTTAACAATTAACATTGAGTACTTAAAAAGTAACTAGTGAGAATAGTTAACTAGAAAGAAAGTAACAAGAAAGATTGGCACAGACCTTTCGTATTAGTTTTCTATTTCCTTTGGTGTCAGGTAGTTATTCGAACTTGACACGTACGCTTGCCAGATGCTATCATACCGCCGACCAAACTACATTTTTTGGACATTTTCTCAATTTTTCGCATTCCTTAGAGAAGAACGGAAATATAATATTAGGAATATTGAAGAACAGTAAAACCTCGTCCTAAATAGCATTATCTTTGGAAAAATCGTGAACCGTTTTTAAGAAAATAGCGTTTAAGCCCTACTGTAGTGCGAAATTTAAAGCTCTATTTCAGTGGAATCTTTTGTATTTCAAAAAGCTTTATTTCAAGCCATTTAAAGCACTTTAACTCACAAATACAATAGAGTTTACAAATTGTGAGAAACGCGCTTATTATCGGTGTGAAAGATCAAAAAATTACATTTGTGTAATTTTGGAAAAAAAAAATAACCCAATATTAACTTTACGTCATACTGAGGAGTGCAATTGACACTATCCGTTCGGAAAATTTGAAGAAGAAATGTTGTAACCATTTATGAGAAAATGGCGCTTGAACGTTGCTGAAAAGCGGAACATTAAGTTAGTTTTTCACAGAAAACCGGTTGGGTTTTCGAGAAACGTTACCAGACATTATTTAAAGCACATGTACTCATTAATATAATAATGTCAACAAAACGCCACTAACGTAAATTATCGTTAATTATACCGACGTGAGAGGACAAGTCAAAAGATTATATTTTTGTAATTTTTGAAAAAAAAAACAAAATAATAGAGGCAATATGGTGTTTATTTCATCTCATGTAATACTTTTAGCACTATACCTACCAAAAGTTAAAGAAAAATTTGAATCCGTTTTGAGAAAATCTTGTTTTTGTATTTTTTTTAAATTGCAAATATTTCCTGCAATGTTGCCAGAAAACTACTAAAAATTTTCAAGAAAAAAGTCCATGACCTTTATTACGGTCCGGCAATGAAGTTTTCCTGCCGAAAATTTGCCATTTTTTTCGCGCAGCATTACATTACTTTCTTGTTTGAACCGCAAATATGGGGCGGCAGGGAAAAACTCATTGCCGGACCGTGACAACGAAAAAGTGGATAAAAACAGTTGCTAAATTAAGAAAAAATATCCCCTAACACGTGGTGTATCCAGAATGCCCCTTTTGCGGGTTTGTGACAACCGAAAAAACAATTGAACGCAAAAACGTCGGTCCCTCCGTCTGTACGTCCGTCCGGTGTATGTCAACAACACTTCCGCCTAGACTATGCGTAGGTTTTTTTTCCAAATTGAAGCAATTCCTATCTAACTGGCCTGAGTCAAAGTTCTGAGGATTTTGAAAAATCATTCATAAATTTTGGCGGTACTTTACATGAAGCCCCCCAGACATTTTCAAAATTTTCTCAAAAAACGCTCCAAATTTTTCTTTAATTTTCTTGTAAGAATAGAGTAAAATACTCTTAAGGTGGCATATGCTCCATTTCCGTTGTTGACTTTGAATTATCGAAAGTCGCAAAAGTTTCAAATGTATCGGCGTCTTCCTACAACTACAAAACTGAAGATAGAGTTTTTTCCTTCAATTAAAATTTGTTTTCCAAAGTGAGTTCTATCATTAAGATCATGTACACTTTTTAGAAAATCGTAGTAGTTTTCACTCAAATATTGCGCGCAAGTACGTGCACTTTTAAAAAATAAACAAAAACAAGATTTTCTCAAAAATGGGCTCCAACATTTTTCTTTAAACTTTTGTTAGGGATAATGCTAAATGTACTATATGAGATCACATCAATGCCATATGGCTAACTGCTTTTGTCTTTCCAAAAATTACAAAATTTTTTTTACTTGTATCTTACGTCGGTAATATTTTCATTGGTGGCGTTTTGTTCACATCAATATATTTATGAGTACATAAATATATATCTTTAGTGCTTTAAATAATATCCAGTAAACGTTCTCAAAAACTCACCGTTTTCTGTGAAAATTCTGTGTTTCCGAAAATTCTGCATTTTCGGATAACGTTCAAACGCCATTTTCTCACAAATGCCTCCAAATTTTGTCTTGAAATTTTTTTAAACGGGTAGTGCTTAATTGCCTCTTTAATACGATGTAATGTTTATTTTGGGGTATTTTTTCGTATTTTTAAAAATTACTACAAATGTAATTCTTTTGAAAGATCACTCACCATCTTTAATACGCACGTTACATGCAATATGTAAACATTATTATATTTGTGAGAGTAAGAGATTCAAATTACTTCAAATAAATATTCTTGACAACTCAAACATTTTCTGTGAAAAAGAGCTTCAAATTTCGCATTTTTAGTAGCGCTGTAACGCCATTAAAAAAAAAACTAACAATTTTTTCAACGAAAATTGCCATTTAGGACGAGATTTCTGTGTTCTTTATATCCGAAAAAATTAATATTTTTGTTCTACCATCAGCACAACCGATAAACTAAGAAAAAAGTAAAAAAATGTAGTGGCATTAGATGGCAGATGCAAGAGTATGTGACTAATTCCAAATAGCCCAGATACAAGGAAACAGAAAATTAATTCGGGAAAGTATATGCCATTCTGTAACACCACTAGTTATACATATGATACATGTGCTTAAATAATGTCAAGATGAGTTTCTCAAACACTCAATTTTCTGTAAAAACTAGCCCATAATTCCGCATTCCCGAAAAGCCTAAACGCTGTTTTCCTCAAAAATGGCTCGAAATTTTTTCTTTCAACTTTTGAAACGGATAGTGTGAATTACACTCTTTAATATGACGCAAAATTGAACTTGGGGTATTATTTCGTTTTTCAAAAATTTCACTTTTTGTAGGACATCGTTATTATGCACCTTTCCAGCAATTTGCAAACACTATTGTATTTGTGAGTTAAAGTGCTTCAAATGACATCTATTGAAGTTTTTCGAAACCACAAGATATTCCTGTGAAGAAGCGCGTGAATTTTCGCATTACAGTAGCGCTTGAAACGCCATTTTCTTAAAAATGGCTTCTCCAAAAGTTTTAAAAGAAAACTGCTATTTAGGAAGAGGTTTTATTGTTCTTTAATATTCATAAAATAATGTTTCCGTTCAACTATTGAGAAACCGAAAAATTAATAAAATGTCGAAAAATTGGCAGCTGGCAAGAGAATGTGTCAAGTCCGAATAGTTAGCTGAGACCAAAGGAAATAGAAAACTGATGCAGGAAAGTCCTGTGCCATTCTGTAGCACCACTAGTTTATGTTTTGTGATAATTTTTAGAGGCATCCTTAGAGCTCTAAGTGTTCTTATGGAATCAAAAGTTTCGACAATTGTGATACAATCGGACCTCTACAGAACCAATTAACAATTAAATATTTCATTTGACCACCACAATGAAGCGAGAATTTTTCTTTCTGTGAAATTTCAACCAAGTGAAAAACGATTTATACTATTCTGGAAAAGCAAAGCGACATTCACGTGTGATGATAATAAGATGACGTTAGTAGGAACAAGGATGATAAATCGATGATCGAGAGTTAAAGTTAATAGTATAACCTAAAATTATGATTATAAACTACTTTTTAAACTATTGAAATTTTTCAAATTCGTCAGAATTTAAATTGTTTTTCCTCCATGCTCTTGGAGTATTAATAAAGAATTTATTGTTCTAGTACTCCTCGAACCTTCAGTCACAAACGATATAGACTACCATATTAAAAGGCGAGAAAGTAAAGAGGTACAGTTCATTTCAATATTTTTCCGCTATATTTGATGTAAAAATACTATTGGATAGTAAATAAATTTAACTTACACCAATCCACGTGTTAAGTCGAAGCACATGACTGTAAGCCAGAAGAAGGCGGAGAGTAAGAAGAACTGACAAATGAACGCTGTAACAAAAATACATGTCAGTTCCTGAATTAAACAGAAGAAAGCAATGTTTAGAATTACTAACAGAAGATATAGCATTATAAAACATTTCTTACTAAACCAATTCTGTTTGTGGTCCATGGTCTTGCCATTGCTATTTAATACTAGCTGGTAATAAAGGTGTGAGAGATAATTTAAAAAATTACATTTGTGTAATGTTGCAAAAACAAAAAGATACCCCAAATTGAACTTTACTTCATATGAAGGAGTGCAATTAGCACTATCCGTCCCAAAAGTTTGAAAGCCATTTTTGAGAAAATGGCGATGAAAGAATTTGAGGCATTTTTGAGAAAATGGCGTTTGAGCGTTTCTGAAAATGCAGAATTTTGAGGTAGTTTTCACAGAAAACAGTTGAATTTTCTAGAAACTTAACACATTATTCAAAGCACCTGTACTCATGAATATAATTATGTGAACAAATCGCCGCTAATGTAAATATAAACAAAGTGAGAGACATGACCAAAAAATGTCATTTTTCTAACTTTTGAAAAAACAAAGAATAGAGCAAAATGGCGTTTATATGATCCTCAGTGCAATAGGGACACCATTCTAACCAAAAGTTTAAAAGAAAAAAATTGGAGTCGTTTCTGAGAAAATCTTATTTTGTATTTTTCTTAATTGCAAATATTTCGCGCAATATAGCCAGAAAACTACCAAAATTTTCAAAAATGTACATGATCTTAAAAAAGAAACTTACTAAGGAGAACAAATTCTATTTGATGGAAATATCTCTAGCTCTAAAAAATTAATTTGATATTTCCATGAAAATATTTAGTTTTTGCACCAAATGCTGTACATTCGTAGTGAGTAGAGTATTTTTACATGGTTAGAGAATACTCTAATCGTGACCCTGTGAAATACATTCTATATTGTCCGGGGTATCAGGCTCCTTTTCCAACACAAGTTTACAAAAACTTTTGTTATTATATTTTTGTGCAGTTGTAGAATTCACATAGCTCTAAACAACACTGCGATGGAATCAGTGAGTTGTTCGCTTCTCGGTTGAAATTGTACGTTCCCAAATAATAGGTAAGGTGTTAGTAACACAGAAAGTGCAATATTTCAATACTACGCAGCTGTTTTCTATAACGCGGGAAAGTATGTGCTGTTGCTGCTCAACTAGTTATGATTATGATTCATCACGTTATGACATCTATACCTATTACTCCGGATCTATCTATACTAGCTACAGAGAACTCTCGCATGTTACTCCGCTTAAAACAGTAAGTACTCTCAAGGGTCACTGGTTGGCCGGAGATATTTTAAAACTTTTATTTATGAATTCGATATATGAAAAAATATTTTAAAAAAGTTATTTTATGATGTGGCAATTTATGGAAAGTATTGGTATAGTATATAAAACTATAAGGGATTCTACAAGTTCGACTATTTTATTTTGTAGTTTACATTTGTTTATTACTTTTTTATAAAGTGAGGTATGTTTGGAAGCTGAAACTGGAAATAAGAAAAATGCAAACTTTTTTAGTGGGAAAGTGAGCGAGCTAGATTGGAAATTTCCAAATAGGGAGCAAGATAAGTCAGAGCTAGCTGGGGCGGAGCAGGGATACAATGGATAGGTAGAAGGAGGCCCCGCCGCAGCGCATGAATAAATGGAATTCCTCTTCCTGCGTAATAATTTACTATAATCAATTTTAGTATTTCTAAAAAACGTACCGGGCAACGCCAAGTACATCAGCTGGTATTATATAAAATCCTCTCCTCTATTATTTCAGTAGTATAGATGAATTTTGTCGCTCTCCAATGGAACCAATCTTTATAAAATAAGGTCTCTAAAGAAAAAGAATTTCACGCAGACGTGGCGAATTATTCTTTGAGTTTAAAATGCATCTAAATATTCAAGTCAAATGTAACTCGGAATAGTCAGGCAGAATTTAAAAATCTATTTAGTTTAATAAGTAAGCGTTCTAAGGACTTAAAATCTCGAATTTTGGGCCCAAAGGCTTCACAGAAACGTTCTTCGCACAATAATTTGTAGGATGAGAGCTTCTTGGACTTTTTATTACGTTCTGCTGATTCCGCGCTTCTGGGCACAACCCCACCTATTCGGAGACGTTCATAATCTGCAATTAATTGGGAAATTAGACTAATGTCTTGATATTCTAGGTGATTTATTTGCACGGGTAAACCTTTCATTTCGGTAATAAAGTTAAATAATATTCTAAAGAGTACGGCGGCGATGGTTTAAACGATTAGCGTAACGGACAGCTGTACCCATGTTCGGGGGTTCAAACCCGATCGAAGCCGTGGATTTGTGGGGGCGAAAAAGTCCTTCCTTCGTACGACTTCCTTCGGAGGGGAAGTAAAGACGGCTGCCCCATGCCAGTAGATTTACTTGCAGGTACAAGATCCTCAAACCTAAATGAAGCCTCTGAGCTAAATTCAAATCGCCTGTTTTGTCGCCCGAGATAATACCTTCTTTCTCCGCTAGTTGGTGAAAGGAGTGTAGCGAAATTTGTGTGGTCACATACGGAAGAGCAGGCCTCACGGCCTGAGTCACGCCACCTAAAATAAGGCATCAATTCAAAGAGTAAGGTAGTACTTACCCGATGCAAACTTTACGCCGCTTTCTCAAGAGTAGAAACCTTTCTATTAATTTTGTGACTATCAAAGAAAGCGAAAACCTAACTGTCAAGGAAGATTGTATAATTACTACAAATATTGTTTTTAAGGAAGTGTTATGAATTGTTACAAGATCATTTGTCTATAATACTAAATATATCTTTATTCAAAATTTGTTTTGAAACCTCAATTTCCTTATTTCTATTTCATATTCTATAAATACATTATAAATTACCTTTATTCATTTCTTAAACAAAGAAATTTTCCTTCTTATACGGAAATGGAAGGACAGGGACAAGGGGAGAATTTCATATGCGAGAGTTCTCGCTCGGGTACGCTAGTGTGTTTTATTGCAGGAGTAATGATGCACCTCTTATAAATCAAAGTTGTTTCAATCATAATTCCATGTACGTGTATTTTGTACAAATTATTCGGTAAGCAACAGTCCATCGTAACTGTCTTACTGAACTATCTAAAGATTTCAGCTGCATGTGCGGTATTACCTTTCCGTACTATCTACTCTTTGAATATCCAGCGCACTAAGTTCAACAAGAAACCGAAATAGTAATGAAAGTATTGCGAGATGAAAATAAATTTTAAAATTACCGCAATAAGCCTGCGGTAGCGTCTCACCTATGGACGCGCACCCGGCGTAGGTGTCGGCGGAGATGCACTCGCCCACCGCCAGGATGAGTAAGGCTGCTGCTAGGGCAGCCGCGTGGCACATGAGCGCCTTGGCGTACACCGGCCGCCGGAGCTCTGGCAACAGCGCGTACACCGCCAGAGTAGCCAGCAGCGCCGCCATCCCCACCAGGTACAGCACCACGTACAGGTAGTTCTTCCATGTCATAGGAGTCGGGCCTCGATTCTGGCATGGCAAAATTTCATTAAAATGTGTAAATATCAATGATTAAAAATTAATTTTCAAAATAAAATCCTTTTTATTGAATTGGGTAGAAATCACATTCTTTTAAAACATAATCATATTAACGTAATTTATTGAAAAAGTAAATTAAAGATTGTTTCTTATTGTTAAGCTCTTTCTTAGCAGAAGCCTAATGGGTTCTCAAAATGTATTAGGTTCCCTCCATTATACATTAATTATCTACCGACAAAAGTGGACGTATTAAAAGGAGAAATTGGAAGATCGACAGATAATGTCATAAACTGAAGAAATCAAAATAGGAAGATTTTTTCTAATTATAGACTAAGGGTATTTTTCTCAAATAGACTTATATTAATTCTTGCAAGCTCTCTTTGACCTCCGCGACCTGTGCCTTGACCTGCTGACGTAACTCTTTGCACCTATTTTCGACTTGCAGATTTATCGAACGTTGATGTTCTTTCATCTTTTCATCGAAAATTTTCGTCTGTTCGTCGATTTTGGCCTCTATTTGGTTGATCTGTTGCGATTGTTCCTCTCGTACCTCTTTCATCTCTTCTCTAACGCTTCTCATTTCTTCCCTAATCTGTCTTCCATGATTCGCGTCCTATGGTTTCGGCGAAATTTCCTAACAATGCCCTCATTAACACTGTCATTTGATCCCGGCTCTCCTCCTGTTGCGGTACTACCTCTGGCGTGGTTTCCGCCGACCCTGCTCCGCGGTTGGGGTGCCTACTTCCTCTCCCTCTCCTGACTGCATTATTTCTATACTCCTTAACAATTCACTTCTTTCCTCCCCCTCACTACGTTCCTCGCTCGCAATTTGGTTAACCTTCCTGTAATCTGGGCTTTCTGCCATTTTAACTGCCTCAGACTTTGTTATGCCTACTTAATACAATTTACGACACTCAATACACTCGCTGCCGCACTTGATACCAGGGACTGAATACCGAAATAATAGCCGTAAAGGTATTTATACCGGTATAGAAATACCTTTACCTCTATTATACCTTTATTCAAAATACCTTAAAAAATACCGGTATAAGACATCAAATACCGGTATCTTTAGAGGTATTTTACCTTTATTCGACGTCTATACCGGTAAAATACCTCTATTTAGAGATATTTTACCGGTATTATCTTATGAAAATACCGGTATTTCAGTATAATCATACAGGTTTCGGAGGGGAAACATTCTGATTTTTTACGCTGAGATGGCTCAGAGGAACAAATATGGACTCCGCAGAGTTCTGCCCGGGGGTCCTAGGGTTCGAGTCTCAACGTTGGCAAATTTTCGTCACCAGACATTCAACCTAGGTCGAGTTCTGTTGTTGGTTGAGAACGAATTATTATAATAGTCTGGGCACGCGAAGGCGTGTTTGGGGGAGCGAACGCGCGTGTGGGGACGCGAACGCGCGTTTGGGGGAGTGAACGCGCGTTTGGGGAGCGAACTCGCGTGTGGGGCCGCGAACGCGCGTTTGGGGGAGTGAACGCGCGTTTGGGGAGCGAACTCGCGTGTGGGGCCGCGAACGCGCGTTTGGGGAGCGAACGCGCGTTAGGGGAGCGAAAGCGCCTGTGGGGGCGCGAATGCGCGTGTGGGGCCACGAACGCGCGTGTGGGGCCACGAACGCGCGTGTGGAGCAGCGAATGCGCGTGTGGGGAGCGAACGCGCGTTTGGCAGCGAACGCGCGTTTGGGGAGCGAACGCGCGTTTGCGGAGCGCGCGTGGTCGGGCCTGCGGCCTCCGCTAGGATATGACCTTCGACATCTGTTGTGAAAGAACGAAGGCGATAGAAATCTGTCATCGGTTGATAAGACTTCATGCAACGTTCCTTGGCGCATTCCGATTCTCGGAATCAGTTTCCCTTTGTAAGAGATGCGAGAGCTGCGCCGTTGCGTAGGCAGTTTCCGGAGGTCAGCGTTTCGACCCATGAGCGTCACCGGTTCGGCAGAGGATAACGCTCTCGACCTATATACTCCAGGCTTTAATTTCTTTTCGCAGTGAGTAGAACTGAAATATGAGAGAAGGATGTTTGACCGTAGGCGCCAACAAACGCTTTGCCGAATGTGTACTGTGAGAGAGAGTGTGTGTGAGAGAGAGAGAGAGAGAGAGAGAAAGAAAGAGAAATGAAGAAATCGGAAGAGAACGAAAGTGAGAAAGCGAAAGAAAGAGCGTGTGTATATAGCGCGTGATGTATAGAGCTTGAGTGTATAGCGCATGAGAGTGTAGCGCGCGTGTGATTGGTGCAAGCGTTTGTTCGGCGCGCGCGTTTGTTCGGCGCGCGCGTTTGTTCGGCGCGCGCGTTTGTTCGGCGCGCGCGTTTGTTCGGCGCGCGCGTTCGTGGGCGTGCGCGTGTGTGGGCGCGCGCGTGTTTGACGCGCTCGCGTGTTTGGCGCGGGCATGTGTTTGGGGCGCGTGCGCATATGTGGGCGCTCGCGTGCGTTTGGCGCGCGCGTGTGGTTAGCGCGCGCGTGGGTTTGCCGCGAGCGCGTGTGTGGCACAAACGCCGTACGCGTGTTTGTGGCGCGTGTGTGGGGCACGCGGCAGTATTTCCATTGAAAATACCGGTATAATACCGGTATACCTTTATGGACGTCCATACCGGTATAGACGTCCTATAAAGGTATTTTACCGGTATAAAAGAATAAAGGTATTTTATACCGGTATGAAAAAATACCGGTATTTTACCGGTATTCAATACCTTTTCGGTCCCTGCTTGATACACTTTACAACACAATACAAGAAATAAACCCTTCTCCAGAAAGAAATACACGCCCACAATAACACAGGCACTGTAAATTATTTTAAAAGTATATTGAAAGTCCAGGTGTTTTAAAGGCGGGAAAATGGTTTTTATTTTTTTAACTGCAGCCCAGCAATCAAAAAAATCTGAAAAAAATACACAACAATTTGTGTTTTACGAGAAACCTTTGATATTTTTTTCGAGCCTGTTCCAGGCTTCTAAGACACAGTAAAAAATATTAATTGATATTTTTTTCGAAAATATTTTTTTGTGTTTGAATTTGGGCCTGAGAAAAAATTAAAAAATGTTTTTCTAATAGTCCAAGTTGTATTCTTATTTATCATATTTTTTTCAGTCAGATAAAATAGTGTTAAGTTGTCGAAAAAGTTGAAAAAAAAAAACACGTTTTTGGCCGTATAGGGGTGTGGGTGGTAGGACGGAGGCTAAGAAACCTTTCAAAAATATTATTTTTATGTTAGAATTATAGTGTAACCACTCATATGTAATTTGGTTGAGGGGAACTTTTTACCATCTTATCGGGGGGGACCCTTTCTGTAATGATATTTATGTGCCAAAAAAAATACAACAAATCTCTCAAGAAATTTTATTTGTGGTTATAGAATTTAATTTTCAAAGCTAGGTTAAACAATTAATAAACAAATGTGGAAGTATTTTTGAGAAAATCTTGTTTTTAAAATACTAAGCAAAAGTATACGATAACTAATAGTATTCTGAAAAATTGTACATGATCTCATTTAAAGATCTAATTTTCACGAATATATTTCATTCAGAAAAAATCGGACCTATGCCACCTTTATACGTGTACTTTATTCTAGTCTTATAAGAAATTTAAAGAAAAAAATTGAAGCCGTTTTTGTGAAAACTTTGAAAATGTCCAGAGAGGTTTCATATAAAGTACCCTCAACTTTTAAAGAAAGTTTTTCAAAATCGAGATGCCATGAGCGGACGCAGATCGACCAGGGAATATCCAATTTGGAAGAAATCGCACGTATGGTTACGCGCTAGTGTTGTTCACAGACCGACAGACCGACAGACCGACAGACGGACAGACGGACAGACGGACGAACGTTTTGAAAAGACCCATTTTTTTGTATCAGGGGATCCCAAAACATGTATTTCCGTTCAAATCTCGAAATCGATTTTCCGCAGCAATACATAACTTTTCCTATACTAGGTATATTACTCCGTATATACGTACGCATAGGGGAAACAAAAAAAAAGATTTGATTCCCCTAGATTAATTGTCGCACAACATTTGACCTCTATATTAAACCCTCCTAAATTAAACCCTGACTGTGCTACGTCACCGCACAATTTAATTGATTTTTAGTTTCCCGTATCCGTACGTATACACGGAGAGATATACGTAGTATAGGGAAAGTTATGTAATGCTGCGCGAAAAAATGGTCAATTTTCGGCGGAAAAAAATTCATTGCCGCGCCGTGAAAACGACAAAGTGGATAAAACCAGTTGCAAATTCAAGAAAACAAATCCCCTAGCACGTGATGTAGCCAGAAACACTGTTTTGTGGGTCCTTGATACCGAAAAACAAATTGAAAGAAAAATGTCCGTCTGTCCGTCCGTCCGTCTGCTAGCGCCTAAACCATACGTACGATTTCTTCCAAAATGGGTATTCTGCGGTCGATCTGGTTGTAGACGAAGCTTTGATATTTTCAAAAAGATTCTGTAAACTTTGGGGATACTTTACATGAAGCCCCCCCGACATTTTCAAAATATTCTCAAAAACGGCCCCAATTTTTTTCTTTAAATTTTTTGTAAGAATAGAAAAAAATGCAGTTATTAAGGTTATTAAGGTGGCATAGGTCGGATTTTCACGAATGACTCTGAATTGTCGAAAATTGCAGAAGTTTAAAATATTTTCGGCGTCTTTCTGAAACTATAAAATTGAAGATAGACATTTTTCCTTCAAATAAAATATTTCCTTCATAGTGAGTTCTTTCTTTAAGGTCATGTACATTTTTTTGAAAAGTTTAGTAGTTTTCGCGCAAAATTGTGTTCAATATGAGCAATTTTAAAAAAATACAAAAATCCAGATTTTTCTTTAAACGTTTGGTAGGTATAGTGCATAACGTATTTTATGAGATGACAAAAACTTCGTATTGCCCTATTCTTTCGTTTTTTCAAAAATTGGAAAAATGTAATTTTTTGACTTGTCTTTCATGTCGTTAATATTTACATTAGCGGCGATTTTTTCACATTATTGTATTTACGAGCACATGTGCTTTAAATAATGTCAAGGAAAGTTTCTCGAAATCATAACCGTTTTCTGTGAAACGTAGTTCAAAATTCCGCATTTTCAGAAACGTTAAAATGCCATTTTCTCATATGTGGCTGGACAGTTTTTCTTGAAACTTTTGTAACGGATAATGCTAATTACACTCTTTAATATGATGTAAAGTTTATTTAGAGTATTTTTTTTGTTTTTTCAAAAATTACATAAATGTAATTTTTTGAATGATCTCTCACATATTTAATATGCACATATCCAGCAATTTGTAAAAAAAAATATTATAGTTGTGAGTGTAAGTGCTTCAAATAAAATATTTTGAAAACTCAAAAATTTTCTGTGAAAATGAGCTTCAAGTTTCGCATTTTTAGTAGAGCTAAAACGCAGTTTTTTTAAAAACGGCACATAATGTTTCAAAGAAAATTGCCATTTAGGACTAGGAAACCAATGGGAAATCGAAAAATTAAGAAAATGACAAAAAATGTACTTTTGGCGATGATAAATGGCAGCTGGCAAGAAAGAGTATTTGGCAATACCGAATAGTTAGCGAAGACCCAAGGAAATAGAAAACTAATACGGGAAAGTCTGTGCCATTCTGCTGAACCACTAGTTTTAACTTACATATCAATGCACTATTAGGTCTCAAAGAGGATTCTGATTTTTCTGACTTGCTATTAATTGCTCTTGTGACCAAAGGACTCCCACATAACATTCTCAGTTAGTGGGAGTTATCCTTGGATACTGACAATTCAGTCGTTAATGAAATTTTTACAACATCAACAAAGAGGCCTCAGTGTCATGCCAAATTCCTTATCTCAAGTTGTAAAAATAATAATAACAACAAATCAAACAAATCGCATCCTGGCTTCAAATGTCCAAAGTGCAAATCAGAACATTTTTTGATTGATTGTCCTGAGTTCTTGAATCTGTCAAGGATGAATGGCTGGCATTTGTGGAGGCTAACAATAGGTGTGCCAGGTGTTTTACCTTTAAGTCAGAAAGGCATGTTAATTGTAAAATAACTTGTTCTATTTGTCATAAGGCTCATCATAAACTTGTGCATTTTGATAACTCTCAATTAAAGGACTCCCTAACCAGGTGCACTCTCAGCCGCCAGCACTGTTAGTGCAGGCCATGTGCCACCTCACGTTGCCGCCTCACGTTGCCGCCGCCGCTGCCACCACCACCCCATCGCCGCCCCTTCTCCCCACCGCCGCCCCTCTCTCCCCACCGCCCGCCCGCCCGACTGGCCCCCACTTCCACTCGGCCGGAGAGATCTCGGGGTGTCGTGGACAGAGGCGGGGCCGGCGGGGAGAGCGTGGGCAACAAGGCGGCAGAGTGAGCAGCAATATTACATCGCTGACCACGGAGAGCTAATACAGCCCGTGGACATTTGCCGTCAGCGAAGGGCGTTTTTGTGTGTGCATTTAGACCCACTACTAGACAGATGTGTAAAAAAGAGGAACAGATTTACTATGACAGTGGTCTGGTTTGAAAAGTCTAGACATGTGTTTATAATAGTTATTAATTTGTGCCTCGTAGGCTTCAATACATTCCGCAATGTTTATCCTAATTACATTTTCTTTACTGTATCTGTCATGCAGCCTAGCCTAGTTAGTGTGCTTTTCATTTTTTCATTTCATTGTCCACTGCAAGAGTACTGGGTTTTACCCCTAAGGGTGAGCCCTATCATTTAAATGCTCTCGTTGATAGTGGAATGCAAACGATCTAATTACCTGGGAAACTGTCAAAACGCTTAAATTACCTACAGGGAAATGTAACATTAATATTACTACTGTAGGCCGTCATTCAATGCCAGCAAATTATGTTGTTCAACTTAAAATTTAGTCTTGCCAAAATAACAATCCTTAGTCTGAGGTTATTGATTACTTTTTATAGATCTTCCAACATCTCTTAAGGAAAATTTTGACCCCAGTTCGTGGTGTCTGCCTACTGATGTATTTTTGGCAGATCCATATTTAATGAATCTAAACCCATTTATGTACTGCTCGGTGCAGATATATTCTTTGATGCGTTGCTTCCTGACAAAAGGAAAAGAGTTGACGGGAAATTTCCCACATTGCAGGAAACCCGCTAAGGTTGGGTTATTACAGTTCACACTCCTTTGCGTCCTGCATTTGTAAATACCAATTGTAAATTTTTGACATCTGCCTGTGAGCTGTCACAATCCATTAAATTTTGGGAGGTAGAAGAGGCTATCCCCATTTGTCCAAAATTCTCTGATGAGGAACTACCCAAAACTCATTTTGCATTTATACTCATGATAGGGATGATACCGGAAAGTATATTGTTTCCCTCCCTCTTAAATCGGAACCACCCACGTTGGGTGATTCAAAGGTCCAGACCCTAAAGAGACTTCACGCCCTCGAACGTAGATTTGAAAGGGATAGTATATTTCAAACAGCTTATCAAGAATTTATGCAAGAGTATTTGGATTTAGGTCATATGCGCCTAGCTCCTGATAGTCTAAATGGTGCTTATTACATTTCCCACCATGCAGTACTTAAACCCCAAGGTACTTCAACTAAATTGAGAGCAGTTTTTGATGGTTCTACCAAAACCACTAAATGACCTCCTCATTAATGGTGGCAAAATTCAGTCAGATTTATTTGATATCCTGATTAAGTTTAGATTAGGAAAGGTAGCCATTGTGACAGACCTGGAGAAAATGTTTAGACAAGTCCAGGTATTGCCCACAGATTGGCATTTCCAACGTATTTTATGGAGAAATTTCTCTTCAGATCCTGTAAATGATTGTTCTCACTACAGTTACGTATGGTTTGAAACCAGCAACATTTTTAGCAGTTGGCACCTTGTTACAATTAGCCAGAGATGAAAAATGTAAATTTCCTCTAGGCTCAGAAATTCTTCAAAATATTTTTATGTAGATGACTTGCTTTATTCTTGTAATAACGTGCCCTCCGCGAAGGAAGCGGTCAGTTAGCTGATTCAAATTTTCACCGCAAGTGGATTCAATCTTAGGAAATGGGCATCCAAAAGCCCTGAAGCTTTGTCAGATTTAACCCCACATTTGCTAGCCAAATCTGGTGTAAGAATATTTCAATCTAAATATGCTGAGCAAGTAAATACTCTAGCCATTTCTTGGAATACCACTCTTGATTCCTTGTCAATTGTATTGCCTGAATTTACTCGTACTATTAGAAATTTCAAGTTTACCAAAAGAAATGTTTTGCCTGTTATTTGTAGTTTATTTGATCCTCTAGGTATTTTAGCACTTTTTCGTAATTATTTGCAAAAATTTATTCCAAAAACTGTGGGAGTACCCCTTGAAGTAGGATGATCCTATTCCTACAGAATTGTATAATCAATGGCAACAAATATATGAGTAGCTGTCTTATTTGACTAAGGTCAGCTTTCCTCGCTGTGTCGTTCCCTTCGCCAATGCGGAGATTGAACTTCATGGGTTTTCAGACAGCAGCCTTACTGCTTACGGTGCTGCTATTTATATTAAAATTGTGTCAACTGAAGGCCACAGTATTGCTAGGCTTCTGTGTGTCAAAACGAAGGTGGTTCCTTTCAATATGAAATCAAAACCTGAAGATGCGTCTCTCACCATTCCACGATTAGAATTGTGTGCTGGGTCATTCCATATTAAATAAACACAGTTTTTTACCTCACCATTTTAGATTCCGATGAAATTTGACACATAGTATGAATAAGAACAAGAAAACCACAAATTTTATGTAAGATATTTCCACCCGTTTGTGAAATATAGCCATGTAAAAGTTTACAAAATTGGGTTCCCGAAAATTTTTAAATTGATGTAGAACCTCTCCAAATTAAGATATGGAGCTGGAACAGGTGTCATTTTACAGCTTTCTTTATGGCCTTTTATATGATATACAACTCAATGGGGGTTGCGATCAAAACGTTTTTCAAATTTGAATTTAAAATTTTGATTTTGAGTTTTTTCAAAATGCTCATCTTCAAAAAATTGACAAAATTCTAAAATAATCCTTATATGTTTCCAAATAGATGGTGCAAGTTTAAAAATGGTACTGCAATGGGTTCATATGGTAATGTTTACTTAAAATGCACAATATTTACTTACTCTAAGGCCCGTTCGCTCTAACTTTACTCAGCACGTATACAAATGCACGTGGTCGTCGCTTGTTCTCTTTGGCTGACGGACACCGCACTCCCCTTCAGGGCGTCGTGCGCTATAGGAGTTAGGTACCTTTCAAAATTGATGTATTTACACTCTTTATACAGTCGAAATAATTTTCTCCTTTGCCTTGAAGTAAAATCAGACACCGAGCGTGACCTTAACTGCCAATCTTCAGCTGCCAACGGACCTCTTTGAGTTAACGTTCGTTCGCCAGGCTGTCGGCGCCTCTGCTGCCAAATTTTATCAGTAGCAATTTCGTTCCCGAATGAGAAAGTTCTAAAAGAATGCTGTATTTTTGTTTGGTAGGTGAAAGGTGTGTTTGCTCATTGGATTGATTTTTGTTTCCTCATCGAACACAATAAGTGAAGCAGTTCCCGGGATAATCCGGTTTGAAACTTTCGCAGGGAAAAATCCTTCAGAAGTGCAGAGAAGAAGGTTGTATTGATGTGTTTGAATAATTAGCGGCTAAAAATCCGTCAATGACTTTGTGACAGGTGGAAGAAATGACAGCTGAATTGCAGGTGTCGTGTCAGAAGTGTTTGAAAACTGTGTAATGAATTAAGTCATCGGAAAGGTAACTTATCCACGTAAGAAGAGATGTAGAGCAAAACAGGTGGAGGGCGAGTGCGATAAATTTGTTAACCTGCCATTCGTATTGATGTGCATATTTTTTCGTAGAAACCAAATTCCAACATAAAATAAAATTCTTGATATGGTTAATGAAGATTCGGGACTGCCAAATTTTGAAAGATCGCCACTGTATGTTCTATTGAAATTCGTGCTTCGGGCGGAATTCCACTGCTACCTTGCAAGAACACACGTAATATAGGTTCTGTGATATTTAAGCAAAATATCTGCATATGTTGGCTGGTATTGTGGGCGTATTAAAGAAGTACTAGTGAAAATAATATGCAATGACAGTTCTGGCTGTGACATGTGCCGGCATTTGAGTGTGGTCGTGGCGCGAATGGCGTACCCAATCACGAACTACAGAGCGGAGGGGTACAGTCAAAGTTTGTTTACATGCGGAGTAAAGTTACAGCGAACGGACCTTATATTTTACTGATTTAAAATGCATTTTATTTCACATTATAAGACCTAATATATACAAATAATTAATTTAGTGTTTTTTGTTGGTGAGTGTGTTGTTTTATTGTTATTATTATTATTATTATTATTATTATTATTATTATTATTATTCGACCGCGGAACTTCATGCAGTTTCATATTTTTACTGACTGAGCATATCGAAAGGAAATATATTTAACTTTAACTATCACCAAAAATAAAACAAATCAAGGTCACCTTTCAGTTGATGAACCAGGTACATGGGAACCTAAACATTTAAGTGAAATGAATCGTTGAGAAAAGAACACCAACTTTAAGCAGCGTCAGCTGGATATTTACCATCATGCAAAGGGTTAGTGATGCCCAAAATTTTGCAAAATGCCATTAATGAAGAAAGCACAGTGAGTGACATAATCGCATGGTACATCAATGAATAGGTGATTGAACTGCAAACCCGGAGGAGAACGCCCGAAGACATTTTCTGATCGAGAAGGGAATCTCGTAGTGAAAATAATAAAGAAGGACCCTCGTATTAATGCACCAAAAATTACTCTACATATATGAATTGGCATTGGCATGAAAGTAAATCCCGAAACCGTGCAAAGGGTACTAAGGAGGTTGAATTTGCATAGCCGCGTTGTCAGAAGAAAGCCACTTGTAAGTTGAAAGACAAATACCCGAAAAGATCTGACTTCGATCCACTTCTCCACAAAAACCTGAAGTATATGCATTTAAATATACGGCATAAATTAAAATACGCAGTTAAACTAAAAAATAGCACACATGCAAAATAAAAATAGGGTAGATTTGTTTTATTTTTGGTGATAGGTAAAGTTTTCCTATCACCTAACATTTTCTTTTGATATGCACAGCAGTAAAAGTATGCAATTGCATGAAGTTCCGCGCTCTAATAATAATAATAATAATAATAATAATAATAATAATAATAATAATAACAATAAAACACAACACACTCACCAACAAAAAACACTAAATTAATAATTTGTATATATTAGTTCTTATAATGTGAAATAAAATGCATTTTAAATCAGTAAAATCTAGAGTAAGTAAATATTGTGCATTTTAAGTAATCAATACCATATTAACCCATTGCAGTCCCATGTTTAAACTTGCACCATCTGTTTGGAAACATATACGGATTATTTTAGAATTTTTTCAATTTTTTTGAAGATGAGCATTTTGAAAAAAACTCAAAATCAAAATTTTAAATTCAAATTCGAAAACGTTTTGATCGCAACCCCCATTGAGTTGTATGCCATATAAAAGACCATAAAGAAAGCTGTAAAATGACTCCTGCTCCAGCTCTCTATCTTAATTTGGAGAAGTTCTACATCAATTTAAAACTTTTCGGAAACCCAATTTTATAAAATTTTACATTGCTGTATTTCACAAATGGGTGAAGATATTTTACTCAAAATTGGTAGTTTTCTTATTCTTCATTCATGCTACTGATGTGTCATCTGAATCTAAAATGGTGAGGTAAAAAACTGTGTTGATTTAATATGGAATATCTCTGCTGCAGTATTGCTAGCTAGATTAATGAACAGGGTGAAGAATGACCTCTCTTCCAAATTATTCATTTCTAATGTTATATTTTGTACTAACTCCAGAGTCGTCCTAGATTGGATAGAATCTCCCCCTCTTAAAGGCAACGTTTTTGTACTCAATAGAGCGCAGGTCATAAATAAAATCACTGCTGGGTACACGTGGAAACACGTCAGTACCACTGCAGACTTACTCACTAGAGGTGTCCCTCTCAAAGACCTTCCAGATACCAAAGTTTGGTGGGAGGTTAATGAATTTCTTTCATTAACCCAGCCAGAACACTGGCCAAAGACCCATGAGGTCATTGTACCCCCTTTAACCAGGGACCGAATACCGAAATAATAGCGGTAAAGGTATTTATACCGGTATGGAAATACCTTTACCTCTATTATACCTTTATTCAAAATACCTTAAAAAATACCGGTATAAGACGTCAAATACCGGTATATTTAGAGGTATTTTACCTTTATTCGACGTCTATACCGGTAAAATACCTCTAAATAGAGGTATTTTACCGGTATTTTTCTCATGAAAATACCGGTATTTTCATGACAAAATACCGGTATTTCAGTAGAATCATGCAGGTTTCGAAGGGAAACAATCTGACGTGTGGGCGCGCGAACGCGCGTGTGGGAGCGCGAACGCGCTTGTAGAGTCGTGCGAGCGTGTAAGGGAACGAACGCGCTTGTGGAGTCGTGCGAGCGTGTAAGAGAACGAACGCGCGTGACGGGGCGCAAACGCGCGTGGGATCGCGCGCGTGTGGGCGCACGAACGCGCGTGTGGGAGCGCGAACGCGCTTGTGGAGTCGTGCGAGCGTGTAAGGGAACGAACGCGCGTGTCGGGGCGCAAACGCGCGTGGGGTCGCGCGCGCGTGTGGGCGCACGAACGCGCGTGTGGGAGCGCGAACGCGCGTGTGGGAGCGGGAACGCGCGTGTGGGAGCGCGAACGCGCGTGTGGGAGCGCGAACGCGCGTGTGGGAGCGCGAACGCGCGTGTGGGGAGCGCGAACGCGCGTGTGGGAGCGCGAACGCGCGTGTGGGAGCGCGAACGCGCGTGTGGGATCGCGAACGTGCGTGTGGGAGCGGGAACGCGCGTGTGGGGACGCGAACGCGCGTGGGTTGGGCGCGAACGCGCGCGTGTGGGAGCCCGAACGGGCCACTGATCGGACATTATCTTTTGTTCCTAATCCTTTCGCCTTAAATACACACTCTTTCACGCTCTACACTATTAGACCTCAGGAGACTAGTCAGAGTGTGTTCATATTAACGATTGAATGTGATAAGATGATAAGTGATTCCGAGCGCGGCAATTGCTAACCCCGTAAGTGCAGGGCGTTTTCTACGAGAGGTGGCAGTGATCTTCCTCATTGCATGGCAACATCAGGCGCCGACGTACCGTCGATTAGCGGGATTTCCCTAAACCAGGTATCTCCCACCAGCGCCCCACTCCCCAGCCGGCAAAAGCTCCCGCACGGTCTTCCGGCATGTATGGCAGTGCAATGCATGCTAGTGTAAGTGTAAGTGAAGGGGTGAGGATAGGACAAGAGGAAGGAAAGATCGCGCGCGGTCTGTGGCCCGTCTATTAGGGTACTGCTCCGGCATTCCTCTGATATTGTTCGGAGAAACCAAGGAAAACTACCGATCAGAGCAGCCGGCCGCTAGAATTCTCCTCGGCCCGCGCGCGATCTTTCCTTCCTCTTCCTTGTCCTATCCTCACCCTCAAAACTCATAAATATGAAATTTAATTGCTGTGAAGTATGGCAAGTAGTTTTAAAACAAATGCAACGTGCCGCCTCTGGAAGTGCAGACATCGCCGCGCGTGGTCGGGCCTGCGGCCTCTGCCAGGATATGACCTTCGACATCAGTTGTGAAAGAACGAAGGCGACAGAAATCTGACATCGGTTGATAAGACTTCACGCAACGTTCCTTGGCGCATTCCGATTCTGGGAATCAGTTCCCCTTTGTAAGAACTGCGAGGGCTGCGCTGTTGCGTAGGCAGTTTCCGGAGGTCAGCGTTTCGACCCACGACGCCGTCTCCGGTTCGGCAGAGGATAACGCACTCGACCTACATACTCCACGCTATTAATTTCTTTTCGCAGTGAGTAGAATTGAAATATGAGAGAAGGATGTTTGACCGTAGGTCCCAACAAACGCTTTGCCGAATGTGTACTGTGTGTGTGTGTGAGAGAGAGAGAGAAATCGAAAGAGAACGAAAGAGAGAAAGAGAAAGAAAGAGCGAGTGTATATAGCGCGTGGGTGCATAGAGCGTGAGTGTATAGCGCAAAAGTGTGAAGCGCGCGTGTGAGAGGTGCAAGCGTGTGTTAGGCGCTCGCGTTTATTCGGCTCGCGCGTTTGTTCGGCGCGCGCGTTTGTTCGGCGCGCGCGTTTATTCGACGCGCGCGTTTGTTCGGCGCGCGCGTTTGTTCGGCGCGCGCGCGTGTTTGGATCGCGCGTTTGTTCGGCTAGCGCGTTTGTTCGGATCGCGCGTTTGTTCGGCGCGCGCGTTTAATCGGATCGCGCGTTTGTTAGGCGCGCGCGTGTGTTCGACGCGCGCGTGTGTTCGACGCGCGCGTGTGTTCGACGCGCGCGTGTGTTCGACGCGCGCGTGTGTTCGACGCGCGCGTGTGTTCGAATCTCGCGTTTGTTCGGCGCGCGCGTTTGTTCGGCGCGCGATTTTGTTCGGCGCGCGTTTGTTCGGATCGCGTTTGTTCGGCGCGCGCGTTTGTTCGGATCGCGCGTTTGTTCGGATCGCGCGTTTGTTCGGCGCGCGCGTGTGTTCGGGTCGCGCGTTTGTTCGGCGCGCGATTTTGTTCGGGCGCGCGCGTTCGGATCGCGTTTGTTCGGCGCGCGCGTTTGTTCGAATCGCGCGTTTGTTCGGCGCGCGCGTTTGTTCGAATCGCGCGTTTGTTCGGATCGCGCGTCTGTTCGGCGCGCTCGTTTGTTCGGATCGCGCGTTTGTTCGGCGCGCTCGTTTGTTCGGTGCGCGCGTTTGTTCGGTGCGCGCGTTTGTTCGGCGCGCGCGTTTGTTCGGCGCGCGTGTTTGATGCGCGCACGTCTTGGCGCGCGCATGTGTTTGGGGCGCGTATGTTTGGCGCGCGCGTGTGTGGGCGCGCGCGTGTGGTTAGCTCGCGCGTGGGTTTGCCGCGAGCGCGTGTGGCACGCGTTTGTGGCGCGCGCGCGTTTGTGGCGCGTGTGTGGGGCACGCGGCACTATTTCCATTGAAAATACCGGTATAATACCGGTATAGACCTTTATGGACGTCCATACCGGTATAGACGTCCTATAAAGGGTATTTTACCCGGTATAAAAGAATAAAGGTATTTTATACCGGTATGAAAAAATACCGGTATTTTACCGGTATTTTTACCGGTATTCAATACCTTTTCGGTCCCTGCCTTTAGACTACGGTGCTAGTGTGTGCCACTTCGCTTCCTAGCTACCTGCAACTTAGAGTTTACCACTTTTATGGTTCATTTACAAAAATATTGAGAGTTGTGGCATACGTTTTAAGATTTATTGATTTAATTTCCCCCTCAAAGACCAGGGGGTGCGATTCTGTGTTGTGTAATGGGACGGTCGCGCAAGTAACGATTTCGGCGTGTGCGAAAAATAATATTTTATTTAACGGGGAGTACTGGAAAATTTGATGTCTAGAAACGCGCACTTTTTCGCTACCTGAGCGCCTGAAGAGAGAGCCGGCCGCCGCTGGGCGCAGTCTCCTTTGTTCAGAAACCGTTCGTCACCCTGGGTATTTCCGCCGCTGCCGACGGAGCGCCGTGTCAACGCACACCCCGCGTCTTCTGGGAAATTGCAGTGACGCAGACCACCCCCTCGAAGACGATTTTCAACCGTCGCTACCACCACCGCAATTAGCCGGCACGCATCGCGCGATTCGGCTGCGCCAATAGACAAGAACTAGGCGAGGCGAGACACGTGGTCTCGCGAGCGAGGGTGGTAGTTGCGTGGGTGAGGTTCCGGCCATTCCGATGTGGGCGACTCCAGCGTGAGGTTCGGCATTCCGATGTGGGCGACTCAGCGTAAGGTTCAGCACTCCGAGGTGGGCGACTCCATCGTGAGGTTCAGCATTCCGATGTGGGCGACTCCAGCGAGAGGTTTCGGCATTCTGATGTGGGCGTTTGCAGCGAGAGGTTCGGCATTCTGATGTTGACGACGCTAGCAAGAGGTTGAGCTTTCCGGGGGGAGAGAGAGGCCACGCTACCGCCGCGAGGCGCCAGACCGCCGCCGGCAACGCATCGCCGTCACTTCGCCACCCGCTCATGTGTCGCCTAAAGGGAGAGCCGGAACACTGTACGAGTGTGGGGACCTGAATGGACGAAGGAGTGTCCGGACTTGGCCTGAGAGCGGCCGCCGCTAAAGGACGCATCAGGGCGGCGCTTCCTTGCTTCCGCCGCCGCCGCCGCCGCTGTCGCCAGCTGCCCGCGCGGTCCAGGAGACGGGGAACGCCAGCCGCGCGCCAGCCCCCGCGCGCCAGCCCTACATCGCTGCTGTTCTCCGCCGCCCGACCCACGGGCTGATGTCGCGCCTGGAGGGGCGGAACGACCGGGCATTGACCCAGAAGGGTCGGACTTAAGCTAAGTTAGTTGTAAGATAGGTTAAGATATTGTTACTAATTGTAGGAGGCTTCACCCCGTGAATTAATTCTTTCAATTAAATTCAGAAAGTCAAGAAGTGTTTCATGCCTAATGCATGAAAATTGCCCAGTCACGCATGCGTCCCTGCCCAAATTTCAGCCGGGCGTATGAGGAAACATATGAGTGCAGACAGAAATCTACAGGTGAGTCGGGTCACGCCCTGAATCTCAATTCAGGGTTGAAGCTATTCTCAATTCACGACCTGTGGTCAAACCTTCGGATGATCCAAATGACTTCGACTACTTGACACCCGGCAATTTTCTAATAGGAAGAACCCCTTACGTTTCTTCCAGACCCAAATGAACTTGCCGACCCACCCTCAGACGTTTGTCTCAATGGGGGCAAGCCAAGGCAAGAATGCAGAAGGTGTGGGTAAGGTGGTCTCGAGACTCTTTACACACACTGCAACAGAGATCGAAGTGGACATCTGCTTCTTCAGATGTCAAATTAAATACCCCAGTTCTTCTTATTGAAGATAATATGCCCGCGCTCACATGAAAGCTATGCATTATCATTGAATTGTTCCCTGGACGGGACGGTCGTGTCAGATCTGTCAAAGTTGAAACCCAAAGTGGCAATTTTGTGCGCCTGTTCAATAGATTATGCCCCTTGCCTGTTGGGAATGTGGATTGAATAAGTTGTATATATTCATTCCAGTCATATTTAGCGTAGGCCAGGAGTGCTATTTATCTTGTTATTTCAGGTCTGTCACTTTATTGTATTTAAATTGTCATGTCCTGTTAGTTGTAGTGATTGTCATTGCTAGTGTCTTGATGTATTGTGTTTAGTATTTTGACAACTGTAGGGCTTGTTTGTATAATGTCTATATGTTGTCATTGTCTTTATTTTCGCTTGTTAGTAAGGTCCATTATTGTCAGTGTATTGTGCTCACATTTCCATGTCTTGTTAGTCAGTAAAATGTATTGTGTCCTATGTCTTAGTCTATAAGGTTGTTAGCTTTAATTGTTGGTTCAATGATTGTCGTCACTCCTCTTCTCTCACACATCTTAGGAGCTGGCCGCCGCAATCTCAGTCGCTGGCTTGTCGCCCTTTGTTGTGCTTTACTTGTTACTCTCACATCTTGAATCGGGTTCGTCATTTCCTGTGCAATTCCTCTCTAGCTTGTAGCTTTAGGAATAATAATAGCTCATAGCGAGCAACTTCGAAGTCTTGCTGACCCCCCTAGTCTCTATGTAAGGGCAGGTAGCTAAGACAAGCAATTTAGCTTGGATATTGCTGAACCCCTAGTCCATATGTAATGGCAGGTAGCTAAGGCAACCAACACTTGGAAGACTTGCTAAGACAAGCACTGGGGGGGGGTGCCGTGGATACACGTGACGAGCAGCTTAACAGCCCTAATTTTGTGAACTAAATGCACGCAAATTTATTTTCTCCTCAGATAACTTATAATTACTTATGTTTGCGACAGGACTAATGTCATGTACTCAAGTCATTATTAATTTGGATTAATGTCTTGGATCAGCGCAAGTGTTGTCCTGTCCCACTTCGGTTGTGTTACTTTCATCTCTCCTACTGTCCACTCTTCATTCTAGGCTCTGACTCCTCATCCTCGGCACTTGTCTTCTTACCTGTGTTCAGTGCATGGTTGTCACTCTAGTTTGAACTGTTCTATATCTCTGTGATCGCGTTTCAGTCTTGGCTCGTCATTCTCGGCATCTGTACTCTTACCTATGTTCAGGCTTGGCCAGTCAGTCTGTTTTGCGTGACTGTTACCCGACGACATTCACACGTTCCTTCTTTTCCCATTTTTTATTCATTAGTTATTTAAACAAGTTAGCATTAGTATTTTTTATTATCCTATGTGTATTAAAAAAAACTTGGACAACAAGGCTTACTCCAAACCTTTCGTCCATCCTCATATGTACCATATTTTTATCTCTAATTATACAGCCTTATGCTGTGTGCCTTCCCTTTTTTGGTGAAAACCCTTAAGGTTTTCAGGGGCTCACTTTTTTTTCAATTTTCCCCCATCCGTTGCCCTGGTGGGGCGGGAATTTATTCAAGAACGGGAATTACATATAGACTCCAGCCGTTTTGGCTTCTGGAGTGAGGGGAGGGCGAGTATCTTAAATATACTAACTTACAAACTATCTTATTACTAACTTAAAACTATTACATGGCTGGCCTCTTTGGGCCTAGCCTAGTTTTTATACAGGTTTTTAATTTTGAGTTAATAGTTCTTTAAATGTTCATTCTTCTTCCTTTTTATTTATGTCATTCACTCATTCATTCATACAACTCACAGCAAAGCAGAAATAAATATATTTATTTCATAATGCAAGGCAGAACGGTTGAGATTTTTAATCGGCATAGCGCGCGGCCGTTGGCCGCAGGACATAGCCGACTACGCCACCGGAAGCTGCCGTGCCGTCGGCAAGCTGCGCCCACGGCATTCTCAGAAATTCTGCCCAAAAGCGCACTTGTGAGCTTGGCTATCTCCGCCCCCCTCCGCCCGTTGCAGAGAAGCAACGGACGAAGCGCCTAGAACGTTCTATGTTTAAATGAAATGGCAATCTGTGATTGGCTATTTCCATCCCAGTGGGCGCGAGCGCTCGCAATCCTGACGACAGCTTGTCGCTTCAACCAAATTGTTAGTCCACTAGACGGCACTGCGTGAGATGGACGCATGGCGGGGTCCGTGCGGCATGGCACGTCTAAATCTTTAATTGTGCAACTTTGAGCTGTTTACAGCTCGCACAATATTGAATTACTTCTTATGACAGCAAGAATACGATGTGAATCTGTCACTTTAGCGTAAAGTCTACGCGCGTAATTATTACCTAAATAGTGCAACTTACGTATGCTTCCGGTCGGCACGCAAAGGTATTTATTGCAGGGTGCAATGTGCCTGCATCAATGTGCTTGGACAAAGTGTCAGCTAGGTCACTCCAAGTGAAATATTCTGTGTTTAATGTACTGTGCCCCTGTAAGTGAGAACTTGACAAATGTGTTAATTAAATCTTGTTTGATTCTTTCCAAACTTTTCTTTCTGTGAACCTTGTAAGTCCTGCGCCAGTCTCCCATATGAGCTATCAAAGGATTTCGGGAATACTGTACTCCATTCTCGTCAATCATACAGTCCACAAAGAAAACAATCTAATATGAGTATAGTACCCCCAACAACAGTAAAACCTTGTCCTCAATGGCAATATGCTTTGAAAAATATGAAGCCGTTTTTAAGAAAATGGCGTTTAAGCGCTGGAAAAAAACCGAAATTTAAAGGTCTATTTCACAGAAAATTTTTGAGTTTTCGAAACACTTCATTGGAAGTCATTTGAATCAATTTAACTTACAAATACAATAGTCTCTACAAATTGCTGAAATGTGCATATTAAAGATGTGAGAGATTTTTCAAAAAAATTAAATTTGTGTAATTTTTGAAAAAAACAAAAAATACTCCAAGTTGAACTTTACGTCATATTAAAGAGTGCAATTAGCACTTTCCGTTAGAAAATTTTGAAGAAAAAATTTGAGCCCTTTATGAGAAAATTCCGTTTGAGCGATTCTGAAAATAACTCAAAATAAACTTAACGCTATACTAAAGAGTGTAATTATCACTATCCGTTTCAAACGTTTCAAGAAAAATTTGCAGCCATACATGAGAAAATAGCGTTTGAGCGTTTCTAAAATTGCGAAATTGTGAACCAGTTTTCACAGAAAACGGTTGAGTTTTCGAGAAATGTTCTTTGACATTTAAAGCATACCCCTAAATAAAATAATGTGAACAAATCGTCGCTAATGTAAGTAGTAACGACGTGAGAGGCAAGTAAAAATTATATTTTTGTAATTTTTGCAAAAACAAAAGAAAATAGCAATGTGTCGTTTATATCTTCTCATAGAGTACATTAGGCACTATCCTTACCAAAAATTTTTAAAGAAAAAAATTGTAGCCGTTTTTTGAGGAAATCATGTTTTTGTAATTTTTACTTTCCCGTATACGTACATATACACGGAGTGATATACGTAGTATAGGGAAAGTTATGTAATGCTGCGCGAAAAAATGGCGAATTTTCGGCGGAAAAAAATTCATTGCCGGGCCGTGAAAACAAAGAAGTGGATAAAACCAGTTGCTAAATTAAGAACAAAAAAATCCCCTAACACGTGGTGTAGCCAGAAATCCGTCTGTCTGTCCGTCCGTCTGTCCGCCTGTCTGTCCGTCAGTGAACACTGCTAGCGCCTAAACCATATGTACGATTTCTTCCAAAATGTATATATTCCTTAATCGATCTGATTCTAGTCGAAGCTTTGAGGTTTTGACAACGATTCTTCAAAATTTGGGGGTACTTTATATAAAGCCCCCCCGGGGATTTTCAAAATTTTCTCAAAAACGGCTCCAAATTTTTTCGTTAAATTTCTTGTATGAATAGAGTAAAGTACACTTATTAAGGTGGCATAGGTCCGATTTTCACGAATAACTCTGAATTTTCCAAAAATTGTAAAAGTTTGATTTTTTTTCGGCGTCTTTCTCCAACTACAAAATTAAAGATAGAGATTCTTTCTTCAAATAAAATATGTTCTGCATATTGAGTTCTTTCATAAAGGTCATGTAAATGTTTTTCAAAATTTTAGTAGTTTTCGTGCAATGTTGCGTGCAATGTGTGCAATTTTAAAAAAAATTACAAAGACAAGATTTTCTCAAAAACAGCTCCAAATTTTTCTTTAAACTTGTGGTAGGGATAGTGGTAAATGTCATAAAAGATATCAGATGACATAAAACCATATTGCTCTATAGGTTGGTTTTTTCAAAAATTACAAAAATGTTTCACATTTTTTCACATGTTTCTCACGTCGATAATATTTACATTAGCGGAGATTTTATCTCATTATTATATTTACGGGTACATGTGCTTTAAATAATGTCAAGTAAAGTTTCTCGAAACCACAACCGTTTTCTGTGAAAAGGTGAAAAGTAGTTCAAAATTTCGCATTTTCAGAAACGCTCAAACGCCATTTTTCATATATGGCTGCAAATTTTTTCTTGAAACGTTTGAAACGGATAGTGATAATTACACTCTTTAGTATAGCGTTAAGTTTATTTTGAGTTATTTTTTTTTTGTTTTTTCAAAAATTACATAATTGTAATTTTTTTGAAAGATCTCTCACATCTTTAATGTGCACATTACCAGCAATTTGTAAACATTATTATATTTGTGAGTGTAAGTGCTTCAAATAACTTTAAAGAAAGTATTTTGAAAACTCAATAATTTTCTGTGAAGAGGAGCGTCAAATTTTGCATTTTTAGTAGCGCTAAAACGCCATTTTCTCTTAAACGGCACATAATTTTTACAAGAAAATTGCCATTTGTGACTAGGTTTTTGTATTCTTTAATATTCTAAAATTAATGTTTCCGTTCTACCAATAGGAAAGCGAAAAATTAAGAAAATGACAAAAAATGCACTTTTTGCGGTGTTAGATGACTGCTAGCAAGAAAGAGTTTGTGGCAATTCCGAATAGCTAGCGAAAACCCAAGGAAATAGAAAATTAATAGGGGAAAGTCTGTGCCATTCAGTAACACCACTAGTTTAAAATGGGTTTGCCACGCGTTGGTGCATCTTCCACACTTGTTCTTCCTCGTCTGAAGTTGGTCATCTAGTTTCTCACTCTCGCATAAGACGGAACACTGTCCTCAAATGTCTTATGCGTGTCCTCTTCAATTTTCTTCAGCGACATTCTTCTTCAAAAGAAGATATTCAATGAATGCACGGTTCTTGATTCTCTCCGTACTCGCTATTTTACGTGCACAATGATATTCAACGCACTCTAGCTGTTAAACAAATGAAATTGGGCTCACAAAATTTGTACATCCAAAAAGAAGCCTAATGTCGTGGGGGAAGCGGTCTGGCACCACGTGCAGGGGAGTGGAAGGACGGTGAGGGCAGAAGGTGCCCTCTGGGCCATTCCCTATTCTATTAAAGGCTTAAGGTGGATGAGAGGGAGCAATAAGAACAGGGATGATCCCCAGTCATGGCAAACAACTGTTTATTGGAGAGGTGTAACTTACATAGGCACCTGACGTAGCCCAGCCTCGGCGAGGACGGTTTTCCGGAAGAGCGACTTTGCAGTGGCCATGGCGACACTCGAAGCGAACGGTGATCAGGGGCAAGGGCGGGAAGCTCCTATTAGGACCCCGGAGGGTCTGTCTGGACTAGCAGAGTGCAGGAGTGCTGGCAGGGTCAGTTTGGGCCTATCTGAACAGACTAGGGGCGAAGGGAAGTCGGCAGGGTCAGTTTGGGTCTATCTGAACTGACTGGGGGTGAAGGGAAATCGGCAGGGCCAGTTTGGGCCGATCTGAACCGACGGGGAGTGGAAGATCCGTGCACACGGGCGACGAGCTCACGAGTAGCATTCGTCCCCCTGCTACGCAGAGGTTATGCCGTTATATAGACCTTTTCTGCTGAGATACTCTTTCCGCGGAGGAGCTACGTCATTATGCTTACGCGGGCGCTAGCCGTCTGCAGCCACGCACCATCACTGCCCCCCCCCTCGAGAAGAAGATTGGAGTCTCATGTCGCGTTGCCGCAGTGGCTACCGCATTAATAGAAAAATAGAAAAGAAACTGGCTTACGTCTACAAAATTAATGTTGTACAAAAATGAAATAATGATAACTTGTAATTAACACAAAATATAAAATGATATTTTCTTGTAATAAATTTAACAACATGAATGATAACTTTCACACTTCTTAACAATTTACAAATCTTTACATTTCTATTTAATTATTGCAGCATTATTATATCAACTATTATTGCGCACTTTACATTACAATAATAGAAAAACACAAAACTGGCTGAAGTTTAAAAATTAACTTGTACAGAAATGAGATATTTGTAGCTTCTAAATAACCCAAAATTAAAATGATGCTACTCTTATAATAAACTTTTAATAATAAACCACATGAATCATAACATTGGAGTATGGTTTTCACACTTCTGCAATAATTTATTACTAGTTCATTACTCTGAAAAAAAATTACATATTGAATACTTCTTTTGCCAAGGTTCTGCATCTCTGTATTTTGCATCTATTCAGAAGTTAGAAGGAATTTAAGTTTTCTAGAATTTATAATACTTTAAATATATATTGAAAAAATAAGTAAGCTCATAATTATGTATCGTTAAGAACATATGTTCTTTATAACCCTGGTATACGCTTGGCCTAGGGTTGTAGAAAGAGTATATAGGCGGGGCACTGTGACTGCGGTTTAAAAATGGGAAACTTAACTGTTATTGCAGTTTTCATATTAAAATTGCACTAATGAAATTTACACAACTTGATATTAATAAAATAACTACATTACAAAAACCACAATAAATTCACCCATACTGACTTAATACATTTGGTTTTACGTACACTGATATTTCTATATACACAATCTACGCAAAAATTGAAATGAAATGAAAACTAGTGAGTTACGCTTCTACACTGTTCATCGCAAACTACATATATTTTCAATCAAAAAAAGAAGAAATCCTGAATTCACAAAGGTGGAAAATGCGGAATATCATTTACACTAATACTCTGATGAGAGTTTATATTGATCACTGTTGCAGCGCCTTCATACTCTGTATTTGCACTGTTGTTTGACTTTCGACATCTTCTGGCCGCACATATAAACACACTAATTATGGTGACGCAGAGAAAAACTGTTCCCGCACTAATGCTAAATATGTTAATATTGTCTACTATTTATTGGGCTCCACATTTGGCGGTGTCTCTCTACTTCTAATAACTCAATCTTAGGCACTTCATATGAGTTTACCTGATCTAAATGACTAAGAATTTTATCAATGCCAATGAAGTCGTCTCCCAAAGAATTCACCTTGTTTGACAAGGGCGATGAATCGTACACTAGTGGCTTTACTGTGGGTTGCTGCACGTTGTATCGGTCATGAAATTGTTGCAATGGCGACGGTAAAGTAAACAATTTAGTTTTGGCTTTGCAGCCAGGCTGTAACCGGAAACTTTCCTGCCCCGAAATAGTCGAATTAAATTGGTTTCTCGTACATTGTATCAGGAGTTTGACATCTTCGCTGACGCTGTAGTGCCAGTGTCCATATTGCTTTTCGTTGATAAATATTTCGTATGGCTCCTTGACGACACTCATTCTGCATGCTCGTAACATGGCCTCCGAATCGTTCATGAAAGTTGCTGAGTTGCAAGTTGTTCGGAAATCTGCGAGGGTGGGAAATACAGGGGCGCAGATGTAGGAGGTATATTTTTGACACTGGTAATGGATATCTGAGGGGAGGAGAAGGAACCCAGAGAGATTTTTACTGACTGCCAAGAATGGGGCGTCGGGAGTTAAAATAACGCTTCTTTTGTTTTGTCTTAGGACGAGTGGTATCTGCCGAACTGCATACAGCTGGTATGTCATTTTGCTGACAAGCGGAAAAAACACTACAACCGCCACTCCATCTTTGGAAGGTGTAAGATGAGTGCGCGTCGTTCCATAAATGTCTTCCGGTCGATGTGAAGGGTAGCTCTGTTCTTCGCCCAGCGTCCGAGTAGCGTTCATTAAAAGCTCTTTTAAGGTTTCGGGAGGTATTAGAGAGGGTGTCAAATAGCCTATTTCGGCCAAGGATATTTGATGTGCTGCCGAGGATATGATTTCCGAAACCTTTTGGACACTGCATCGTCGCAATATATGCCGTCTGTAGGTGACCAAATACTAGTCCGAAGGCGTCATACAGGCTCGCGAACTCGTCAAGTAACTGGCGGTCCTTATGGACATTTGCCTAAAGGGCGTGTACAGCTTGCACAGTCTCGGAGAGCATATCGTCATGCCTGGACAGTGTTCGAGAAACGTTGGAGAAAAATGTAAATTTATAATTTAGTGACTCTTGCGTCTCCGTGCGCAAGATAGCCAACTGGTTTTCAAGACCTACAATTTGCTCATTTGTAGCAGTACCCACTAGCCAATTTAAACCTTTCCCGACTGCGTCGACGGGACCTCGTCTATGTCTCGGTCTACTCTCATATTCGAGCTCCGAAAATGAACTCTTTAAGTGAGCCACCCCATTGGCAACTTGAGTCCTATTACAACACTCCAACTACAAAATAAGGGGAAAAATACACTAATGGCAATCTTTGCCAGACTGTTTTTACCCAATTTCTAGCTTACGCCACTCCGTTGTATTGGTTATTCCTGCGGCGCCTCCATGCTGCACGACGACGCTGAGCGTGACTCGACTCGCCCTTTACTCGAGTGTCACGTGGGAGTGTCGCCCCCAGGTCCCGTAGAAGATTTCTCCGGGCAGCCGGGAGACTCGCCGCGCCGTCCAATGTCGCGAGGTCCAAACCTCGCCCCAGTGTGGGCGGCGGAGAGTGGACTGGAGTGCCCGGTGTCCACCATGGGGAGGGCGTGTTCTGTGGCCCGCCTGTGCGGATGCTGGGAGTGGCCGCGTCGGTCCGCAGCAGTGGCCACGTGATGGATTTGCCCGGTGTGACCGGAAGGGCAACGCGATCTTCTGCTTGCGCCGATATGACCGCTACGCCTGGTCCTGTGGGCGGTTAGACCAATACGCCTCCCGCCCCGGTAACGGACGGAGGTTATGAGGTCTGCTCCCGTCCTGCTGCGATGGCGGCGGCGGTGGTGGCGGCGGTGGTGGTGGTGGCGGCGGTGGCGTCCCGGCCGGGCCGTGCATTGGTTGCGCCATTGTGCATGTCCCCCCGTCCTCTGCGAGAAGTCCTGGTGTGTGCACATCGGGATCTTGTTGAAGGGGAACGAGATTGCGATGGTGGGCAACAATTTTTCGACCATTATGCACATTTTCTAAGTCGAACGTTACCGGAGATCTGACCTTTGTGACCTTATATGGTCCTACCCAACGTGACACGAACTTTTTCGTCTGACCCGGCGTGATGCTTTTGTTCCTTACTAGAACCATTTGCCCTGCAATAATCGGCATGAGCGCTCTGTTTTTATCCTGTTTCTTATGATCCACTGCGACGTTCCTACTGTTCCATTCGCGGCCTGCGCATGAGCAGACTGAAGACGCTTTCTCAAAATCTCTGCGTATGGCGGTTTTTCGGCATAGCAGGACGTAGCTGGAAGAAGCACTCTATCCCATGGCATATGGAGTTCCCTCCCATAAACTAAGAATGCGGGAGTAAATCCTGTTACGCGGTGTTTTGTATTTCTGAACACGAATAGGGCGAACGGCAAAAGCTCGTCCCAGTCTCTAGAATCATGTTCCATAATGTGAGCTATTACGGACGAAAATGACTGATGCGCTCTTTCGAGTCGCCCATTAGCACCCGGATTATATGGCGACGTGGTTATGTGTCTCACTTGCAATAGCCGACACACTTCCTGCATCAATTGCGAGGTGAAATTTGTCCCTCGATCGGACAGTAAATTTTGTGGGACCCCGTGGCGGCAGACAATGTTTTCTATGAACGCCTATGCGACAGTTTGCGCCGTTTGATCGGGTAAAGCTATAGCTTCTGGGTAACGTGTAAAGTGGCATTGGGCTGATAGAATGTATTTGTTTCCTTTTCTCGTGGTAAGGAGAGGACCAATTGTATCTTGTGCTACCTTCTCAAAGGGCCGCGTCGTTTCCGCTACTTCTTGAACTGGAATTTTACCTTTGACACTTTTCTTCATTTTGCATTGGATGCATTTTGAAACAAAATTTCGTGTTTCACTATAAAGCCCTGGCTAATTGAAATGCCTCTGTACCAAGTCTATTGTTTTAGTGACCCCTCTATGCCCTGCTAGTGGATTTTCGTGACATCTTTTTAGTATATACTCGCGCGTCGCGACTGGAGCGCACATTGTGTATACTGGATTGGGTGGGGGTACATGTATTTTATACAGTACGTTCTCGGCATCTAAAAATAATCTTTATCTTTCTTTTCTATTAGTTCGTATAGTTGTTTTAACGACTCGCACTATTTTTGTTCTTGCGCTATTCTCTTTTTGTCCCAAACAGGTTCGTAATCCTCGGTCACTGCTATGTTGGAAATTGTTGGCAACTATACTCGCGACAACGCGTCAGCATGAGGAATCTGCTTACCCGGTTTATGCTTGACGGTAAACTTGTACTCCGAGAGTTCCATCATCCAACGAGCGAGTCGCGGTTTGGGTTCCGTTTGTGTAAATAACCACTGAAGTGGTTTGTGATCTACTATCAGCGTAAAATGCCTACCTAGTAAATATATTCGAAATTTCCTAATCATCGTTATCATTGCTAGACACTCGAGATTCAATGCACAGTAGGACTTCTGCTGTGGCGTTAACGTTTTGCTTGCGCATGCAATTATGTGTTCACCATCATCTTCCATCTGTGATAAAATACCGCCTAACCCCATCGGCGACGCGTCTGTCGTTAGAATGAATGGTTGTTCCAAATTGGGAAAATGTAATATCGAATATTTTGCTAGTGCTTCCGTGAGTTCTTCAAAAGCTTCTTGATGCGCTGGTGACCATCTAAATTTCTGTCCTTTTTTCGTTAAATCACTTAAAATGCTGGAAGGCTGTGAAAAATTTGGTATGAATTTCCTATAGTAGCCGGCGAGTCCTAAAAATGCTTGGATATTTTTCACTGTTTTGGGGATCGGAAATTGTCTAATTGCCTGGATTTTTTCTTCGTCTACCTCTAACAAGTTTGCCGATATTATATATCCAAGAAATTATGTTCTTTGTTTATAAAAACGACATTTTTCTGGCTTCAGTTTTAAATTAGCATTTCGCAACCTCTGGAAAATTTGTTTAAGACCTTCGAGATGACACCCCAGAGACGAATCGTAACGAAGTACATCGTCTAAATACACTACGCAACCCTTATTTATTAGTCCATCCAATACAATCGTCATTAATCTCATGAATAGTCTAGGCGCATTGGCCAAACCGAAAGGAAGCCGATTACATTCGTAATGACCAGTTGGAGTACTAAATGCTGTGAACTGTTTACTATCTTCCTCCAATTCTACCTGCCAATAACCAGAACAAAGGTCTAGAGATGAGAAAATGCTCGCACCGCCTAACTGATCAAAGACTTCATCTATGTTTGGGAGAGGAAATACTTCTTTTGCCATAACGTTATTAAGAGCTCTAAAATCTATAGAGGGTCTGTACTTTGTTTCGCCTCCCGACGTGATTTTCTTTACTAGTATTATATTTGCGGACCAAGGGTTATTACTATGGGAAATGATGCCTTGATTTAATATGTCCTGCACGGCCAAATCCAAAATTTCCCTTTGCGCGTGAGGCACTCTATAAGGTTTCATTTTAATAGGTTGTGCTTTCCCTACATCAATCGAATGTTTCACAATTCCTGTACATCCGAGTGTATTCTTTCCATACACGAAAACATCCGAGTACGTCTGTATTAATTCTGCAAATTTTGGGCGTATCTCCACCGGGGTAGTATCCCAATTTATTAATTTTAACAAATCTGTTTCCTCTGAATTTTCTGGCCACATGAGGGGATCTTGTTCTAAACTACTGACTGTCGGTTCTATCCATTATGCCGATTTGCTAAATTTTATCTTTGTGTTCTTTCTAAATACTTTAAGGTTTTCTATTTCATTTACTAGTAAAATTTGAGCTAAACCCTCGTTTATCTTTGACACCGTAGGAATTACATCAGCCTAGTCATCATCGACGAATATCTCTGAACCATCTTGTGCATCAACCCTTATTGCCATTTTCACCACCGAGAACGGTTTAACTTTTATTTTGCTTATAACTTCTCCGCACCGAATACTGCTTGCCGCCGACGGCACTGTGTGGGCGTGGAGCGCTACACCATGCGCCTTTGCTGAATCATCAACGTCCGCGTTTCCGCTTGTACCCGTGGACTGTCTGCCTCGCGCATCAATTTTTACGCATGCTCTACATAATTGATCAGCCAATCGTTCGTTCTCAACATCTGGAGCGGCCTTCTTATCAGCTTGTAACCGCCTTCCAGTAACTAAAACGTGACTATCATCCACATTTGAGCCTTGCGTACACCCATTCACACATTCAACACCATTCAAACGCGGGCACGGTTCCTGGACCCATTCACTACTCTTCAGTGATTGTCCACAGGAAACTGTGCTATACAACACACACGAGCTACACTTTGACGTCGATTCAACGTCCGCGTTTCCGCTTGCAACCGTGTGCTGTCTGCCTCGCGCATCAGTATCTACTACGACACAACTATTAATCTGCTCTGGCGAAGAAATTATTGGCAGCATTGGCTCTGGAAGCCTATCTACAACTTCGTTATCTAACTCTGCAACGAAATCCAAACACATGTTATGGCGTTTTGGCCCGGAACTTACCGGCAATATGGATTTTGGCAAGCTTTTTTCGACTTCTACATCTAAATTCGAAAAAAAATCCGATGTATTTTTTGGTTCCTTGTTCCGCGGTAATTCAGGTGACAAGGGTGTTTGAAGTTTTTCACTTTCTCGAACTTCGAGTGAACCTAAAAAATCTAAAAGGTTTTTGTTTGTTACCCGTTCTTGTTCTGCAACTTTATCTCTATTCACATCTATCTGAATTGTTCCCTTACTCTTTTTAAAATGTTTCGTATAAATGTTCTGCGCTCCTATTCTGTCCAAATTGCTAGTTGTCTCTTTCTTTACGTGAGCCCTATCTTTCTCTGTTTCCTCCGCTTCTAAACAGAAATTTCTGTTTCCTGTTCTATTTGCTCTAGACGTTATTGTACTCAGATTCGTGTGGTGCTTTTGTGCTAAACACCATTTTCTCGGTTTTCGGCCTAATAGTACAATCCTGCCGTTTAAGAAAATCCAATCCCAGAATCCTATCGTAATTGGCTCTTCCCAGTTCTGCAATCAGAAATCCTGTGTATATTCCTTATTATCAATTTTAAACTTAACTGGGCATTCACCGTGAATTTTAAGTGGATGTCCTGACGCACTTCGTACACTATTATAATAAGCTTTTATTTTAAGTTTTGTCTTTAACAGAGCGTCCGCGTTGAGTACACTACAACACGCTCCCATATCTACTAAAAGGATAAAATTTCTATTAAATATTTGTACTTTTGCCGTTAAACCAGCCTCTGGGTTAACTGTTAGAATTACTGCATCCCCGCACCGCTCGGAACGGTGCCCTCAGAGTTTTTTGGCGAATTATCGGAATTTATCGGCCTCTGCCCTGTTTTTCGACAGATACCGCAAATGGTTTAAGGGGCAATTATATGCTGAATGCGACGTGTCGCCGCAGCTAAAACATTTCCTCTTCTTGGAGGGGCAGTGTCTGCTCACATGCCCTCGTTTACCGCAGGTGTTGCAAGTTATGCGTTTGCCTGCGCCTGCTCGGCGAAACGCTGCGTTTGCTGCTCGCCCGGCGGTGGACTTTGACTCGCGCCTTGAATAAATGCAACTGCCTGAGGAACTTCCGACGACGTTGCAAAACACGCGGAAGATGGTATCATGTTCATCGAGTTATATCCCTGCATCACCATTTCTTGTGTACGCGCAAATTCTTCCGCTTGTAATACTTTGCGGGTTCTGTACTAACACGAAACGCCCAATTTGTTTTCTTAGCCCCTATAAAAATTGTGCCAATAACCGTTGTTGAAACATTACGGATGTTGCCTCCGTTTGTATATCTCCATATGCTTCCCTTTAATTTGCGCCAAATGCCTCGTAATCCAGTAGAATATTCAGACACCGATTCTATATTTCCCTGCACCGTGCTATTGAAAATTTTTTCTAGAGTTATTCTTGAAACCTATGGACAAAATCTTTCTTTCATAAACTTAGTAAAATTTTGAAACGACTCTAGTACGTGAGGGTGGTTTTAGCAAGAATTTATTTGCTGTTCCCGATATTCTAAGGCGGGTGGCTGCGGCTGCCAACGTGCCTGCCTCTGACCATGCGTTAAACTGGCTAACTATCTTTAGTCTTTCTAAAAATGTTTCTATTGAGACATCGTCATCTCCCGTGAAGCATAGTATAAGCATAATATTATTGGCTAATCCTGGTCTTGGCGTAATATCTCTGAGTCTCTAATAAATTCTTTACCGATGTTTCTCTCAGGCGTACTAGTTTTTTCGTCGCCACCTAACATATTAATGGTGTTTTCTAGCCCTGTTTGTCCGGTAGGGGTTAAAACGCCCCACGATAAAAAATCCATTTTGAAGTTTAATGCACTGTCTAATCTTTTTAAACCAATCGCGCCTTCCTAGCGTCACAAAGGAAAAATGGCGAAAAGCAAGAGAAAAATGACTCCGAGTCACACACCAGCCACTTTCGCAAAGCGCTTAGCCAATCAACTGTTTTGCCATCCCCGAGGGTGTTTCAAAATTGTAGGACGAAAAAAGGGGAAAAAATCATTGCTAGAAGATACATGGAAAATAAAATTTAAAAAATAATCCTGCAAAATTACCCTTTCTTTTTTGATAATCTTAAGGCATGTTTTCTCAAATTTCTTTTTTCAATAAATTAAGCTGTTCACGCGACAGACTGTAAGCTGCTCTGTGACATTCTGCAAGAATTTGCTCAATACATACCGGTACCGTAACTGCTCGGGACTGCTCTATTCTTCTATACTTATTTTCCAACTTTATTCCTCTGATTTATACATTTTGTTCCGGAAGAGAAAAAAAATAGAGGGCGGAAAACAAAAAACAATTCTGAGTTTTGACCGCAGATTTGCTAGCTTAACAGGTAAAGTCACAATCCCCTGACATCTATACCGCATCCCCTTATCGTTCTGTTCTCGACACACCCAATACTGATCTTACTCGTGGTGTATCGCGGACCCCACACCTGACACCATTGTCGTGGGGGAAGGGGTCTGGCACCACGTGCAGTGGAGTGGTAGGACGGTAAGGGCAGAAGGTGCCCTCTGGGCCATTCCCTATTCTATTAAAGGCCTAAGGCAGATGAGAGGGAACAATAAGAACAGGGATGACCCCAGTCATGGCAAACTGCAGTTTATTGGAGAGGTGTAACTTACATAGGCACCTGACGTAGCCCAGTCTCGGCGAGGACGGTTCTCCGGAAGAGCGACTTTGCAGCGGCCATGGCGACACTCGAAGTGCACAGCTATCAGGGGCAAGGGCGGGAAGCTGCTAGCAGGACCCCGGAGGGTCTGTCTGGACTAGCAGGGTGCAGAAGTGTCGGCAGGGCCAGTTTGGGTCTATCTGAACCGACTAGGGGTGAAGGGAGGTCGGCAGGGCCAGTTTGGGACGATCTGAACCGACGGGGAGTGGAAGATCCGTGCACATGGGCGACGAGCTCACGAGTAGCATTCGTCCCCCGCTAAGCGGAGGTTAAGCCGTTATATAGGCCTTTTCTGCTGCGACGCTCTTTCCGTGGCGCAGCTACGTAATTATGCTTACGCGGGCGCCAGCCGTCTGCGACCACGCGACACTAATAAATGCTGTTAACGTCCGTTGTACGAGACATTGGGGCAACTATCTCAGGCTAAAATCTTTTCGACCACCATTCGTATTGCACGCAATATTGCGCGAAAGCTACTATTTTTGTAAAAAAATGTACAAAATGTGTCAAAAATTGCAAGAACTCGCTTTGGAGAACCAATTTTATTTGGAAGAAAAATCTCTATCTTGAATTTTGTAGTTGTAAAAAGACTCTGAAAAAATTCGAACTTTTGCAATTTTCGAAAATTCAAACTTAACCGTGAAAATCGGACCTATGTCACCTTAATAAGTGTATTTTACTCTATTCTCAAAAGAATTGTAAATAAAACTTTGGAGCCGTTTTTGAGAAAAATTTGAAATTGTCCGGGGGGCTTCATGTAATGTACCCCCAAATTTTGAAGAAATATTTTCAAAATCGCGGCGCCTCGAGTTGAAGTAGATCGGCCGGGGAATATCCTTTTGGAAGAAAGCGTATGTGTGATTTAGACGCTATTTTTGTTCACAGACACGGACGGACAGGCAGACGGACGGACGGACGGACGGACGGACGGACGGACGGTTGCACGTTTTGAAAAAAACAACACTTTTTCTGTATCAGGGGCCCCAAAACGTGTGTTTCCGTTAAAATCTCGAAATCAACTTCCTGCAGCACTATATAATTTTCCCTATTTTACGTATATTACTGCGTATGCAGGAAAGTAAAAATGATATTTCAAAATTATGATACATCCCGTTTCCACAGTAACAGTTACATAAAATATAACATCAACCCACGCGTGAATAATGAAAATTTGTATTCAGCCGTCGAATAAATTTGTATTCTCACTTACGGACATGGATTCACTTTTGGATTATATGAAATATATCCTATAGACATTTATCTTTTCTTTTCTAAAGTGTGGTTTTGTCTGTTTCATCCTTATTCAATTCCAGCACATTAATTCCCATATTACTGTTCGTACACAATCCAAGAACTTTATCAAATGCACATTAATTCCCATATTATTGTTCGTACACAATCCAAGAACTTTATCAAATGTACAGTTTGCTACAGATTTTTTCGATAAGAAAAACTATTATAATTGCGTATTTGCAATTGTTCACATGTTTCTAAAATTTGCATAAATTGCAAAATACTATCTTTCTCAGATCAATAGAGGTCTTCTAGGGAACTATTTCAATAAAAGACTATAAAATTCACAGAAAAGGTGTATATTTATTATTAAAGCAACAGTTAAACCTGATATTAAGCAATCAATTTGCATGTTTTGTCAAAATTGTTATTTTGCGATATTCAACTCAGGGACAATTTGGGGACAGTCTCCGGCAGAAATAGCATACTACATTTGAGATTTGTTTATAACATTTTTAATTGTTGCAAAATTGTTATTTCGCAGTTTTCGATTCTGGGAAATCGTGGAACTCTTCCGACCTTAGAATTGCAAAATTTGGAATATGTTTATAAATGTACGAATTTTCCAATTCTTTTTTATTCTCTCATCTCAATTGCCTTTCAACAAGTTGCGAAATTCCGTAATCCGATCAGCGCTATCGCCTTTTGTTTCCGAGATACACAATTGTTTATAGAAAATTAGCGTCTGATGCCAATCCTCATTTCGTTTACAGACAATCCAGTCGCTCTTTGTAGTCAAGTATATTGTCCAGATCGTTTTGCAGCGTCTCGCTTTCCGCCGATTATAATGTATTAACGGTTTCTGTTTTACTTCGTCTTTGTTATAAACAAATTATCAAAACGCTGAATCTGTTGCTCTGCAAATGTGAACGTATTTGTTTTACGTATATGTTTATATTCCATTCGGTGATGGAAGCTGCATGTCGATACCTTTATCGTCTAGTGATGGAATCTATTTTAAACAAATGATTTTGCAAAACGCATTTTGACGGAGAGGTGGCACATACGATAATTATGAATTTCAATTTTTTCTATCGAATCTTGTTTTTCTATAGAATTGTTTTGTTGATTTTTTTGAAGTCCCTGTTTGAGCTCTCCGGATGAAAGTTTGAATTCCATCGATATCACTATTTTCGCTAAAATTGCAAAAAGTACTGTTCGGTAACACGAGACTGCTGCTGAAATTTGCAGTGAGATGTGAGGAATGGTGTCGAAACACCCTAGTGATACATTCTGGAGCTTATATTGCCCATTTTCGATTTTGATTAATAATAATTAATAACAAGTGAAGTTTGAATATAGATCATTCTTGACATTTAATCCAGGTATTATGCAGCAGAGATTCTTTCAAATATGTTTAATTTTGCAGAAATTGAACAATATTAGATTTTTTAATAGAACTTCATAGAATTTTTCCTGAAATGATTATATTATTTGAAGAGGAGTACCGTGATATCTTAGTTCTAAATTACTTAAAAGAAAATAACAAATATTTTTTTCTAAACTTGATTTGTCGTTGTGGACAGTTGTTGGTCCGGGAAATATTTCCCTTGAGACGCCTGTGCGGCGATCGCTGTTGGGACACTTGACCCTCGCGGCATCGATTGATTGATTGATTCGTGTTTCCGGGAGCGTCAACTACTTAGGTCATTAGTCCAATAAGTGTAGTGAGTGTTTTTTTCTCGGGAGGTAGCGATGATCTTTTCCCCACTGTATGGCAAGATCCGGCGCCGACCTACCGTCGACTAGCGGGGTTTTCCCCTCAAACAGGTATCTCTCACCAGCGGGGCATCGCCCCAGCCGGGACAAGTTGTAAGCTCCCGACCGGTCTCCCGACATGTGTGGTAGTGTAGTGCATGTTAGAGTAAGTGTGTGTGTAAGTGGAGAGGATAGGACGAGGAAGAGGAAGGAAAGATCGCGCCCGGTCCGTGGCCCGTTCGTTAGGGTACTGATCTGTCATTCGCCTGGTGTTGATCGGAGAAACAACGGAAAACTACCGATTAGAGCAGCCGACCGCTAGAATTCTCCTCCAGATAGCGACTGAACTTGACCTAGCTGACAAGCTAGTGTCGAAAATCTGCCGCCGTCGGGACTCAAACTTAGGACCTCTGGGTCAGAGGGACTGCATTGACATTAGGTTGATGCACTGAGCCATCTCTCTCGGTCGCGGCGCCGAGTTCTTTAGGCTGAACTAGGATCTCGGTGAGATAGATGATTGAATACTGTAATCAGGGTCATGGTAGGAAGTGCATGGAAACGAACATCAATGTTGAAAGAATCACTTGTCGAAGAGTGCGATGTAAGAAACTGACAACTTAAGAAAGAAAATATTAAAGTCCATTTTCAGACCTACCAAGCATTGAGATTGAATATTAATATTAATAATAATACTAATAATAATTCTGCACAAGGCAAGGAGAGTCTCAGTGTAATTACTGACTTTCAGAATGACCGATAAAAGTTATAATAATTACAATAAATAATAAATTCTCATATTTAATAGTGTCGAAGGCCTTTGAAAAGTCCAAAAGACAAATCAGCTACACCATACACCTGTCATATGCAGTAAGAATGAGTTCGGAAATAAATAACAAGGAGGTAGTACTACTACGACCCCAACGAAATCCAGAGTGTCTCAACAAAAAAGGCAACAAAGTTATCGGCCTCAAATCAGACAAAGCAAGTGGAGAAGACACTTTAGGTAGAGGTATAACCATGCCGTATTTCCAGTTGTCGGGAAATGATGAAAACTCGAAAGATTTGTTGATAATATGCGTAATGTGTGAGAAACAAAACGGCAAATAGGAGAGTAGCATTTGCCCCGAAACTCCATCAAAGGCAGCAAAAGTCAATTTCAATCTTCATACAATAGCATATAGGTCACGTTTAGATATCGGTTTAAAAGAAAAATCCGACAAAATATCAACTGGTGTCTATCATTTCTTGATTCGCAATCACAATCAGGAATAGAATATATGAAATAATTATTGATACTTTCAGGATCATCAAATGATGGAGAGTCCGGAATTGACTCCTGTGATCCACAAACAATTGCAGCCCTATGTTTCCTCCACATAGTCTCAGCCGGAGATGAAACCAAAGAGTCAAAGTAAACTCTCCGCTCGCGTCCAAGAAGTTCTAAAGCGAAACGATGCATCCGCTTATATTTTGCCCTATAGTACGATCTTTTTTCTGGAGATAGAGATTTCTTGCTTTTAATCAACATGATTTAATCAACTTTTTCTCACCAGATCACCTCACCAATTCTGCTGTAATCCAAGGTAGTGATCATCTTTTCACAGAATAAGTTTTCAATGGCGCAAACATATCAAAAAGATCAACTACAAAACTAGTTAACATCGATACCTTTTCATCAATTTTGGTATATTTATAAATGATGTCCCATTCAATGTTTTCTGCTGTAGAGTTTATTACAATGGAATAGCCAATTACAATGGAATGTCTCGCAAATTTATGAAGTTTGCATTACGGCTGGGTACGTTTCTATTACACAAAGCAATCTTACAATATACCGTAGGATGGTCACTAATGCCATGAGAATCAACCACAGCAGATAAATGAACCTTCAAAGATTTTGTAACAAAAATAAGGTCTAACATAGAAGAAGTTTTATCAATAATTCTAGTTGGCTCACTGATCAACTGAATGAGGTCAAACATTTGTTCAAAATCATTCTTCATCTTAGAGTAACTAGAGGTAGAGGAGCGAGCGTCGATGTGAAAGTCTCCCAAACAGATAATACGCGATTTATGGCTTAACATATAAATAAGAATAGATTCTATTGCAGTGAAAAACTGAACAGGTGAGGTGTCTGGAGGCCTGTAAACATTAATAATAATAATTAAAGGCTGTCTAGGAGAATCACATCTAAGTTTGTATGACAGAATCCCCACAATCTCAGTGCATTATGCATCAGATCATTGTTCAAATCAATAAAAGAATATGAAATATTAGACCTAACATAGACTCCCACCCCCACCTCTGTGCATTAGAAGATCACATCGTATAAATTTGAATCCAGAGATATCTACAATCATATTTGGGTCATCAGGTGAAAGCCAGGTCTCAGACACCGTAAAAATATCAATTTCATACAGGTTTATCAAATCTTGGACAAACTACAGATGGGGTATCAACGAACGAACATTAAGATAAGCCACGGTGAGCCGACTGCACGCTGGCGCACTCGTAACTTCATCATAATCAGTCATGCCAATAATTGAGTTAAGCCCTCATTAGAGAGAATTTTGACAGGCTTTCTTGTATCATCCTTCCTAATATAAGTGACACCATTTCTTATCCATGCTGCCTTCAAACTATGCTCCCTGACAAACTTCTTCGCCTCAAAATAAATTTTTCTCTCGTTTGTAGTCGAAGGTTCATTTAAGTAGACCATAGAATCTTGCCATTCACTATTTATTTCAGACGCTCGAAGGCGTTCTTTGGTCCGTTTAGAGGACAACCATGAATTGCGAATAATTGCAGAAGTAAATCTGACCATCAAAGGCTTGTTCTTAGTAGGAATACGTTGAACATAATGAAGTGTGTTGCTTTCAAACTGCAATCCCAATATCTCAGAAATGGTTGACAGAAGTTGTAGAAAATAAACATAAGTTTCATTCTGCGTAGAAGGACACCAATCGTAGCGATCACCAATGTAGTTTGCCAGTTAAGTTCAATTCCGGAAGTTGAGGCATTCTTAAGATCATGTTTGATAGAGGAGACCTGTTGTTCAAGGCCATCTCAGCGAAATTCAAGCTCAGACTAACACCTATGGATGTAATAGACCGGGAGCCAGCAAGAAAATCGACGTATGATAAGCTCAAAGCCAAAACTTTTTGAGAAGTTAGCCAGTGTTATGAGGAACAACGAAACGCATGTATGGCGGCTTGTAGGTGTCGGCGTTGCGCTGCGCACTAGTTTAAAAATGTCGAAAAAATATGTAAAAACCGTAGTTCTGTTTTAGAAAATAAACTGTGATATAATTCCCCCAAAATAAAAATATCACAAAGAATATCTCTGCTGCTCATTAAAATGTGCCGTGCCACCGTTCCGTCGAAATGCATTTTTCACATTAATTTGCTTATATCTCTTAATGATACAATATTTTTTATAATCAATTTCCTCGCTAGACGATAAACTATGCGCATCCACTATGCACCAGTAAATAGAATATACCCATGCACGTAATAAACTCACACATTTGCTGGACAACAGCTTCTGTGTTTTGAAATTTGCTACAAACATGTGTACGTTTGATAAAGTTCATGGAGTGTGTACGAACAATAATATGGGAATTAAAATGTGTGTAAGAAAGTAACTGGTCTAAAATTAGTATTATTTTATCTCATATCAACGTAATTTCTTAAAAAAGAATTGTGTGAACAATGGTGATTAAGTGTATGTGTTCATATATATTTCAATGAATTTACTTTCATGTTCATAAAAGTGCTTCATTCCATGTATTTTTATTTGAAAATATTTCCACATCTGTACTAGGGACGCCCGCCATTTTCTACAACGTAAATTGATTGGGGCACTCCCCCCTGCGTTGAGATTGGCTGCGGTGATTTGTAAGGCTCCCCTGCGACATTTCGTCGTGGCAAGGGCTGCCCAATCCGTGCAAACGCTGAACTTAGCCGCAGACGGCCTCGGTCAATTTTTGTTTCCAGAACGGTACATGTACCACTTACACGCTAATTATTATCAATCAATATCAAATTAACCCATGAAGTCCCAAATTATTTTTACTGCAGTTTTGTAGTGAAATTCAAAAAATCATCACAATTGAGTGCCAGTTATTTAATTTTATCGAAATTCATTCAAATTATTCATTTGGGTAGATTTGGAGGACTGTCCTCATATGAGGACGCTGGGACTTGGTATGAAGTTTTCCGCAATAATAAAAAGAAGTCTTCATAACAAATGTTTATGCCCACTGGATTCGAATTTTAGTAACTACTATTTGAAATTTAAAACAATAATAAAATAAAATAATTTAACAACATAATTACGTAAGTTATTGTAATGTATCAACAAAGCAAATACGATTACACTAGAAGAATATTTTCAAAAAAAAAACTTGATTGTAATAATTGAACAGACTTCTACTACTAACATATTTACGAAAATGATCTTGTACTCAGCTAAGATTATAGTACAAAACAAATTTCAGAAAAATATACTTCACTTTCTGAAGTGGAATATACCAAAACATTCCACTCAGAGAGTAATATTGCATTTAGCAAAATATTTACGATGCTTGCTTGAGTCTTTTTCTCTCGAATCTTACGTTAGGCAGCACGCTTGCTGGAGAAGACAAAACGGATACTTTCTTCCTTGCAGATTCTTGGAACTTTTAGAGTGCGATTTTTATAAAGCTGCCTCTCAATGCCCGTCTTCACGATGAAAACTATCCCGGCATTTTGCGGCCTTCTCAGTCATGCCGCTAGATGTTGCATGATCAAGCAGTGCTTGATGCGGTCGCGATCATGCGACATCTAGCGGAACGACCGCGAAAACCGCGAAATGCCGCGATGTATGCCATCGTTAAAACGGGCCTGGAGAGGCAGCTTTATAAAAATCGCGTCTTTCTCGGTCGTGCCGGTAGATGTCGCGTGACCAAGCAGTGCATGCTCAAGCAGTCACGTGATCAATCAAACATCTAGCGTCACGACCATTCCTCGAAAAAAAACATGAAATGAAATTCCAACTCTTTTACAAGTTTTTTACTTCACGACAAAATTGTATAACATAAAGTCCCAGCGTCCTCATATGAAGACGGCACTAAAATATCAAGGTCTCGAAAACATTGAATCATATAACTGCACAATTTTATATTCTTCTTAAAGTATGAGCACAAACTAACACTACGTAGTGAGTTTAGCAACTCACCAAAATTTAGAAAAGTAGATAGAATCAAATTTGTTATCATCACAAACAAAGAATAAAATGCACTAACTTACGAAGCTAGAAAAATTACAAGAACATAAATCTGAGCGATAACAAACGTTTATATCTTTTGAATGAACCTATGTGGTGTCGCCAAACAACAATGTGATGGTGAACACAATTTATAATGTAATGAAATAATGAAAAAATTCACTGTCCTCAAATGAGGACGCTGGTACTTAATGGTTTAAGTTTTTTAATTTGATGTGATAAATAAACAGCGAAGTCAGTATTTGAATTTGATATAATCAATAAACATTAGATTCAGTGTTTGAATTTGATGATGATTGACTCAGTTGTAATAGTTTACAGACTTAGTGAAATAACTTACTTGAAAGGTGTCACAAGTACTTCCATCATGCCCGTAATCACTTCCTCCCACTGTTGAAGTTATATGTTGAATTGTTAAAACTGTACTGATACTCAATCCGAAATCGTCACGTGTTTCGTATGACTGCAAAAAAAAGTAAATCTAATTAAATGAAAACATATTTTATAAATAAATAAACTGACATTTGTACTGTAAAAATACATATTTTTACACATTTTAATGTCCAGAGACCGGAAAAATTAGCATGAAATGTCAAACTATGTACAATCTGTAGCACTCAATATGGGCGATGTCCTGTGCCGTCAAATCCAGCCAGCCTGCATAACCACGGATGGACACTTGACCAATCTTGGAGTCTTGGCTAAGTGGCTCTTATCATTGGCTTTTGCGCCAAAAATCAGACACTTCTCCATTTCTCGCCTCGAAGATTTTCCTCCTCGTTATCTCAAAGGAGCAGAGAAATTTCTGAGGTGAATGACGTCGGTGTCTCTGTTTCGCTACTGGGGAGAGAGGCAGTAAATGGAAGGGGAGGGGAGAGAGGGAGTAAGAGGAGAGTACGCAGGCGAAACGGATTGGTGAGCGCGTGCGCGAGAATCACCCCCGCCAATCGCACTGGACTCTGGCCCTGCCAGTCCGGTGGACGCTGACGAACCACGCGGCGGCCGGTCACGGAAAAGAGCAATGGCATTTTTTATCGAATTCTTTACCGTGAAAATTAATTCTAATTTATGGTATCTATTATTGTGAGGAACTTAACGTCGGATTAAATTAATAATAGGAAGAGATTTGTTTCTTATAAAATATTTTAAAATGCTAATGGTTCTAAACCAAGGAACACTTTTTATAATTTTTAACGATTTTTTGGACTTGTAACAACACATCTAATCTTAATAAAAGGTGCTTGAAAAAGTTCTCGCTCTTTCGTAACGGTTGGCGTTATCAGAACTACCTGCAGGTAATTTCCGATGCGAACTACGATTTAAAAGCTGTGCTATCGGTCACCTTGAACGTCGGTATGCCTTTGTTCGCCACAGTGTAAACAACGTTTTGTTTCTGAGTGCTAAACATGTCGAGTTTTGTACCAAGAAAAGAGTATTTGTGGGTAATTTTATTGCACTACTTTATTCAGAAGAAAATCTGCAGCTGAAGCACACAGAATTCATGTTGAGATTCACCGTGAACACGTGAACATGCTATGCCGAAAACGATATGCAGAGACTGGTATCGACGCTTCACAAATATGATCTTTGAAATAAAGAACACTCTGGCGCACCGAAAAACTTTAAAGACGAAGAGTTGGAGGAATTTTCTAATGAAGACGCATGTCAGGCGCTAGCTGACATCACAAACTCGTTTGAAAGCATTAGGGATGATCCAGAAGCAAGGGTTTGATTTTAAGCCGAGAGACGTCGAACGGCGTTATCTCACGTGTGAACTGATGCTTCAACAGCAGAGAAGAAAAAGTTTTTTGCATTGTATTGTGACTGGCGATGAAAAGTGGATACAGTACGATAAACCTAAGCGTAAAAGATTGCGGGGTAAGACGGCCACACATTGACATTTTGCGCAAAGCCAAGTATTCTTGATTTGAATCTTCTCCTCTGCATTTGGTGGGATCAGCTGGGTGTAATTTATTATGAGCTCAGTGGCGGATTACCCACTAGGCAACATAGGCTAGCCTAGGGCGGCAAATTTTATTTTAGAAAGTAGTTTTTTAATGATTTATAGTAACTTTTTATATGCATTTATTAAATTCTTCTCACATAACATATTTTTTAGGATTCACCTTAAAGACAGTTTACAAAAATCAGTGCAAGGGTTTGGCAACGCCGCGTAACCCTTCCACCAGCTGTCAAGTACACAGAAGTATTAATCGGAGAATATTATGGTGGTTTCTATTTTAACTCTGGTAACTATTTTTTTATAACCTTTAGTTATTAAATATAAAAATGAGTGGTGGAAGAATTAGACACAGTGGTTCTGAATATCGGAAACGTGTTCGTGAAAAGCAAGCAAAAACACCAAAATTAGATTCATTTTTTAAGAAAAATGTTACACCAATCGACAGCAATCCGGTATAGTAGTAGAATTACAGGCATGAATTTGAAAAATAATATATTGCGACAACTTCGTCTCCAGTTGGGCTCGGAAAACGTGGCTGCCGGTTCGCTCAGTGGGTAGAAGGGCGTGCCTAAAATGATGATGATGGTGGAAGTCGGTGGCCGGTAAAAAATGAGAGACTTGTAATCATGTTAACAAACAAGTGGCATTTATTCAGCAAAGAAAAGAAAAAAGGTCATGATAGTACCACTCATGTCGGCGAGCATGCTCTCCTTTTCCCCAATTCCAAAATTACATGCACACAAAAAAAATTGAAAGGTGAAATCATTACAATAAATTTAACAAACTTCCACGCTGATTCCTTCTTGATGGCTAAGCGCGGCCGGGAATCTTACCTTCTCCGCCTGGTCAAAAGGTAATGGAAATTGTGCTCTCAACTGTTTATCACTTTTGACCACGGGCGCGCCTGAAGGGCGTAGTACCGCCTTAGCGGGGCGACTTACAAAACCAACCAGCGGGTTGAATGACCTGGGCCACCAGCTGGCGGGGAGGGCGTCGGGTTCGGCGCGCACTCTGAGGGCGCCACTCGGAGGGGTAGAGCGAGCAGGTCGAATCAGGTAGCGGTGCCGGGCTCTTGAGTGTCGACCAAATACACAGCGTCGTTCACTCGCAGCTGCTAATCACCAGATAATGTCTGCCTGCCACAATGATCTCATCACCTTCGGTCCATTGCTCTGCACTTTGGAGATCGCGGAAAGTTCGTAAGTGATCTGATTACTTCACTATAACACGCTCAAGCACGAGTACGCGTCAGTCACTTTCCCTGCGCGATTCTGATTATAAATGAGGCGTCTCAAAATTCACGGTCTACGGCTATTTAGAGACCGCGCACATATTCTCCCCTGATGAATTTAAGCTTTCTCACAAGTTCAACACAGAGAAAAAATTATCTCTCCGGCGCCGGACGCCGCAGTGATCACGACCATCCTCTCTGACTGCCTCTTACGTTCTCTCTCGATGCTGCGTCCGCGAAGTCCTTCGAGCCTCCCTTCCCCACCAAATTCATCCAAAATGTTCTAGAACTTTTCAGAATTTTGCTTAAGTCCGGCGGCTATTGGCGAAAGGGTAGTGCGTCGCAAAATAATTTCGTCCAATCATCGGAGGTTTTCGAGCCGAGAATTGAGAGAGAAACCTGCACTCGTTCCCTCTCACTTCAATTGTCTGTCAAACAGGGGTAGTAATTAATGGCCGGGGGAAGAAACTGAGAATCTCAAGGGAGGAGGTGGGCGAGGGGTGCCGCGGAAAAGTACCGGGGGGCAGGCTCGGGCGCACGTGCAGCTCCCTGGCGTCTCGGACACTTGTGCGTGTCTAAAGGGGGGTGGGGAGCGGGGGGGCTCGGACAGAATCCTGGCGCCGCCACCGATCTTTCTGTCGTGCTTCGTGGAGCAATTCTCGTGTTTGCAGCCGTAATTAATTCGGTGCCACTACAATATACAAATAGACTATTTTTAAATTTATTAATTGGGTAACCTTTTATTTACTGTATACATTGTTATTAGATAAGTTCTACTTATGTTACTGTGGATCCCATAAAGAACCCAAGCGAATTTAACTTAGATGATAATTCTCACATAATTTCAGGTAAAATAATTTCTGCTATTTTTATTTTATAGATATTTATGGATACTAAATGTTTATATAATATTTAAATAATTTTAATAAACATAAATATACAAGATTAGAAAATTAATATTCAATACTCTGTTAAAAATGGCGTATAGAGCGAATTGAATCATATTTAAAAATATCAATACAGAGACAATAAACTGATAGAATTTCAAACTTCAATCCGCTTATTGTCTCCGTATCAATACCTCTGAATGCGTATTAATATTCTGTTTTTATCAGGGTATATAATGTAATAAATGTTAAAATCGGATTACAATTATTATTGTAATGTACCAGTTATATAATGTTTAAAAATAAACCAAAGAATTATAGGTACATTATTATTAAAAAATAATTATACAAAGTTTGCAAAAATATATTATTATTATATTATTGGAATATAATTTCGTGATTATTGGAATATAATTTCTATCTATTTGTGGTTAGAGAAATTATTATATTTTCCCTGCTTTTGAACATATTGAAATTGTCTACAGGGTTCATGAATTCGCTTGAAAAAGACAATCACCTAAAAGTATCTGAAATCCCTTTGCCTCAAGAACTGAGTACAGATCCAGCTTTATGGTTAATTGATGAATTTACTCGTGACTATTTAGCACTGCGTGGTTATGACCAAAACAAGAATGGAGACTTTTCAAAGTCGAAACGACATTATAACGATTATAGTAGACAATTTTCACCCTCTTTATTTGAAAGAAAGTTACTTCACGGTGAAACAGAAACGCGATCATGGTTAGTCTATTCAGAAACTGCTGGTGCAGTATTTTGCGGACCATGTTTGCTTTTTAAAGGTGAGTCTCAGTTTTCTTCAAAATGTGGATTCAACGATTGGAATCGATTGGAAGAATGCAACAGCACGATTGAGTGGTCATGAAAATTCGGATGGACACATGGCATGCGTGTTAAAATTCAAAGATAGAGGAAACGATGTAGGTCGCATTGATAAAATTGTAACACTTCAGTTGAATGAAGAAATAGTATATTGGCGATCTGTTTTACAGAGAGTAGTAGCTGTTATTAAATCATTAACGGTTCGAGGCCTTCCTTTTAGAGGTCACAACGAGAAATTTGGTTCACCTCAAAATGGCAATTTTCTTATGTCATTAGAATTGATAGCTGAATTCTATCCATTTTTAGCTGCGCACATTGAAAAATTTGGTAATAAAGGTAAAGGTAAAGTTTCCTACCTATCAAAAACCATATGTGAGGAATTTATACAGATTACGGCAACTGCAGATGGAAACAAAATTATTGAAGAGATAAAATTAGCAAACTAGTTTGCTATAATTGTAGACTCTTCTCCTGATGTTGCACACATCGATCAGTTATCCCTCATTGTACGGTATGTTCAAAATGACGGTAGTCAAGTGGAACGTTTTTTAACATTCTTGGAAAATCCAGGACATAAAGCTCAAGACTTGGCAAACGTTGTTTTGGAAACTTTAGATTCACTATCTATAAATATCAATGATTTTCGAGGCCAAGCATATGATAACGCTGCCAATATGTCAGGATCATATGCAAGATTACAAGCACTAATAAAGGAAGTCAACTCTCTTGCAGAATACACACCTTGCTCAGCTCACTCTCTTAATTTAGTGGGTTCATGTGCAGCAGCAAGCTGCAGAGAAGGTGTTTCATTTTTTAATCTAATTCAACATTTATATACATTCTTCACAACATCAACTCATCGATGGGAAATTCTACTATCTTCTCAAAAGCCGAGCTCACACACTCTGAAACAGCTATCTGCTACTAGATGGTCCTCGCGTAGTGATGAAAAAATGAATGTGAAAAAATTGCCGGCTAATGTAAATATTAACGACGTGAGAGACAAGTCAATAATTTGTGTCAAGTCATTAATTTTTGAAATAACAAAAGAATAGAACAATATGGCGTTTTTGTCATCACATGAAATCCATTAGTCACTATACCTATCAAAAGTTTAAAGAAAAAAATTAGACCCGTTTTCGAGAAAATTTTGAAAATGTCCGGGGAGCTTTATGTAAAGTACCCCCAAATTTTATAGAATCTTTTTCAAAATCTCAAAGCTTCGACTCGAACCAGATCGACTGGAAACTGCAACACATGGTGCAGCCAGAATCCCTATTTTGTGGGTCTTGATACCGAAAAAACCAATTGAAAGCAAAACGTCTGTCCGTCCGTCCGTCCGTCCGTCCGTCTGTCTGTGAACAACTCTAGCGACTAAACCCTTCAGGTGATTTTCTCCAAAATTGATACTTCCTGATCGATCTGAATGATCTCTCGGTCCCTTGAATTTGAAACCGATATTTTTATTTTGGAGGGTTTTTTACATGAAGCCCCTAGGATATTTTCAAAATTTTCAAAAAAATGGCGCCAGAGTTTTACTAAATTTGTTGTTGGATAGTCTGAATGTCATTTAACAGAATGGCGTAGGTATCATGTTGGTTTGTGCACCAAAGCGCGTATGCACCACTTCTTTGAACTGTTAATCGGAGCAGAATCGACGGACCAAACAGATTCCGACGGGGCGAGATTGGGACTGTGCACAGGATGCTCCAACACACAATTCTCACACGATTGCGCTTGTGCTCTTCATTGAGTTGTTTTGGAACCCATAGCTTCTTTCTTCTTCAGTTTCTGCCGTTCTTCACTCTTTCTTGACGTTCGTTCGACCACTGTTCTGGGAAATGGTAAACACTTTTCTGTGGTGGAACATTGTGCTCGCATTGTGTTGAAAACATGCTATGGATTTCCGCCCCTAGTACACCTTTAAATCATAAAAAACGGATTACGGAACGCTCTTCTTCTTTGAAGCAAACAGAGAGTGCTGTTGCCATCTTTACACCACAACAGCGAAAGACTGACTGATCAGATAACGCTGAAACCTCCTACAGGCAAAGACAACGGTCCCATCTAGTTGTTAGGCAACACACAAAGCCGTAAAATCAAACTAAAGACAATTAGAGCAAAATTGCAGATTTTGTTGACTTACCTACCTACAATTTTTCAAAAACAGAAGTACTTTTTTCGAAAAATTGTGTCAAACAGGTATTTTTTTATTTTTTTAACACTTTTTTCTTAAAAACCGCACAATGTTTTTTGACTAAATTGGGACCAGAGTTAGCATAAAGGAAGCTTAAGAGAATGGTGCAGGTTTCATGTTCGTTGACATACCTGATTTTGAAAAAGAATTTTAAAAATTTTAAAATTTCGGCGTCTTTCTTCACCTACAATTGTGAAGACACAATTGTTTGTCTCAATGAAATATGCTCAACAAAAACAGATCTTCAAATAAGGTCATGTTGAATTTTTTGAAAATATGAGTAGTTTTTCTATAATTTTCTGACGAACATAATATCCCGCTGTAAATTTACTGCGCTATGGACAGCTGGGTGCGTCGTAAATTAGAATTTGCAATTTTGTATATTATTTCTTTGTTTCTTACATTCGACCTTTTCTTATACATTTACACATTAATATTTTAGAAATTGTTTATTTTGAAATACAGTAAAATCTGTTTAAACTGGAACCTGTACAAGCCGGAAACCTGCCTTAACCGGAAAATTTCTGCGGACGTGAAGTTAAATGGCATTTGACAAAGCATAAAATGGAATCTGTCCAACGCGGATACGGAACAGTTTTTCATGTCCTGCAGAGGGGAAAAAACGGAATTTCTGTTAATGTAATGCAGTTCGCAGAGACACGCGAGATACTTTTAATGGAATGAATGCATCTGCAAGTTCTGTTTTAATATCTCTGTCCTATGTTATATGAGTTTCACTCTGGCTTCTTTTTCCAATACAGGTTTACAAAAATGTTGTATTCTATTTTTGTGCAGTTGCAGAATCACATAGTTCTGATAACTACTGCGATATAAACGGAGTTGTTTGCTTCTTGGTTGAATTGGACGTTTTCAAATAATAGCTAAAATGTTAGTAACGCATAAAGTGCAATATTTTAGTACTACGTAGCTGTTTCCAATAACGCGGGAAAGTATGTGCTGTTGTAGCACCACTTGTTACTTCCTTGCATATGTAAAAGGTATATACGAAATGATATACATAGTAGAAGATATATTATTTGTATACTTGTGTATAGAAAAGTATATAATGCTATGTTAATTAGATTTTGAAATTTCACCGAAAATGCACGATCATGAGTCTTATATCAAAAAAGCGTTCTTTTTTTTTTCAAATGTCCGAGCGTCTGTCTGCGTGTCTGTCCATCTGTGAACAACTTTAGTACCTAACCCTTCGTAGGGTACGTAGGAATTTTGCCAAAATGAACATTCCTTGATCGGTCTGATTCGACTCGAAGTCCTACAAATTTTTCAAGAATTCTTTAAATTTGGGGGTGCTTCATTAAAAAACGTCCGGACATTTTTGTGTTTTCTCAAAAATGGCTGCACATTTTGTATTTACAATTCTTCTAAGAATAGAGTGAAATACACTGATAAAGATGCATAGATCTATGTAATATTTTTGAAAATGTTCGTAGTGATCGCGCAATTTTAGTAGAAATTCGAGAAATATTAACAAGTTGAAAGAACCCTTTTTTCTCAAAAAGACCCGAACTTTTGAGCTTAAAAAATCTGTACGATAGTGCGAAATTTACCGAAAAAAAGTGTCTTTAATGACATTTTGATGCATTATTTTGCTTTTTCAAAAATGATACAAATATAATTTTCTGATACATTTATAACGTTAATATTTACGTATATTACGAGAGATTTTATTACATTTCTGCATTCCTGCGCATAGCCGCTATGGCTCCCTAACTCATAGAGGGAAAGAGAGAGTTTTGCAAAGACCGTACTTTATTGACAACATCCTTATAACACTAAATAAAACTTGAGTCCGTAATTTTATTTTGGGAGAAGTTTGAGTGAAACAGCGTTAATGCAACGCCCTCAGAAATCTTTTCTTTTTTCAATTTTCCGTGATCGAATACTACGAATTGCTAATTATTGATTGTTTAGTGTTTTCGTACGTGTTATCTACAATGTAAGTGTACCGTATGCTATATCTTGGAAGGTGACGATGTTCCGCCCCTGATGGAACTACAAATTCAACGCCCACCTACATTTCGACTTGCAGGGATTCCCCACCCAGGAATCTTCCCCACTTTAGCAACGCCCCCAGCTGACACGAGATTTAAGCCCCTGAATGGTCTCCTGTTACGTGTAGTAGAGTTGTGCATGTAAGTTTGTGTGTGTGTGAATTGAAGGGGGAGGGGAAAGAATGAGGAAAGAAATATCGCACGCCGTCAGTGGTCCGTGTGTTAAGGTATTTATCAGAGAAACCAGAGAAACTACCTATCACAACAGCCAACAGCTGGAATTCAAGTTCAAACAGTAACTAATTTCGACCTAGATCTGTAATTAGAATCGGACATCCGCCACCATCGGGATTAGAATCCTACGACTTCTTCGTCAGCAAAGTTACAGAGACAACAAATGATTACCCTGAACTATTGCAAACGGTACAAAATGCAGGTAAAAACATAATAAAAGTCTCATTTCCATTATCCGTTTTGAATTTTTCAACATTACTATTATCAAGTGTCAGCTTTAGTGTATTAATGATTTCTGTATCACTTGTCTGACCTTATATCAGGGTCATTCCATATTAAATCAACACAGTCATTTTACATCACCATCTCATATTCAGATGAAATTTGACCCATAGGTGCTATGCATGGAGAGTAAGAAAACTACAAATTTTGAGTAAAATATTTCCACCCGGTTGTGAAATACGGCCATGAAAAATTTTACAAAATTGGGTTCCGAAAATTTTTAAATTGATGTAGAATCTTTCCAAATTAAGGTAGAGGGCCCGAACAGGTGTCATATTGCCGCTTTCTTAATGCCATTTTATATGATATACAACTAAATAGGGTTTGGGTTCAAAAGTTTTTTCAAATTTGAATTTAAAATTTTTATTTTGAGTTTTTCAAAATGCTCATCTTCAAAAAATTGGAAAAAATTCTAAAATAATCCGTATATGTTTCCAAACAGGGGGTGCAAGCTTAAGCATGAGACTGCAATGGGTTCATATCGTAATCTTTACTTAAAATGCAAAATATTTACTTACTCTAGATTTTATTTTGAAATAAAATGCATTTTATTTCAAATTTCAGGACCTAACATATGAAAATTATTAATTTAGTGTTTTTTGTTGGCAAGTGTGATGTGTTTTATTGTTATTATTATTATCATTATTATTATTATTATTATTCCATTACATCACGACTAAAGATGTTATGAGTCGGCTGAATATAAAATCTACTCCAGGTTGCAACCAGCTACCTAAGGAGTAGATCTAGGGACTAACGGTGCCTCTACAATACTTTGCGCAAAATGTGGGCTGTTCCAAATTTTCTTGCGCTTTCTTGCTATTTCTTGCACTTCCCAGTCCTTTGAATTACCTGGGAGTTTAGACAAGTTCTTACTCAAATTTTGCGGAACAAATCCCAGAGCTCCGATAACTATCGGGACGACCTGCGCTTTTACGCCCCACATTCGGCTGATCTCGATTTCCAAACTCTTGTATTTAAGACGTTTCTCTGCCTCCTTGGTAACGACATTTTGATCGCAAGGCACAGCAACATCCACAAGTAGACACGATTTTTTCTCTAAATCCCGGATACCTATATCCGGTTTGTTTGCTGCTATCGTGCGATCCGTTTGAATTTGTTGGTCGTACAATATTGTACACAATCCAACCGATGTCACCGGTTTTGGTGAGTGTTCTTACCACTTGGGGCATGTGTTTGGAACTTCGAGGGCGGTACAGATCTGCCAGTGGAGGTAACTACACACCCTGTCGTGTCTTTTTAAGTATTCGGTCTTTGCTAGAATTGGACAAGCTGAGACAATATGATCAATGGTTTCTACTTGCTCCTGGCAAATTCGGCATTTGTCATATTGGGAAATTTTTGAGAACCTCTCTATCATAATGTGTTTCTCAGCGACTGATCTCGGGCAGTTATTATAAGTGCTTCCGATTCTGGCTTCATTCTTCCCCTTTTAAGCCACATAAATGATTGATCTTTATTGATCTGCACCTTGTCCATTCTTTTTAGATATTGCCCACGGAGGGGTTTGTCCCTCCACGACTTCTTTAACATTTTTTTGTCTCACATTTCATGTTCAGTTGTACCAGAAGTTCAGTGTGTGTGTTATTTGACGTGTCTTGCATAGTTTTCTTTGCAATACTTTTTGCTACACTAACAATTCCTCTGTTTCCCATTTTTCGGTCAGATTTCATGACCTGCCTCATTAGAGGGTCATCTTGATGACTGACTACCTATTTTCCCATTCCAACTATTGCATTGTGCCAGGAGGCCTCAATTTGTCTGAGGCCTCTTCCTCCTTCCTTACGTGACACGTTAAGTCTATGTACATCAGCTCGAGGGTGGGCGACATGATGCTTGTTAGCAGTTTTCTGGTTTTTCCATCCATGATGCGGATTTCTTGCTCAGTCCAGTCCACTAGTCCGGAACTGTACACAACTACAGGCACCGCCAGACTACAAATTGCAGATATTTTATTCCTGGAGTTCAGATCAGACTGTAGGACAAGTCTCACTCTTCTGTAATACTCCTTGCGAATTCTCTCTTTCATTGTGTTGTTCGAGATGGTCTCACATTCTTCAATGCCCAGATATTTGTAAGTTTTACCTGGCTCAAGATCTTGAATCACAGTGTGTCTATCAACTTCAATGTTCTCTGACGTGGTCATTTTGCCTCTTTTTAAGTTGGCTTTTGCACACTTGTCAAGACCAAACTTCATGCAGATGTCATTGCTAAAATCATTGATGACAGACAGCATTTGGGAGAGAATCGCTTCATTCTTAGCAAACACTTTCAAATCATCCATGTAAAATAAATATGATATAGGCATTTCATCACCATGGAGCTTGTAACCAAAGTCAGTGTGCGACAGCTGTCTCGATAGAGGAATCAAACTAATGCAAAACAGCAGAGGGGGATAGTGAATCTCCTTGAAAAATACCCCTGTTAATCTGAATACATTTGGTTTCTACTACTCCCTTTCCGCTGTGGATTAGTAACCTGGTGCTCCACGACTTCATACTAGCCTTGCAAAACTCAACAAGTCTAGGATGAAATCGATAGATCTCCAGGGTCTTCAAAATCCAATCGTGTGGTACACTGTCAAAGGCCTTCTGGTAGTCAATCCAAGCCATGCTTAAATTACGTTTTCGTTTCTTTACATCATTCAAAATTATTTTATTCAGAAGCAAGATTTCCTTACAGCCATAGGAACCTTTACGACATCCTTTCTGTTCAACTCGCAACAGATGGTTCTTCTCTAGGTGCCTATACATTGTGTCAGCTATGGCTGCAGTTATAAGTTTGTACATTACTGGCAGGCAAGTAATTGGCCTGTAGTTCTTCGCCAAAGAACTGTCTCCTCCTTTGGGTAGCAAATACGTGATGCCGCGAATGAGCCATTCGGGGAGTTCGTTAGGGTTTTCTAAAATTTTATTCACGGCCTTTGCTAGATGAGAATGTAGTGCTGTTAATTTCTTAATCCAATAAATCTGGATCTTATCAACCCCGGGGGATTTCCAGTTTCCCATATTCTTAATTGTTTGGCATAGGTCCTCTTTCGAGAATCCTAGAACATGTTCCACTGTTTCCACGAGTCCATTGGCAGCATCAACTTCAGATTGGAGCCATGATGCGTCTTTGTTGTAGGATCTGGTTTCCTCCCAGATTCCTGACCAAAATGTTTCGACGTCATCTTTTGAAGGAGGGGCAGCATTGCCATTTCGGTTTTTGAGTCAGACTGCGATAGAATATCTTGGCGTCTGTTTCAAACAACCGGTTCTGTACACGGAAATCGATTCTACGATTGTACCGTCTTATTCGTTGAGCCCATGCTTGGATTTTCTCTTTAAGCTTTTCAGCTATCATTAGCCTTGTTGTGTCATTGTCAATTAGGTATTTTTGTTCAACATATAGTATTTTTTGTTGAACTTTATACGTGTGGTTTAACTTAGAAGATGCCTCGGCTAGGAGTGATATTTTACGCCGTGTGTCAGCTATCCGTTTCATAATTCTTTTCATCCATGGAGGTACGGAGCTTTTTACTCTGTCTGGCTGTCGGCCATTGGTGTTCTTGGCTGGCCCCAAGATTATCTGAGATACTAGATATCCAGTTGCATACACGATGTGATTGATTTCAGTAATATCTAGATCTCTACTTGAGGTCTGTACAACCTCATTCAAGACAGAATTCGCTGTTTCTATCACTTTCTTAGCTTTAGCATTTTCGTAAATTCTCCTCAACGGTGCACGAGATTCGAATGGAAGTAGACGAACTCGTTCTATCTCGGAGAAGGTCCCGCATCATGTCCTTATCGTATGACTCGTGGCCAGATGAATTGTCACCACTGACCGATGTTTCATTTGGAAGACATGAACCTTGAAGGGGATCATCGTTTTCAGGGATATTAGATGGTTCTAAATGTTCGTCATGTGGATAGTTTGATCGTTGAACATACTCCGCGTTTCTCTGGATGTCTGCTAGTTGTTCTGCTGTGAATTTTCCACTGCTGAGTATGTATCGTCGTTGACTGGCAAGCTTCTTTGAGTCTAGGGTAGGTCTCATATCTGGGTTCCGCTCTCTCCATATCTTACAAACTTCTATTTCTGAGCCCCCATTTTTCGCTTTTGCATAGTAAAAGCACCACATCACTTCCTTTAATTCATCCCGTGTCCATCTCTGAGGATGGCTTCGTGCTACTGCCGGCTCTGGGTCCCTGGGACTAACATCCGTGGGATGGCCAGATGTCGACAAGGTGACATTAGCTCGGTTTCTGAGCAGGTATGGGACATTGGTAGAACAAGGCACGTTAAGGTTCATTACATTGCTTGTTCTATTCATTTTGCTCCTTGGTTTCAAGTGAAGATTCGCAGGTAGCAAGTTCGAGTTCACAGATAACACTTAACCTTTGGGTTGTTTCCTGCGATCCGTTACTGCGACCCATAGTGGCCTCGGGGTATCCCCCCGCAGGGCCCAGCAAGGGGTCCCTCCGATCGCCAGTCGGCATTACTAAACCCTACGGGATTTTCACTGACTGCTGATGGCAGCCTCCTTCGCTTGCTAATGCAAGGTTCGGGCCTCCACTCTAATCAGTGGCCTGGTGTGCCAACCCAGCTTCATCTCCTGTACCCTCCATGGGCCGATAACAGGAAGTCCAAAGGTTCATGACCCTTCCCTCTCTACTTACTTCCCACTCTCCTCACAATGGAGTACTTCTTCGTCGGACCCCTCACCTTCAACCTATTCAGCAAGGCAGGCCCTACCAGTAGCTAGGCTACCACTGACATAGCTCTCAGGCTCATGGGGGTACTCAAGCCCCATCACCAACTGCAAGGTCGTGTACTTCCTAGGTGGAGTTATTATTATTATTATTATTATTATTATTATTATTATTATTATTATTAGAGCGCGGAACTTTATGCAATTGCATTTTTTACTGACTGTGCATAGGAAAGGAAATGTATATAACTTTACCTACCACCAAAAATAAAACAAATCTACCATATTTTTATTTTGCATGTGTGCTATTTTTTAGTTTAATTGCGTATTTTAATGTATGCGGTATATTTAAGTGCATATATTCTAGAATTTCTTGTAGAAGTGGCTCGAAGTCTGATCTTTTGGGTACTTCTCTTTCAACTTATAAGTGGCTTTCTACTGACAACGCGGCTATGGAAATTGAACCTCCTTAGTACCCTTCGCACGGTTTCGGAATTTACTTTCTTGCCAGTGCCAATTTGTAACTGTGGAGTAATTTTTGGTGCATTAATACGAGCGTCCTTCTTTATTATTTTCACTACGAGATTCTCTTGTCGATCAGAAAATGTCTTCGGGCGTTCTCCTCCGGGATGCAGTTCAATCGCCTATTCATTGATGTACCATGAGATTATGTCACTCACTGTGCTTTCGTCATTAATGGCATTTTGCAAAATTTTGGGCATCATTAACCCTATGCATGATGGTAAATAACCAGCTGACGCTGCTCAAAGTTAATATTCTTTCCTCAGCGATTCATTTCGCTTATATGTTTAGGTTCCCACGTGTCTGGTTCATGACTGAAAGGTGACCTTGATTTGTTTTATTTTTGGTGATAGGTAAAGTTATATACATTTCTTTTCCATATGCACAGTCAGTAAAAATATGCAATTGCATGAAGTTTCGCGGTCTAATAATAATAATAATAATAATAATATAATAATGGATGCGTACATGCGATTGACATGCGTACATGGAAAATTGAGTCAACTTATCAACGATGCCTTAGATGATCCAAAAAAAAATGCCTGGTTTTCTCACTCATGGTATCACTTACTTGTTACCTAAAGACGCATTCAATACACACGACCCGACAAAATATCGGCCAATAACCTGTCTGCCTACGCTATACAAAATTATATCATCGTGTTTAGCTCAAAAAATGTTTCGTCATTGCGAACAAAATAACATCATTGCCCCTCAGCAAAAAGGCTGCAGCAGAGGATCAAAGGGCTGTAAAGAACAGTTAATAATTGACTCAGTTGTGTGTGGTCAAGCATATACGAACCTTCGAAATATATATATGGCTTACATTGATTATAAGAAGGCGTTTGACTCTGTACCACACAACTGGCTACTGCAGGTCCTTAAAATATACAAAATAGACACAAAAATCGTCAACTTTCTGTCTCATGTTATGTCAATATGGTGCACAAGAATGATTCTGAATACCCCAAACGAAACTATAGAAACGGATGAGATTGCAATTCAGCGAGGTATATTTCAAGGTGACTCGCTGAGTCCGCTATGGTTTGTCTTGGCAATGAACCCGGTATCCAATATCCTGAATTCAACTGGATACGGCTATGCCATCAAGAATGGGACTCAAGAAGCATACTGATTAAACCATCTGTCGTACATGGATGACTTGAAGCTGTACGCTGCAACAAATATGCAACTAGAACACCTCCTGCGAATTGTTGAAACATTCTCGAGGGATGTATGTATGGAATTTGGAATGGACAAATGTCGGACAATAAAAATAGTGAGAGGTAAAATTCAAGATCATGGATTCCAGCTAAAAAATGGACAGCTTATAAGGCAATGCTTGCAGATGAAACCTATAAGTACTTAGGTGTCAAACAAGCTAGATGTGTTGATCATGCAACGGTTAAAAATGAACTGTCAACAGAGTTTGCAGGAAGAATCAGACAAGTTCTGAAGACATCACTCAATAGCAGGAATATAATCAAAGCTATCAACACATATGCTGTCCCTGTCCTCGAGTACTCTTTTGGGGTTATAAAATGGAGTACAACGGAAATCGAAGGCCTCGAAAGAAAACTGCGCACATTGATGACTAAAGAACACAAGCATCATCCAAAATCAGCAGTCGAAAGAATAACGTTGCCACGACATTTGGATGGTCGAGGTGTTGTGGACATAGGCAACCAACAGTCCCAACATATAAAATCTCTACGAGAATTCTTTCACAAGGAAGCAGAAACATCTACACTACATCGTGCCGTCTATTTAGCGGATGGATGTACACATGTTGAAGTTAAGTCGTGTAGATTACAACGGAAATATTTATACAGAACAGCAAAAACTGGAAACGTGGATGGGCAAGCCTCTGCATGGAAAGCATCTGTATGCAATTAGTCAAGATTACGTCGACATGAAAGCGTCGAACTACTGGCTACTAGCAGGTCAGATGTTCCCAGAGACGGAAGGCACTATGCTTGCAATACAAGATCAAGTCATACCCACCAGAAGTTATCTGAAAGCAATCGTAAGAGATCCTGGGGTACAAGATGACAGATGTCGGTATGGATGCCAGGCACAGGAAAACATCCACCATATTACATCTGGATGCACTCATTTCTCGGGAACTGATTATAAACAACGCCATGATGTAGTTGGAAAGATCCTGCATCAAGAGCTGGCTTACCAACACCAGCTTACAGAATGCAAGGTACCCTACTATAAATACGTTCCTAATAATGTTCTTGAAAATGATGAATGCCGACTTTATTGGGACAGGACAATTCTCACAGACCAGACAGCCACTCACAACCGTCCTGATTTGGTTCTAGTAGACAAGACGAAAAGGCAAGTCTACTTGATCGACATAGCCATACCGAACACAAAAAACCTTCAAGAGAAGTATGTCGAGAAGATCTCAAAATATGCTCCGCTGGTCGAAAATATTAAGAAACAGTGGCATATGGACCTCGTGAGAATTATTCCCATTGTCATCTCTAGCACCGCAGTAATTCCCAAGACACTGTTCCAAAGTTTAAAAGACCTGAATATCAATGTGAATATTTATAAGACAATGCAGAAGGCTGTGGTTATCTCAACAACAGGAATAACTCGAAAGTTTATGGGAGTAGGATAGATATGAATTCGTAACAAAAAGACGTCGATAAATACGCTTTGGTCTTGTATAACCTGTGTATTTGTCCTTATGATAAAAGAAAATAAACATTAAAATAAACTGCATAATAATAATAATACTCCACTGCATCTATCAGAGTCTGCCACATTCACTCCAAAGAGTACATCAATAGAAGATCAGAAAAAGAACTGGAAGCCAAAAGAATTGCATGGCACATTTCCGAATCAATTAGACAAAGATAATGTAGATAAGGATGGAACAAGCCTCTGGCTCAAAAATGGAAACCTCTTTGGCGAAACAACTGGATTCATGATGGCGATCCAAGATAGAGTAATAGGCACTAGAAATTACCGGAAATACATAACCAAGGAAGCAATCTCAGATGATAAATGCCAAAAATGTCATGAAACAGCAGAAACAATAGAACACATCAAAGGATCCTGCCGTACACTTGCAAACACAGAATATACCAAAAGACACAATAATGTAGCATAAATCGTCCATCAAAATTTAGCAGGAGGTACAGCTTCAGCATCACACTATTATAAATAAGAACCGTCGTCAGTAGTTGATAACAGCGATTTCAAGCTCTGTTGGGATAGAGAAATAAGGACTGACCTCACCATACCAGCCAATAGATCCGACATCATCTTGCTAGACAAAAAGAAACAAGAAGTCCATCTGATTGACATTGCCATTCCACTCTCCCACAATATCGACAACAGCTATAGCAACAAGATCAGCAAATACAAGGATCTAGCAGATGAAGTGAAGAAAATGTGGAAAGTCAAGAAAGTCTATATTAGACCCATTATCATTTCGGCCACAGGACTAATTCCTACATGCACAAAGAAACACTTGGAAGCCCTTCAATCAGAAAGCTATCTATCAAAAATTCACAAATCTGTGATACTGGACACTTGCCATATTGTAAGCAAGTTCTTAGGAGACGATATTGACTGATATCAACTCAAGTACTGTTTATTGAAGCGCGTAAAGCCAGTGAGTGCGGTGTGGACATGTATGTGGAAATTTTGATAGTGGTACGATACATGGCAGTTTATATGAATGTGTTATCTCTATAATATATTTAAATTTAACCTGACTTGTGTTCTTTATGTATGTATATTTAATTTGACTTGTGTTCCTAAGTCTATTTTAACTTATTTTGACGTGTGTTCTTATATGTTTTTAAATTTTATTTGACTTATGTTCTTATATGTATCTACATTTAATTCGACTTGTCTTCCTACATTATTCAAATTTAAGTGGACCTGTGCTCTTATATTGCTCTTATATGTAAATTTGATTTCATTTGTGTTCTGACTGTTATATAATACGTCTTGAATCCTAATTCCGATGTATTATGTCATGTCCAACATTATTGAGAAAGCTAAAAAATTATAATAATTCCAACTAGGAAGTACATGACCTTGCAATTGGTGGTGGAGCTTGAGTATCCCCATGAGCCTGACAGCTATGTCAGTGGTAGCCTAGTTACCTGTAGGGCTTCCCTTGCTGAATAGGTTGAAGGTGAGGGGTGAGACGAAGAAGTACTCCATTTGGAGGAGAGTGGGAAGTAGATAGAGAGGGCAGGGTCATGAAAATTTGGATTTCCTGTTGTCGGCCCATGGAGGGTACAGGAGAGAAACTGGGTTGGCACACCAGGCCACTGATTAGAGTGGAGGCCCGAACCTTGCATTAGTCAGCGAAGGAGGCTGCCTTCAGCAGACAGTGAAAATCCCGTAGGGTTTAGTAATACCGACTGGCGATCGGAGGGACCCCTTGCTGGGCCCTGCGGGGGGATGCCCCGAGGCCACTGTGGGTCGCAGTAACAATTGGCACGAAACAACCCAAAGGTTAAGTGTTATCTGTGAACTCGAACTTGCGTCCTGCGAATCATCGAAACCAATGAGCAAAATGGATAGAACCAGCAATGCAATAAATTTTAACGTGCCTTGTTGTACCAATGTCACATACCTGCTCAGCAACCGAGCTAATGTCACCTTGTCGACGACTGGCCATCCCACGGATGTTAGTCTCAGGGACCCAGAACCGACAGTAGCTCGAAGATATCGTCAGAGATGGACGCAGGATGAATTGGAGAATGTGATGTGGTGCTTTTACCATGTAAAAGTGAACTAGTGATGCTACAGAATGGCAAAGACTTTCCCGTATTAGTTTTCTATTTCCTTGGGTCTTCGCTAGCTATATGGAATTGCCACATACTCTTTCTTGCCAGCCGCCATCTGTCACCGCCAAAAGTACATTTTTTTGTATACCAACATTATAAACAACCCTTTTCAAATAAAAAAAATCGTTCATAATATGGCATATTATTGCACGAATCATTACGTCATTGCTATTTCTGCACGAAATATGAGCGATCACTGACGTAATAGTCAAGGTCCCTATAAATTATTAGTTATGGAGTTTAAAGAAGGCAGTGGTACCATGTAAATAATTGCAGTGCGCGCAGTAAAATTAAATACGTTATGAAAAAACTTACTTTTAAAAACGGATTTATTAATTTATTACTCCTTTAAAATTACATTTTGTTTTTATTCGGTAATATAACAAGAACGACATATTAAGAACAACAAAAACATCAAAATAATTCTTGTGAACATGTACATTAATTGTACAATTTGATAAATGTGTCAGTGACACCAGAACATGCATTTATATCTACAATGCTTGTTTTATCTTTGTTTTATGCACTAAACAATACCTTGTTAGCTATTTGAATCTTGTTATTCACCGATTCTTCGATGTATGACTCAGGTACACTAGTAGACCGCCATCCTCCATGACGTTTAAGTGTAGTGATATCACCACCATTATCTGCGAGAAACGTCGCGGATTATTCTCCTAAACGAATGAATAGAGTACTTTTCTGCATTTGGTAATTTTAAAAAAATTGCAATATTTTTTAGTATTTTCGGAAATGTAATGATACCAATTGGATTGCAACTGCATTTGCCATGATGGTAAAACAAAGAAAGATTTTTGTTTTAAACATGTAAGGGTCTTAAGGAATTGTAATTTCTACAGACTTCAACATAATTAGATTCTTCACTGGATACGATAGAAATTATTCTGCGCTTATCACTTTTATCGCTTTAATGTTCACTATCAAAACAGAACCTTTTTCTTTCACATCGTTGATGCACAAAGTGTTAAATTCGAAACTTCTACAAGCACCAAATATGCCAAAACAAGCAACAGCCTGAAAATAATACCAGTTATTAATACAATACACCAGTTATTAAATAAAATTTAAATATTATTACCTCTGTCATTATTATACCTTCATTAAAAGAAAAGTTTCATCATCAGCTTTTGTAAGAAATGTGTTTACATCTTGTTGGGAAAATACCACTGTCTGTAGAGGTTGATATCCCACATTTGCTTGTTTCATAAGTAAACTTACTTTATCAATATTCCAGTATCAACTTCCATTATCAATATTGTCTTTGATCGTTAGCATTGCCTTTCATTTGGAATAAGTGCACCATAGTGTCGACGCTTTACGTGCTGTGGACTTAATGTTTAAAGAAGCATGCATTAAAATAACAGACGTCTTTATTCTAGCATGAGCATTATACTAACTTAACCAAACTGCTCCGATAGATACGAAAGAACAGCAGTTTTGCAATATAAATTTCCATATTTTTTATCCATCAATTTCCTAAACTTTAAGCAGTCTTTCTCATAAAGTTTGCAAGACTTTCTCGGCATCATAGCATTTTCTGCTTTTGCAGCTTCTTCACGATTCCTCTAGGCAAATCCATTATGTTTGAATAACGTCTTTCAAACTAATTGCCACTTGTAAACAAATTAGTTGCTTAGGTAGCATTCACGACGGCTAAACATGAAATCGAGAACAACTACGAATTACAATTTAACATCCAAATTAATTCCGCTCCCTTAAATCCTTATAAAACTGTTATACAAAAAATAGTGTATGCAACTCGTTTATAATGTTACTTTTTTTCACTCATGAGAAGATATTACTGGACTCACTCCTAACGTCGTTTGTTAGGTAATATCTTCTTACTAGTGCAAAAAAGGACAACATTATAAACTAATTGCGTAATATGCTATTGTCATTTCCTTAATTTTTCGGTTTCGTACTGGTAGAACGGAAATATTAATTTTAGAATATTAAAGAACACAAAAACTTAATACTAAATAGCAATTTTCTTTTAAAAATTATGTGCCGTTTTAAAAAAAATTGCGTTTTAGTGCTACTAAAAATGCAAAATTTGAAGCTCCTCTTCACAGAATATGTTTGAGTTTTTCAAATACTTTATTTGAAGTTATTTCAAGTACGTACACTCACAAATATAATAATGTTTACAAATTGCTGGTAATGTGCTTATTAAGGATGTGAGAGATCTTTTAAAAAAATTACAATTATGTAATTTTCGAAAAAACCAAAAAAATAACTCAATATAAACTTTACGCTATACTCAAGAGTGTAATTAGCACTATCCATTACAAAAGTTTCAAGAAACAACTTGCAGCCATATATGAGAAAATGGCGTTTCAGAGTTTCTGAAAATGCGAAATTTTGAGCTACTTTTTACAGAAAACGGTTGTGTTTTCGAGAAACTTTACTTGGCATTATTTAAAGCACCTGTACTCGTAAACAAAATACTGTGAAAAAATGGCTACTAATATAAATATTGTCGACGTGAGCAAACATGTGAAAAAATTTACATTTTTAAGTTTTGAAAAAACCAACCTATAGAGAAATGTGACTTTTATGTCATCTGATAGAGTACATTTACCACTATCGCTACCAAAAGTTTAAATAAAAGATTTGGAGCCGTATTTGAGAAAATCTTGTTTATTGTAACTTTTTAAAATTGCACATGTTGCACACAGTATTGCACGAATAATTACTAAAATTTTGAAAAACATTTACGTGACCTTTATGAAAGAACTCAATATGCAGAACAAATTTTATTTTAAGAAAAAATCTCAATCTTCAATTTTGTAGTTGGGGAAAGACGCCGAAAAAAAATTCAAACTTTCACAATTTTCGAAAAGTCAAAGTTATCCGTGAAAATCGGACCTATGACATGTTAATAAATGTATTTTATTCTCTTCATACAAGAAATTTAAAGAAAAAATTTGGAGCCGTTTTAGAGAAAAGTTTGAAAATGTCCGGGGGGCGTAATGTAAAGTACCCCCAAATTTTGAAGAATCTTTTTTAAAATCTCAAAGCTTTCACTAGAATAAGATCAAACGGGCAATATTTATTTTGGAAGAAATCGTACGTATGGTTTAGTTGCTAGCAGTGTTCACAGACGGACGGACAGACGGACGTTTTCCTTTCAATTGGTTTTTCGATATCAAGGACCCACAAAATAGTTTCTGGGTAAACCACGTGTTAGGGTATTTTTTTCATAATTTAGCAAATGGTTTTATTCACTATTTTCGTTATCACGGCCCGGCAATTAATTTTTTTACGCCGAAAATTCCTCATTTTTTCGCGCAGAATAACATAACTTTCCATATACTACGTATATCACTCCATGTATACTTACGTATACGGGAAAGTAAAAATGGGGGCTCAAAAGTAGAAGTTTTCAAGGTATGGAGAGAGCGGAACCCAGATATGAGACTTAACCTAGACTCAAAAACGTTTGCCAGTCAACGACGAAACATACTCAGCAATGGAAAATTTACAGCAGAACAATTTGCTGACATTCAGAGCAAAGGGGAATATGTTCTTTGATCGAACTATCCGCGTGACGAATTTGAAAATGATGGTCCTGTTGAATTTTCATCTCTTTCCAATGAAATATATGTCAGTGGGGAAAATTCATCTGGCAATGAATTTCACGATAAGGACATGATGTGAAATCTCCTCCGACGCGAGATAGAAAGAGTTTGTCAATTTCCGTTTGAATCTCGTGCACCGTTGAGGAGAATATACGAAAATGCCGAAGCTAAGAGAGTGATAGAAACAGCAAATTCTGCCTTAAATGAGGTGGTAGAGACTCCCGGTAGAGATTTAGATATTACTGAAATCAATCACATCGCGTATGCAACTGGTTATCTGGTCTCTCAGATAATTTTGGGGCTAGCCAAGAACACCGACAGCGGACAGCAAAACAGAGTAAACAGCCCAGTACCCCATGGACGAAGGGAATTATGAAACGGATAGCCGCCACTCGGCGTGAAATATCGCTCTTAGCTGAGGCATCTTCTAAATCAATTGTCACCACTAAAGTTCAACGAAAGATATTGAATGTTGAACACAAATACCGAATTGAAAATGACACCAGCAGGCTAATCGTAGTTGAGGAGCTAAAAGAGAAAATTCAAGCATGGGCTCAACGAATGAGACGTTACAAACGAAGAATAGATTTCCGTGTACAGAACCGATTATTTGAAACCGACGCGAAGAGATTTTATCGCAATGTGACTCAAAAACCGAATGACAACGCTGTCACTCCTTCAAAAGATGACGTCGAATCATTTTGGGCAGAAATCTGGGAGGAGAGCAGATTCTACAGCGAAGACGCATCTTGAATTCAATCTGAAGTTGATGCTACAGATGAGCTTGTAGAAACAGTGGAAGATGTTCACCAATTCTCGGAAGAGGACCTCTTACAAGCAATTAAGAACATGGGAAACTGGAAATTCCGCGAGATTAATAAAATCCAGATTTATTGGATTAAGACATTAACAGCAATATATTATCATCTAGCAAAGGCTGTTAATAACATTTTAGAAAACCCAAAGAAATTCCCGGAATGGCTCATTCGGGGCATCATGTATCTGCTACCTAAAGCGGGAGACAGCTCTTTGGTGAAGAACTACAGGCCAATCACTTGTCTGCCAATAATGTACAAACATATAACTGCAGCCACAGCTGACAAAATGTACAGACACCTACAGAAGAATCATTTGATACCAGAAGAACAATAAGGACAGTAAAGGCTCTTATGGCTGTAAGGAAATCTTGCTACTGAATAAAGTCATCTTGAATGTTGTGAAGAAACGAAAACGTAAATTGAGCATGACTTGAATTAACTACCAAAAGGTCTTTGATAGTGTACCACACGACTGGATTTTGAAGACCCTGGAGATCTATCGATTTTACCCTACACTTATTGAATTTTGCAAGCCTAGTATGAAATCGTGGAGTACCAGGTTACTAATCCACAGCGGAAAGTAAGCAGTAGAAATCAGAAGTATTCAGATTAACAGGGGTATTTTTCAAGAAGATTCACTATACCCTCTGCTGTTTTGCATTAGTTTGATCCCACTATCTTGACAGTTGTCGCAAGCTGACTTTGGTTACAAGATCCATCGTGGTGAAAGGCCAACATTACATTTGTTTTACATGGATGATTTTGAAATGTTAGCTAAGAATGAAGCGATTCTCTCCCAAATGATGTCTGTCGTGAATGACTTTAGCAATGACACTTGCATGAAGTTTGGTCTTGAGAAGTGTCCAAAAATCAATTTAAAAAGAGGCAAACTGACAACGTCAGAGAGCGTTGAAGTTGATACGCACACTGTGATTCAAGATTATTAGTCAGGTAAAACTTACAAATATCTGGGTATTGAAGGATGTGAGAGCATCTCGAACGACACAATGAAAAAGAGAATTCGCAGGGAGTATTATATAAGAGTGAGACTTGTCCTGCAGTCCACTCTGAACTCAAGGAATAAAATATCAGCAATAGGTAGTTTGGCGGTGCTTGTAGTTGAGTACAATTCCGGACTAGTGGACTGGACTGAGCAAGAAATCCGCATCATGGATCGAAAAACCAGAAAACTGCTTACAATGCATCATGTTGCCCACCCCCGAGCTGATGTACATATACTCTATGTGTCACGTAAGGAAGTAGGAAGAGGCCTCAGACAATATGAAGCCTCCTGGCACAATGCAATAATCGGGATAGGAAAGTATGTACTCAGCCATCAAGATGACCCACTAATGAGGCAGGTCATGAAATCTGACCGAAGAATAGGAAACAGGCGTTGTAAGTGTAGCAAGAAGCATTGCGAACAAGACTATGCAAGACACCCAGAATGACAGAGACACTGAACTTCTGATGCTACTTAACATGAAATTTGAGACAAAAAAAATGTTAAAGAAATCGTGGAGAGACAAACCACTCCACGGACAATATTTGAAACGAATTGACAACATGCAGATCAATAAAGATCAATCATTTATGTGGCTTAAAATGGGAAGAATGAAGCCAGAATCGGAAGCACTTATAATAGCTGCCCGAGATCAGTCGCTGAGAACACATTATGATAGAGAGGTTCTCAAAAATTTCCGAATATGATAAATGCCGTATTTGCCAGGAGCAAGTAGAAACCATTGATCATATTGTCTCAACTTGTGCAATCCTAGCAAAGACCGAATACCTGAAAAAACATTACAGGGTGTGTAGCTACCTCCACTGGCAGATCTGTACCGCCCTCACAGTTCCAAACACATGCCCCAAGTGGTACGAACACTCACCGAAACCGGTGACATCGGTTGGATTGTGTACAATATTGTACGACCAACAATTTCAAACGGTTCGCACGATAGCAGCAAACAAAGCGGATATAGTTATCCGGGATTTACAGAAAAAATCGTGTCTACTTGTGGATGTTGCTGTGCCTTGCGATCAAAATGTCGTAACCAAGGAGGCAGAGAAACGTCTTAAATACAAGAGTTTGGAAATTGAGGTCAGCCAAATGTGGGGCGTAAAAGCACAGGTCGTTCCGATAGTTATCGGAGCTCTGGGATTTGTTCCGCAAAATTTGAGTAAGAACTTGTCTAAACTCCCAGGTAATCCAAAAGAATGGGAAGTGCAAGAAATAGCTTTATTTGGAACATCCCACATTTTGCGCAAAGTATTGTAGAGGCACCGATAGTCCCTAGATCTGCTCCTTAGGTAGCTGGTTGCAACGTGGAGTAGATTTTATATTCAGCCGACACATAAGATCTTAAGTCGTGATTTACAGGAATAATAATAATGATAATAACAATAACAATAAAAGACAACACACGTGTCAACCAAACACACTAAATTAATTATTTGTGTATGTTAGGTCCTGAAATTTGAAATAAAATGCATTTTAAATCAGTAAAATCTAGAGTAACTAAATAGTGTGCATTTTAAGTAAAGATTACCATATGAACCCATTGCAATCCCATGTTTAAACTTGCATAATCTGTTTGGAAACATATACGGATTATTTTAGAATGTTTTTCAATTCTTTTGAAAATGAGCATTTTGAAAAATCTCAAAATCAAAATTTTAAATTCAAATTTGGGAAACTTTTTGAACCGAATCATAAAGAAAGCTGCAAAATGACACCTGTTCCATCTCTCTATCTTAATATGGAGAGGTTCTTCATCAACTTAAAAATTTTCGGGAACCCAATTTTGTAAACTTTTATATGGGTGTATTTCACAAACGGGTGGAAATATTGTACTCAACGTTTGTAGTTTTCTTATTCTTCATTCATAATACCTATGTGTCAAATTTCATCTGAATATCAAATGGTGAGGTAAAATTCTAATTAAAACTGTGTAGATTTAATATGGAATCACCCATCAGCATCAGCATTATGACGCATCAGCCGAATGATAAGCAGAATCGCGATTGTCTCTGCTTTTTGATATTCGCGGGTTCCAATGGAGTTGATAGATAATTATCTTCTACTATGATATGATTTCTGTAGCAATTTGTGCAACTCATTGTTAATAATAATTATTGTTGGAGGATCTATAAAAAGAGCTATTTTCGCCAACAAAAGACGATGTGTGATCTTTAAAATTTAACGTTGCAAGACAAATTTGGTTAGGATAAAATAGTTTTGGGGATACTTAATACCCGTAGGAGAACTTTAATATTTATGCTGGGTTATGTATAACTCTACATTTTAGTAATAATTAAAATATTTATTCAAAATATAATTCTGTCTAAATAGTCAAGCGCACGTGAATTTTCGCTTCGATTTAGATTTTCCTGTGTACTCAGAAATGTGACAGATTGATATTTCTTACAATATTTATTTTAACTTAGCACGGATTTAGATTGGGAACGTATTTTTACATATGTGGACATAATTCCGTCCGCGGCCACAATAAAGAGGCGGGAGGAGATAGGGAATCAAATTAAGTGATTATTCATTGTGTTGAAAGCTGAGAGACAATTCCGCGATGCGTGCAAGACATGACAGAACCACAAATGACGTTTACTTTGTTTCTCAAAAAGGAGTCGCAATAGCAAAAGTTTTTGCATAATAAACAGTAAAAAAAATGTATAGAATATTCCAATCGTTTTTACACATTTTTCAGACATTATCTATCTACCTGTGATGTTTGACTTATTGTTTTGACTTTGAGTTATTCTTCCTCAAACACATAGCTTAGCCGAAATAAATACGTATGCAAAAGGCCAACGTCGCGGCCAGTTAAATAGAGTTGTAACATAATGAATTCGAGTCGTACCCGGGAAATTTTATTTCTTTCCATATTAGTAAAAGCAAAGTGTAAGATTCAAGCTAGGGACAAATTTCCGTCAGAAAACGTGACAAAACTTTTAGGTGTAGAGCGAGTCATTAATAACAAAGAAAAAATCATTAATAACAAAGGAAGATATATTAGGGTTTGGAAAGTGAACGATCGTAGTGATATAACCCCCAACAAAGGTCTATGAAAAGGAAATAAGGGGAAGTGAATGATCTTGTGAACGAGCAGTTGATTAAAACCCGATTGATCGGTACAAAAAAATTTCCAAGTTTAGTGTTGCAAATGTGATAAAATATTTTTTCTCGTAAAAGAAGGGAATATTTAGAAGATTCTCGACATTGTTATTTGGAATTTTTTCATTTCTCATCAAGAAAAAAACTGGCGAGGTTTTGTCAGATCCGATCGCGCGTTCCTTCGTTCACAACTCTTGCGTCTAAGCCGTTAGCCTAAGACAGACGTATGTGTTTCTGCAACGGGATTATTTATGGGACGAATTGTATCTGAAAATTCATTGAATTTTCGCATTTGTGCAACTTAAAATATTGAATAAATTACTCTTATGTGACAAGAATGCTGTTCAATTTACACGAACCTATAGAATAGTACATTCTACTTATAAATATTTCAGTTCAGCGTTATATAATTCTCGCTGGCAGTCGCTAAGGAGAGGTCATAAGAACAAAAATAAAACTCCCTGACGAGTTTCGACATTGTCAAAAATTCAAAATTCATTTGCAGCAAGAAATCATTATAAATCTATGAAATAGTTATCGACTTGAAGAAAAACCCATCTACAGCCACTCTATTTATTCTCCAACTGTACACCACTTATAATCTAGTAAAAATATCTCTTATTTTCTCGTATTATTGGTAATGGACACGTAATATATTACAACTTTTTCCCTAATAGCACTTCATCCTTCTCTTAAAACTCTTAACGAGACGACGAACGAGAGACTGTAAAAAATATACCTTAAATAATTGACATTCGAAAAGCTTTAATAAAATTCTCGCTTCTACAATTATTTTTCCATTCTTCGTACTCCATACATACAAACGTTTTCAAGGAATGAAAAACACCTACCCCAGACAAAATTTGAAATAGAGCCCCCTGGCTTTTACAAACAAACGCTCTACCACTTCGATTAGGAGACGACTCTTCAAGATGTCACAAATGCAGTAATTTGCCTATTACGATGTTGTTGACAATAGAAAATTGTCTTGAAAAATCTCAGAAACTGTTGGAAATTGAAACTAAACTGTGAATTAAATTTATTTTAAAATCTAATATTGAAGAAAAGATTGAATTAGAATATAAATGTCAAGGTTATACATTCAGAGATTTTAGTTGGAGTTTTATAGGAAGCCCATTGGATATTTTTTTAATTTTCAAAAAATGGCAGCAAATTTTTTATTAAATTTTGACTTTAGATAGAGTAAAAGTCACTTAAGAAAATGAAGCAGGTCACATTTTCGTTGAAATGCGTTATTTTTAAAAAATTGAAGTAATTCAATTTTTTTCATCTTCATTCAACTACAATCATTAGGATTTTTACTTAATGAAATCTATTCATTATACCCAGATCTTTAAATAAAGTTGTGTTTAAGCTTTTGAAAATATGAATATTTTTAGTTATATTGCATCAAAGAAGCAATTTATAAATTTTTAACAATTATTCTCTCAGAAACGGCATAATTTTTTCCAAATTTTCCTCCTATGTAGCTCCCTATCTCAAAGCGTCGACTAGAACCAGATCGACCGGGGAATATCCATTTTGAAAGAAATCGTACGTATGGTTTATGCGCCAGCAGTGTTCTCGGACGGACGGACGGACGGACGGACATTAACATTTCCGCCAAAAATTGGCCATTTTTTCACGCAGCATTACATAACTTTCCTTATATTACGTATATCACTCCGTGTATACGTACGTATATGGGAAAGTAAAAATGGCGAATTTTCGGCGAAACAAAATTCATTGCCGGGTCGGGATAGCGAAAAAATGAATAAAACCAGTTGCTAAATTAAAAAAAATGCCTTAAAACGTGGTGTATCCAGAATTTCTGTTTTGTAAGTCCTTGATACCGAAAAACCAATTGAAAGCAAAACGTCCGTCCACCTATCTAGGACCTAAATGATGCATACGATTTTTTCCAAATCGAAGAAACCCTTGTCCACCTGGCCTGCGTCGAAGCTCTAAGATTTTGAAAAACATTCATTAACTTTTGGGGGTACTTTACATTGAAGCCCCCGAACATTTAAAAATTTTCTCAAAACCAGCTCCAAATTTTGTCTTTAAATTTCCTATAAGAATGCAGTAAAATACACTTATTAAGGTGGCATAGGACCGATCTTTACTGTTAACTTTGAATTTTTGGAAATTGCAAAAGTTTGAATTTTTTTCGGCCTCTTCCTGCAACTACAAAATTGAAGATAGAAATTTTTCCTTCAAATAAAATTTGTTCTCTAAAGTGAGTTATTTCACTAAAGTCATGTATATTCTATTTAAAAAACTAATAATTTTCTCGCAACATTGCGTGCAATATGTGCAATTTAAAAAAACAACACAAAAAACGATATTTTCAGAAAAATGGTACCAAATTTTTTCGTTAATCTTTTAGCATTGATAATGCTAAATATACTCTATCAGATGAAATAAACGTCGTATTGCTTATACCTTCTTTGGTTCAAAAAGTACAAAAATGTCTGTTTTTTGACTTGTCGCTCACGTCGTCAAAATTTACATTATATATGTATTTTATTTTTCAGGGCGTTTCATCACACATAAGCTTCAAAGTATCTCTAATGATAGTTTTTGAAATGTCCGTAAGTAGGCCATATTAAGGGAACTAAAATGGAAATTTTCTGAAATGTTCGAACGAAATTTTCTCAAAAAACTATTGGAAATTTTTCGCCGATATTCTCATCAATGGAAAAGAGTCAAACTCCCTCCCATATTCCAGAATCTTGATTTTGGGGCTAAAAATTAACATAATGCTAAAAAATGTAGGTGTTTTTAATCACACACAGAATGAAAAGTATTTATTGCACGGAAACGAAAAGTAAACCATCGCGTCAATTGAAAAGTTTTCTGAATATTTTGTTTTATAACATTTTCTCGAATTATTGTAAATATTCCCGCAATTGTGATTTTTTACACCTGTTGTATTTGCTCACAAAGGGAAATAGAGAGTGATTTTGAAATTAAATTGTTTACCATGACAAAGTTTTTATTAAACAATATGTGTTTTTTTCTCGATTCAGAAAAATTTACACGAAAGAAAATTTGTCACTGAAATTTAGAGAGAATATTAAGTATATGTATGTGTCAGTCATAATACATATTAGTGTTGTGGATTGAGGGTCATCGTAGTGTATTACTTATGTTGTGATTTTATTTCATGTGCGTTTTTTCGAATAACTTTATTACTGAAATAGTTCACTTGCGGTTTCTGGCTGCGACCATTACTGCTGTGTATGTTAATACTACATTACTGCTGTATCTTATGCCAATTTAATTTGCCGCTAAAAAGTACGGAAGTATTTGAAAAATGTACGTGCAATTGGACAATGAATAATGAAACTATAATTTGGGTTCAACATTTTTGAATCGTTTGCAGTTAAAATATTTTGTTTAGTCAAGGTATTGCTTCCCTGTTTCAAGTATTTGAAGTAATGTTAATTCGTGGTAATATTTATATTAGTGGCGATTTGTTCTCATTATTGTATATGCGAATACATTTGCTTTAAATAATGTCTGGTAAACTTTCTTGAGAACTTAATCGTTTTCTGTGAAAGCTACTTCAAAATCTCACATTTTTAAAAACATTCAAACGCCATTTTCTCATAAATTGTTTCAAATTGTTTCTTAAAACTTTTCGAACGGATAGTGCACATGGCACGTAAGCGACGTAAAGTTCGACGCGACAAGTTCAATGCGACCTAAAGTTCAATTTTGGGTTGTTGTTTTTTTTTTTGTTGTTTTTGCAAAAATTACATAAATGTACTTTTTTGAAAGATCTCTCATATCGTTAATATGCACATTTCTAGAAAATTGTAAACACTATTATATTTGTAAGTTAATGCTCTTCAAATTACTTCAAATGATGTTTTTCGAAAACTCAAAATTTTCTGTGAAAAAGAGCTTCATATTTCGCATTTTTAGTAGCCCCTTAAACGCCATTTTCTTAGGAACGGCTGAAAATTTTTCAAAGAAAATTACCATTTAGGAAAAACTTTTAGTGTTCTTTTATATTCTAAAATTAATATTTCCATTCTATCATTAAGAAACCGAAAAATTAAAAAAATATCAAACGGTGCTTTGGGCGGCGATAGATGACAGCTGGCAGGAGTGTGTGGCAATTCCCAATATCTAGCTCAGACTCGAGGAAATAGGAAACTAATATGTGAAAGTCTGTGCCATTGTGTAGCACCACGAGTTTAAAAAATATTGTTTGTCTTATTTCAATTACATCTTCGTGTTATATTTCAAGTTAACCGTTGAAAAGTGTCACTTTATGCCGCCTTAAAAATGTTTCTCAACACTTCTCGCTCTCCATGCGACATGACGGTCAATGTCTGGTCTGGCTTTTCAAATAAAAGTGTCCGTGATATGGTTACGTGGTCTGGGACGCAAATTGGTACTGAGCAAAATGAGCAGTAGTCGGTGGAGCCCAGACATCTCTCTCCGCCATGATTCCAATCAATCTGCAAAAGTTTTGCCACACAACAAAATATTTTCTGCCCGCTGAGATTCGAATACAGGGTTTTACAGGATTCATGTTACCCCCATATCACCAGACGCAAAGCGTAAGTCAACATTTCCGACGCTACAAAAAAGTTGAACCTTTGCATTTTCATTTTTTAAACTATTGTCCTAATAATATTTCTCCTTTATTGATAGCTGGTTTTGAGTAGAATGATGTTGCTACTTTACTCGGGCAGAAAACAGTGATCGTAGAGTCGTTCTTGCATCAGATCAGGATTTAGATGTGCACGTCTTTCTCATTGTATTAATAGTAGAATAACGAATGGTAATAATGATGCTTATTTCATAAAGTATTTTACCCTGATCCCCTACAATAATTCTGCTAATTAAAGGAATAACGAAACATTTCAGCACAATACGCGCAAATTAGATGAAAAGTAAGTACAGCGAGACGCGTTTCTAAAAGGAAAATGTATAAATTGCAAAAGCACTATAACGCATAACCAAACAAGTAATTACGCTCTTCACTTTTCAGTAGCTTTGCGCGGTAAGATTTGATTTCTTTAAGGTGCATCAGCAACTTTGCAGTGACATCACAATTTAAAGCCTCTGATTGAATAACGGAATACCCTCTCCCCTGACAGCCACTAGCCGTCAAGAAGGCAGAAACAATATTTGGGCAGTAGATGAGCTCCAACAGCACATAATTGTTCTCGCTCGCATTGTTTCTAAATTTGTCATTTTGGAAAATTCTGAGAGTTCGACGAAAATGAGACAAACGCCATTCTTTAACGCTGGGATGCAAACGTGGGGTCAATCGGACCCTAGCATATGTGTTACTGGTTGTGGCTTCTACACTTTATCTCCAAGATCTGAACCTTCGTGACATCTTTTATTACAGTCTTATTTATTATAAAAAATAATACGGTAAATTTCAAGGACAGGGTTCGGCTCCTATTGACGCGCACGATTCGGTTCCGAACGAGTCACTCGCGGCGCCGCCACAGTGTGCCCGGCCACACGGCCACGTGGCCAACGCACTTTGTGTGGAATCGTGACGCTTCGCTACCCGTGTCCAAGTTGAGGACGAGGCTCGGGCCTTCGGACCTCGCATTAACATAAAACATCCTTGAGTCTGGCCAACGCATTTTATGCAAATACTCACCTTAAATGTTTACGCAAATCCGCGAAAATAAACCATTGTAATTCTCCATTACAAATTCGCAATATAGTTTACGCAAATCCGCGAAAAATAAACCATTGTAATTCTCCATTACACATTCGCACCACAATGCACAATGCAAGCACAAAGGCATCTTCCCGTTCTCTGAGTGATCCGTTCTCGTGGTCCGCGCGAGTGAACCGTGCGCCGTTGTTTTAGTGAGCCGAACCCTGTCCTTAAAATCAGCCAATAATACTTTTTAACTTTCACTATTTTATTGTGGATTTGAAGTCTTCTTACAAAAAGAAGGCGGTAACAATCGTGGGGATATTCTTACCTTATCCGCCTATTTATTCCATAACTGATATGTATTTATTTTTGTAGTTCGTATTTCTTCCCTTTTGTTTGGGGAAATGTAGTATCACTGCAAAACGATTTGTGTATCATGATTTTTTGTTAGCATGTGTGCAGTTTTGTACGAATATGTAGATTCTGTACATTTAGGCTTAGTTGCGTTTGAGTTTGATTCTTTCACATCGCATTGTTTGATTGGACTTCTGTTACTCTTATCACAGTCTCGACAATGGCGTCGAAACCTCTTAGCGAAGAGGAAATAGAAGATGTCTTGATGAATATGCCTCTATTGCAAATTAAAATGATGCATTTTAAGGTATAATGCATGCGAGTTATTGCTGAGCTAAGTGGTATAAAAAAATGTTTTTTTATTATTATTAGAGTTGGCTAACGTACGTACGAATGAAATTTAAATAAATATTTTGCAAAAGAAAGGAATTCCTGCATGAGTAAATAGAAGTCAGTTGGTTGTTATTTATATTTGAAATGTTATTGTAGCCTATGTATTGTCGACGTTGCCGAGCGTATGTGTATTTATGAAATGTTGCATTGTTGTATTTGTATGGTGTATCGTGATCGGGTAAGGGCTTCACAAACCGAGAGAATTTCATATTTTGAAAAGAAATAAATTAAAGGAGAACGAAATTTCGAAAGTTCTCCCTTCTCTTACAAAAAGATGTGTCATTATTTTAATTAATGGAAACCTGGGTATGCTGTAGTATTACACGTAGTTTACAGGTAATTCCCGTACGGGGCCAGCCACGACCTACGACCAACATAAATTTCTGTAACCACGTGACAAATAAATCGTAGGGATTTTGGCAGGGAGTAAGGACTTAGTGTTACAGTGGCACCATAACGTAGGGCCAATTGGTGATATAAATTAGATAAATATTATTAGTAACATTACAGTTACAGTGGCTACACATGGGGCCAGCTTAAAGGAAAGATCAATAAATATAGTTGTTACGGTTACTGTCGTATCGCACCGCCCATTACGGTTACACTATGGAAGCTTATGCAGAAGGTTCCTGTCATCTCAACGGCCAGAATCGTCAGAAAATTCGTAGGAAATCAACGTGAATAATTAGATTCAAAATTATAACCATAATTTATATTATGATTATGTTAATCTGTACATTTTATGTAATCACCGTAGAGATACGAGATGTAATATGATAATAATAATAATAATAATAATAATAATAATAATTTGGCTACAATTGCCGAAATGGAAATACGGAACCCCCTAAAAACGGAAATGTGACATCTTATGTCAAGAATGAAAAAAAAAAATCTACATAGCAGTGTAACGGACTCTGTATAATTGAAAAAATAGAAGGAACAGAGAAGTGAAATAAAAATAAAAATGAGGAATAAATTGATTAGTCAAGTCTTTGGAACTCTCACCTTTACACATACATAGGCGAAGTAACCTTCCTTACTGATGTCCTTGCCATAATCCACACAGAACTGGCGTACAGAGAATGGAGACCCGGTCACATCAGCTACAAACGTTCCATTCGGAAAAAGTTTGTTGTTTAATTTGTCGCTGGAAAATGACAAGAAATGATTTAAACGTAAAGTTGGAGATTACGCACAAATATAGAAACATAGACATCGATTAAAAGTTTACACTGTCACGATCAGTTTTACTTCTGTGTTTCATCATTACTCGTTCATTAGATCGTATATTAAGAAATCGTATAATCGTATGCATTAAGAAAGGTCAAGGAAATAATTGTGCATGCGTTTTATAATTCAGTTAGGAACCTTAAAACGCGTAGTTTGCGTAAAATATTAAAAACATTGAATGATGATTTACACTTTTTAATTTGCCGTATACATACGTATATACGGAGTAATATAAGTAGAATAAGGAAAGTTATGTAATGCTGCGCAAAAAAAATGTGAATTTTCGGCAGAAAAATGTTAATTGCCAGGCCCTGATAATGAAAAAGTGAATAAAACCAATTGCTAAGTCAATAAAAAAATATTCCTTAACACTTGGTGTAACCAGAATCCCTGTTTTGGGGGTCCTTGATAGAGAAAAAACAATTGAAAACAAAAATGTCCGTCTGTCTGTCCATCCGTCTGTGAACACTACTAGCGCTTAAACAATGTAGGATTTTTTCCAAATTGAAGAAACCCTGTCTAGCTGGCCTAAGACGAAGCGCTCCGCTTTTTAAAAACATTCATCATTTTTTGGGGGTACTTTACAATAAGCCCCCCGGACATTTTCAAAAAGTTTCTCAAAAATGGCTTCAAATTTTTTCTTTAAATTTCTTGTGAGTAAAGTGAGAATAGGATAAAATACGCTTATTAAGGTGGCATACTTTATATTTTCACAGTTAACTCTTAAATTTTTGAAAATTGCAAAAATTTAAATTTCTTTCGGCATTTTCATCCAACTGCAAAATTGAAGATAAGGAATTTTCCTTCAAATGAAATTTGCTCTCCAGAGTGAGTTCTTTATGAAGGTTATGTACAGTTTTTTGAAAATTGTAGTAGTTTTCTTGCAATGTTGAGTGCAATATGTGAAATTTTAAAAATTACAAAAAGAAGATTTTCTCAAAAACCGGCTCCAATTTTTTCTATAAACTTTTCTTAAGGATAGTGCCTAATGTATTCTATGAGATAACATAAACGCCATATTGCTATACTCTTTCGTTTTTTCGAGAAGTACAATAATGTAATTTTTTTACTTGTCTCTCACGTCGCACGGTGGTCTGAACAGGGTCGAAACGCGCGCATAAGCACCAAATTTTAATTTTGAAAAGGGATTATTTCTTGATAAATAACAATTCTACATAGTTCAAATTAATAGAAACCAAAAAAATAATAAGTTGTATCAATGCTTACAGCCATACAACACTCAAATCCAAGCCTTTCAGCCGAGGAAAAATTCAGCCACTCAAGCAGTGAAAATATACTTCTCTTTTATTGTTTGTAACTTTTTCCCTAATCAACTTTTCAACTTCCAGGAATTGCATGCGCTTTTGTATACCATTCTATATATATTAAAGCTTTTGCAGTGACAAGTATTTTATATTTTTAATTTAATTAAGCCTTACGTCATTAAGGCGTGCAAACACCTCTTGTTCTTTTAACTAAGTAAACATTCACAGGCAATTACAAAAAAACACCAAAAACACATCCCTGAAATTTATATATGTTATTAAGTAAACATCATTGAACATTTTTAGTTGAAATCAACTGGCCCGGTCTGCCCCTTTCAAAATGATGTTTAAAGTTTACGCTTTTGGTGCTCGGAAGACCATTATTACCTCCGGACATAATATCGAGAACGTTAACTTCTTGAAAATTTTTAATCTTCTCAAACTTTCGGATTTACATTGATTGTATAACATTTTCAATTTATAATCAAACATATTCACTCTTTCAATTTGCCAAATTTCATTGTTTTTCAATAAATTTAAACATATGAAATTGAGGTCTACAGAACTGAAAGATGAAATAAGTGAAATTTGACGGGCAATAATATTAAAACCTCTAAAAACATCTCGTTGAAATTAATGCATGTTATTAAGTAAAGATTTGTAAGTACTTTTTAGTTATTAACAACTACCTTGGCAAACCTCATTCAAAAATCTATTTAAAGTTTACATGACGAGCTTGACAAAATCGTGATTTTCATTAAGTGAACTTTGAAGGGAAATTACACAAAAACAAGTAAAAACACTTCCACGAAATTAATAACTATTATTAAATGGACATTTGTTAATTGTTTTTTCCGTTAACAATAGCCGCCTAGGCTGATCCCTTTTAAAATGGCGACTGTTTAAAGTTTACATGACGAGGTTTGAAAGAAAGCGCCCTTATCCAAAAGTAAGTGATTTTTGACGAGCAATTACACGAAAACAAATAAATACACTTCCATGAAATTAATAAATGTTATTAAGTGAACATTTGGCAACATTTTTTCGTTAACAACAATCAACCTTAGCCTTCCTTTTGACAATGGCGAAAGTTTAAACTTTAGATGACAAGCTTTGAAGAAAGTGCCATTTCAATAATATTAACTAAGTGATCATTAACGCGCAATTATAAAACAACATAGAAACATATCTCCGTGAAATAAATATTTGATAATACGTAAACAATAGAAAATGCTTATAATGACATTTCCTTTACTTCTGGAGAAATAAATGAAGCTTTTATTCATCTTCAATAATGTCAGATAAAGACCAGTTTTTTTTGTCATAAATACATAAACAGTATCAATTAAGTGAAATATAATTTCCTCTCTCCTCTCTTTCTTTCCTCACTCTCCTTTCCCCTCTCTTTTTTATCCTCTCTCCCTCCCCCTCTGTATTTTTCCTTTTCTCTCATTTTTCCCACTCTTTATCTCTCTTTTCCATCTTCTCTCTTTTTCCATCTGTGTCTCTTTTCCCTCTCTGTGTCCCTGTTCTCCCTCTACGTCTCTTCTTCCCCTCTGTGTCTCTTTTCCCCCACTCTCTGACTTTTCCCCGCAGTTTTCCCTCTCTATCTATTCCACCTCGCTATTTCCCCCTCTCTATTTCCTTCTTCTATTTTCCCTCTCTATTTTTACTTTCTCTTTCCCTCTATTTTCCCTTCTATATTTTTTCCTCTTTCCCTCAATTTTCCCTCTCTCATTGTCTCTTTCTCTTTTTCCCTCTCCTCTCATCAACTTGCGCCGCCTGCTTAGGGCCTTATATTTTACGATATAGATTCGCACTGTGTAGCGGGCTACGTTTACTGAATATCTAGTTTTCTATTCTTCAGCGCCATGTAGTGCAATTTTTTTCGATATTTTATTAGTTATTATATAAACAGAGATAATTAAAATTGGTTTAGTCTCTCTCTCCATATATATATATATATATATATATATATTATATATTGTGACGGTACTTTCGCCAACATAATCCGTATTATTTTGATGGGACCTGTAAAGGCGCAGGGGTCTTGGCAGGGAGGAGCCGTGATTCGGGATCACATGTGATATGAATTTCAGCGACACCTTTCTGATAACAAATTTGGATTTATTCCAATCAACAAAATTCCCAAATCCAGCAAACACAAATGCACAAGAAATCAAAACATTTATCGTCTCAGGTATCATTAATAACTTACTCAACTGAAATTTATTAGGCCTTTGCGAATGGGATCCCTCGCTTACTAAATGCAAAACCATTTACTGCTCAATGAACACACACAACGTCACCATTTTCTCCATCCAAAATGCTTGAATTTATTTTAGAAAATCAGTTTTCCTTTTTTCTTGACTGAAAATATTACGTGAGAAAACAATTTTGATTTAAATTTGAATTTCTTTCTTTAGTCCTCGACTTGGAACATGGAAAATATTACTGGTCATTTCCCTCCCCGGTTGTAGTGATTAGTTCTCATTAACTAACATGTCCTCTCGTATTTCCACTTTTCACTTTCCCCAGAATGAAGCCTTTGATACTTAACGTGCGCCGTCTCCTCGCGCCATCCGACGGGGTCTGCTGCGAAGGTCGCGCACACTCGCGCTACCGCCACCTCGAAAGCCCAGCCGCTATGCGCCGCCAAGGGCGAATTCCAGCCCGTCACGAGCCCTCTCGCGTCGCCTCCACAGCACGTTCTACCAGGTTCCTCCGTCTTCGTTGCTTCTTGTCCGGTCCTCGAGTTTTAATACTGTCCGTGCGTTCGTGTACTCGAGCGCGGCCGTCGACACGAGTCAGTTGCTTCACTACAGTTCTGTGTTCGCACTATCTGCCGGGTAAATAATTACTTGATTCACTTTTCTAACTCACTTTTCAAAAAACTCGACTTGGTTCAACCTAGCCATTCAATCACAGTACATCTCCTATTACTGCGTCACGAAATATCGCCTCATTAGCTAGCGAATTACTGCCGCTATTACGAACGCCTTCACTTTCTACAATTCAATAGTCTTTCCACGAATCTAGCATGTGTCCGTTTTTTTGATACCGCCGCTCAGACACCGAATAGGCACGACCGATCAGTATCGCTGCTCAGACCAGAAGAGTGAAATTCCTTTTCGGTTAGCCGCACTTCCCCTCTTTTCCCATCACTATGTGACGTGAGTGGGGGTTTCTCTCTTATCAGCTTGGCCGGTACCCCTTGTGGTCAGTAAGCGCTTCTCTGAACGCGCCCAGCTTTGCGCGGTCATTTAAATCATATTTCTTCCTTTCGTTTCTTCCTTGGCTCTTTCCCTCACCATCATCCACTTATCACAATTATATATATATATATATATATATATATATATATATATATAGAGAGAGAGAGAGAGAGAGAGAGAGAGAGACCGTATGGTCAAAAGACCATTGATTCACGAGCACGGGAAATTCAAGGTTGTCGCGTGCAGGAGGAGTCGATCGCCGCGGAAGGGTCGGTTGGCTCGGCGAACGAACTCGCCGCGAAGGGCGACCGAGCGAAAGGGGAGAAGAGTCGAATTAGCGGGCAGTCGCAGGAGAGGAGCGGTTAGACAATGGCGGTCTGAGCATTGCGTACGAGTGGGATCGCAGTAATCCAAGGTAATCGAGCGACATAAGGTAGTGAAAGCAACTAGTGTCATGAGAATATGTTACGAGAACACCAATTGTGATATTGAACTGTAAAGGTGATTGTAATTGTGCGGTTTTCTAGAAAAAGGACAGTGTGCTGTGTGGACACGTGCCTAGTGTGGTGAAGGCGGCGTGATGGGACGAAATTGAAACTGAGGAATTTCATGAATGGCGTTTTTGGGAAGTAATGTGAGGTGATGATAAGCAGAACGTGTAAGGACGTTAATTATTGAATCGCAACATGGTGAATGCGCGATCGCATATTACTGAAAGCGACAGTTCAATGCATTGGCATATACGCGCGGTGGCGAGCACGAGGTATGTACTCGACGCCACTACGCAATAAAAGCGACAATTTTAGAGAAATTAGAGAAAAAGCAAGTGCAAAGAACAATAAAGTGATGTACTGTGTCCAATGCTCTGATAGAAGGTGGAAAATATAAGAGACATTGTGGATGAATGACGGGAAGCATGGAAGCAGAAGATAGGAGGCATGAATGATTGATGCGTCAACAATCGCCGGTGAAATGTGTTGTGTGCGGAGTACACTGTGTTTGGGAATGGTGGCATGCGGTCGAGGCACCAGACAGCGAGCTCTCGGCAGTCAAGGTCAACGGACGGCCGCGAGCGTCGCGTTTCGCACCCCGGCTGGCGACAGCATGGGACCAGCGCTGTGGCACTCGAATGATTGGTATTGTAAGATAATTCACAAATAGATTCTTTTATTCAGTTTAATAGGAATATAATCCGTGGAATGTAGATGACGGGTGGGCGGAGTAGCCGTCGAAGTATCGAATGCGAGTGGGACAATAATGTAATTAGCAGGCGCTCAGAGTAGAGGGGGGATGGTAGATATTTCAGCAGTATTGTCATGTATCCTGTATTAAAGCACGCATTGTCATTGTGCTAATTCATGTAAAATGTGTTGGTGAGTGGTAAGACAGAGAGCTCCCATTTGATTCAGAAATAAAATGAAGGTAAATAAATGAATAGAAACAGAATTGTCATGAAAAATAGATGTGTTCATTTGAATGTAATTCCTAATAATCAAGCGTTCAGTAGTCAATGTTGACTTCAAGTCCATTTGTTTATAACGATCAATATTTTCTTTTTGTAATAAGCCATTGTTTTTGTTTTAATAATCAATCCAATGTCAGATACTTATATCAAGGTATCCCCCTGAAATGATATCCCTGGCCCCAAAATAAATAAAAATTATGATATGCGCGACCACAATTACTGAAAAGGTAAGTACCGTTACAATATATATATGTCGGGGTCGAAACGCGCGTTCGGGTCGTTCAGACCACCGTGCGTCGTTAATATCATTAGCGGCGATTTCTTTACATGATTATATTTATGAGTACATTTGCTTTAAATAATGTCATATAAAGTATCTCGCAAACTAAACCGTTTTCTGTGAGAACTAGCTCAAAATTCCGCATTTTCAGAAACGCTCAAATTTCAATTTCTCAAAAACGGCTGCAATTGCTTTTTAAACATATTTAGAATGCATAGTACTAATTGAACTGTTTAATATGACGTAAAGTTCATTTTGGGTTATTTTTTGGTTTTTTCAAAAATTACACAAATGTAATTCTTTAAAGTTTTTTAAAATCTTTAATATGCACATTAGCAGCAATTTATAAACATTATTATATTTGTGAGTGTATATGCTTCAAATGATTTTAATGAAGAATTTTGAAAACTCAAATCTTTTCTGTGGAAAAGAGCTTCAAATTTCGCATTTTTAGTAGGACTTTAACGCCATTTTCTTAAAAATGGCTACAAATTTTAAAAGAAAATTGCCATTTAGGACGTGGATTTTGTTTTATAATATTCTTAAATTAATTATTCGTTCTACCATTAGAAAACGGAAAAATTAAGAAAATGTCAACAAAATGTAGTTTTGGGCGACCTAAATCAAAGAAAATAGAAAACGAATACGGGAAAGTCTGTGCTATTCTTTAGCACTACTAATTTACGTTTTCTATCACTATACAAACATCTGAAAATTAAGAGAACTTTAAATTGTAATGATAATATTTAGAGACATTGCGTTACATAATATCCTTCTCCATTCGATTTAAATTTTTAAAGCAGAAAATTTCAGAGTTGATCACGAAAGCAATATGAGAAACAAAATATTTTTTTAAATATTTTCTATGAAGAATGTTGGAATTACAGATAAGTCATTAGACTAACAGTTTTTGCATCAGAGAAATAATAGGTTCTATGTTAATTTACAATGTTGCAAATCATACATCAAAAAAAAAGTATGTACCTCATTTCAATCATGACCTTCATCCGACCTGACGGGCAAGTAGCAGGAAACGGTCCTCGTAGACGGGCGTATGTCACGTTCATCTGCCGACGCTCAGAACCAGAGGTGAGGGTTGTGAACGGTGCCTTCCACGTGAAGTTTTTGGGAAGTTTATCCTTGCAGTGTGCTTGTTGCTTCGTAGTGATAGCTTCTGAAATAGTCAGCATTCGCTTGATATCGCTGCACTTGCGAACGCACACCACGTATTTGCACGGACAAGCCAGGAAAACGAGGGGAAACTTGTTTTGCAGCGTGGTCTTGTCCATGCAGTAGTCCTTCGGTGGGAGCGCCAATTTCTGGGTTCGCCCACCAGTCGCACTGTCCAGCTGCATCTGCGGAGAGCAACTACAATGAATGTCAGTGTCAGCTAACCCTACGCAAACTACTCCACCTCCAAGTAAACGTTTTTCGAAAACCCTTTTAGATGAAAACTGTTGAGAAAAAATATTTGACACTCTCACTTTCCTCCCCTTGACTATTCCATTAACACGCTCTTGCTCAAGAATACAAACTTGAACTTCGTCGTCTCTGGGAAAACGCTTATCGATGCTCCGAAGTGAGTGAATTAACAAGTGTAAGTGATTTTATTGTCAGAAATTCCATTTGGTGGTCGAAAGTATGGGAAGCTCTACAATGAAAGCAGTTGATGGGCAGGTTCATAAAGTAAATGTTGTTATTCCCTTTGTCCAACTTTTCTACACTCTATTACCCACGGGCCTCCTCTGAATTTTAAATTTTCATATTTCTAAACATGTAGGAGTGCTTGAATTATAAATGTCTCATTTATAATTTCCTTGTACCTTCGACTTTATTGGTGAAGGTGTGAACCTGCAGGGTCAAATGGACGTTAGAAATCCACTTCTTTTTTACGTTTTCCAACACTTGCCCTCTGTTCAATTAATGCACAGGATTAGTCAAACATCCTTTTCGCTGAGACCTTGGCAATACGTCAATTCCGAACTGAGTGCGTTTCGAAGAGTAGAGTAGCCAGTAACGCTGGCTTTGGAGTAGCTAGAGAGTCCACGATGTCATATACTCTTATTTGAAGGGGCGTTGTTTTTTAATACCTGCGACATTCTTGTAGGTCAGAAGCTAGCAATAAATACCACTTATGAGAAGCTCAAAGCTAAAACATATTTAGACGTTATCCAGTGTTATGAAGAATAAGGAAACGCAATAGTGGTGGTCTGTAGGTGTTGGCGTTGCGCTGCACAATTTTTTGAAAGTGTCGAAGAAAACTGTACTTTTGGAGAATGAGTCAATTATTGTTGTAAAGAAGTCAGTTGTACTTTAGACAGCCAAAGTGTGAAGGAGGTGTACGCCATATCGATATAGCGTCTCGAACTGTCCGCCATATTGAATTCAACGTGTCATTTTTATGCCCTCTTGAATTACTTGCGTTTTCCTATTCTTCTTAACACAAAAGTTTTAGCTTTGAGCTTCTCATACGTGCTTTTTTGCTAGCTCCTCCCCTATTAGCATTGTGGCTTGTTTCCTCAGTGACATTTGAGTTTTCACAAAGTGTGCTCAACTATGAAGGAAATATTTCATCCGGTGCGTCGTTCCATTCCGATTACGGTTAAGTATTCTGAACGCTGAAAAAAATTGTTAACCGCCATACCCCGTAATTTCGTACCATCGATATACTCAAAGATACGCGAGGTCATTTTGTTTTATTTTATCAAACATTTTGTGTACTATTATTCCATTAGCACAATATGTTACATTTAAAAGTATCCTATGAAACGATGATTATCCTACGGGTGTGTAAAACTGACGAGAATGCTTTTCTCTCCCAGTAATACAAAACGAGCACCACTTACTGTAAACAGCGGAGTCGGAGACAAAATCTTTAGCGACTTTTGATTGATTGATTGATTGATTCGTGTTTCCAGGCGCGTCAACTACTTAGGTCATTAGTCCCATAAGTGCAGTGCGTGTTTTTTCTCGAGAGGTGGCGATGATCTTTTCCCCACTGTATGGCAAGATCCGGCGCCGACCTACCGTCGACTAGCGGGGTTTTCCCCTCAAACTGGTATCTCTCACCAGCGGGGCACCGCCCCAGCCGGGACAAGTTGTAAGCTCCCGACATGTGTGGTAGTGTAGTGCATGTTAGAGTAAGTGTGTGTGTAAGTGGAGAGGATAGGACGAGGAAGAGGAAGGAAAGATCGCGCGCGGTCCGTGGCCCGTTTGTTAGGGTACTGCTCCGGTATTCGCCTGGTGTTGATTGGAGAAACCACGGAAAACTACTGATTAGAGCAGCCGGCCGCTACAATTCTCCTCTAGACAGCGACTGAATTCGACCTAGCTGACAAGCTAGTGTCGAAAATCCTGCCGCCGTCGGGACTCGAAACTAGGACCTCCCGGTCAGAGGGACTGCAGTGATATATATATATATATATATATATATATATATATATATATATATATATATATTTATATATATATACAGGTGTCCAGAAGCTCCCATTACAAAAAAATTACACAAATTCTGTGATGCCAGACATGAAGAATGGCAGGTCCAGTTTTTCCGAAAAAAAAATTTGTCTTTGAGAAAATTAAGTTTAAAAATCACTTCTGGGGCGCGAAATTCAAACCGGCTGCAACGACTCTGCAGACAGCGGCGTCACCTTCTGAGCGGAGCATTTCCTCGTTCCTCCGCGTAAACGGTGAAACAGTCGAGTAATATTCTGGAACGCTTACACTAGAATACTTAATATCATCAAGTATTTGCAGGTTCTATTCAATAAATATTTTAAATGTACGTACAGAATATCGAGTTTTGTTCAAAATGATAGCCACGGTACACGGCGGCGTAAACATAAATTATGAACACGATCCAACATTTATGAAAAAGATTGAATCTCCTGGAATGCTCGAATTGTTATTTTTAACACATATTAATATGAACTAGTGCTTTGGGCTTAAGATTGCCACGTAAGTAATAGTCTCCTGAAGATTATTCTAAGTATCGTGATATACTAAAAGCGTTTTGGAAATGAAATATTCGTTTCCTGAATTCCCGTTCCATGAAAGTACTGATTTTGTGGTGATGCAGACTGAACAGTGCATTGAAGAATCATTGTAGGGGCACGTAGGCCATTAACCTAACCCACAGGTCAATATTAACAGAGATAAAATAGCGTCGCCGTATGTGCCATGCAACAATGAATAAAAAATACAAAACTAGTATATTACTGGTGTGAAAGTGTAAAAGACTGAGAAAAACTATGATGTTGCATTGCGTGATGTACAAATACTTCAAAAGAACTCAAACATTCTAGCAGGCAAAAGTTCGACCGTGGTTCACTGAGGTTACCGGACCCCTGCCATTCGCAGCTCGTATTATGGTCGGTGTCCTTGCATTTTCCACTTGCTAGGCCGCGTCACATCGTGCTTTATATCGTATGGCGAACCTCCCAACGCCGCCTAGTGATTCGCCCATCAGACGAATGTCAGTTTTGCCTCAAAACAAAAGATTGCGCAGTTCGAAACCCGGCCCGCACAGAGGTCATGGCTGACTGTACGGAGTCATCTTTCCCCTTTCCTCCCCCCGCACCACCCCCAGCGTCCCGCCGCAGGCAGCGTATACTAAAAGCTAAGCGCCGTTAAGGCAAATTAATAGAAATATCAAGTTTGAGTGCGAGAGGTCAGAATAAGCATGTTTTCAATTAATGAGACTGCGACATGTACTTAGTCTTTGGCGAGATAAACTCAGTATTTTCATGGAACGGGAATTCAGGGAACGAATATTTCATTTCCAAATCGCTTTTAGTATATCACGATATTTAGAATAATTTTCAGGAGACTATCACTTACGTGGCAATCTTAAGCCAAAGCACTAGTTCATGTTAATATGTGCTAAAAATAACAATTCGAGCATTCCAGGAGATTCAATCTTTTTCATAAATGTTGGATCGTGTTCATAATTTATGTTTACGCCGCCGTGTACCGTGGCTATCATTTTGAACAAAACTAGATATTCTGTACGTACATTTAAAATATTTATTGAATAGAACCTGCAAATACTTGATAATATTAAGTACTCTAGTGTAAGCGTTCCAGAATATTACTCGACTGTTTCACCGTTTACGCGGAGGAACGAGGAAATGCTCCGCTCAGAAGGTGACGCCGCTGTCTGCAGAGTCGTTGCAGCCGGTTTGAATTTCGCGCCCCGGAAGTGATTTTTAAACTTAATTTTCTCAAAGACAAAATTTTTTTCGGAAAAACTGGACCTGCCATTCTTCATGTCTGGCATCACAGAATTTGGGTATTTTTTTGTAACGGGAGCTTCTGGACAGCCTGTGTGTGTATATATATATATATATATATATATATATATATATATAATATACGTTTAATACTGTAATATTCATTACAGTATTAGAAGTGAACTAAATTTATAGCTTAGCGGATGGGAAAATTGGAAGAGCAAGTCAGCTTTATGCAGAAAGGCATCTTAGAGGTAATTGTCTTGTTTAAATGCATCCAACATCTCGCACCAAAAAGGGAAGGCGTTGTTTTCCTCCCTTTTTGTTTTTTAGGGACAATTTAAATATACGTACGCAATTTCAGCTTCTTCAAACGATCTCTCAAACAATTAGTAATACTTAATAACATGCCACTGATTTAAACAGGCTCCTTCTAATTTTCTTCTGTACCTAACTTACGAGTCAAAAAATAATTTCTGTAAATTTAAATTAAATCTCGAAGTGCTTCAATCTGATATATTTGTGACTATTTTTTAATATCTCTCTAACGTAAAATTAATAAACTTAAACACACAAATGTTGTGAGTGCGTTTCCTGTTCTATCAACCTCTTCCTCCCTCGCTTTCACTCCTGCTTCCCATGTGAGAAACCCTTCATCAAAATTGCGTACGTATTTCTCATTGAATTATCTCCTTTTCATCATAAAATAAACTGTAATAAAAATGTTTGAAAGTGGTCAGGCGGAAGAGCAGGCTAAATAGCCTGAGCCTCGCCACCAATAAAGACATTTATTTATTTTTATTTATTTAAAGAATATCAAGTATTTAGTTTACATACAGTTGCAGATTCGACAGTCTCTGAACAGATGGGTACAATAAAGAAGCGTCGAACCAGCAAAAATGTAATAGAATGGTTAAACAGATCTCATACAGTAGATTACGGTATGAGAAACGTCTCTTTGAGACTTTTGGACACAAAATTTTAGTTTAGCCATAGAATGCTTCGTTTAGGAGTTATTTAGTGATATAGTTAAAAAAATTGTAATGTGTTGCGGGTTGCATTTTACTTGAATATTTACATACAAATTCTTCATATTTTTAAAGTCAAAGTGCAATGGGTGCAATGGGAGCATTCAAGGAAAAAACATCAAGTAAAGAGTTCAAGTCTTCAAAGAATTAGAAAACAAATCTATTCGGTTATTAAATTAGGTAAAAATGAAGAAAAAAGAAATCATAAACGTGGATACAATCAAATTAAATCTAGGAAAAGTTTAGAACTTAAAATTTTCCCCAAACCAAAAAGGGCAAATTTTAAAAATGTATGAAATGTTTACCAATTGGAATATTCTCAAGACTTGAAAACCTGACCCAACATCTTTCACCCGTAAACCAACGATGTATACTACATTTATTCAATGTGACTGAATTACACGGGTGTATCTCTTTGCTCGATAATAAAGTTAAATAAGAATTGTTTTTATTGACAAGCGTGTATTACATTGTTATCAATTACAGGATGACATATTGCAACCGATCAGACCAAATATGGTAGGAATCGATAATTACGTTATTGTAGAGTTCGTTTGCGAGATATGCTGCGCATTCGTGCCGCCGACGGTGCCGACGACTCCTTATCGGTGGTTGGAGGGGGGCACAAGGAGGGGTGTCACGTCCTACCTGCCCGAGTGACGCGCGCAGAGGGAAGGAGCAGACAGGAAAACGGCGATGGAGAAGGTTTTCAGAAGCCGAGGTGTAAGGTCGTCAGGCACGTGTGAGAGGAGGGGCCTGGAGTCTGATACTAGGTGGTGTGGTCACGGAAAAACTGTGCCGCGCTTAGGCGGTCGCCACCACCCCTGTTGCAAGCATTGCCCTTTCGGCGAGGTTATTTTTCCAATGAACGGAGGTCGGTATTGTACGTTCTGTGTCGTGTCCTTTTTACACGAACCGCCCGATTGCCTAAAACTTCGATTTTACAGTTTCGCAAGAGGTGTATATGACGCGTAATAAGACTAGTGACGTTGAAGTGCCGTGGTGTTTTATTGGGGCATGAGGGGACTAATCTCGTAGCAACGGTAGTGGCTGCGCATTCCATACTGGAACTGAGAATTTTGAAGCAATCGGTTATAGAAAATAGACTGGTGTAAGGCACGTGTTCACGCAGTTCACCATCAGAGATAAGTTTATGGGTCATTAACATTATTGCTGAATGACTAATATATTATTCCACTGGTATTTTCATAGTAGCTTAGTTCTAGCTGCGGAAGTTACTAGAAGTTATGCATCTTCCTGAGGGGATAACAATACCGATTTTGTAAAGAATCTTGTTACGCTAATAGAATGGACGTGCAGTTTCTGTTCTTTAGATAGAACATTTTGGGATGTTAATGTGGCATCCAAGTCAAGTTAAAAAGTAATGTGAGTTCTTAATAAATAATTAAAAGTTATAATTTTCTATTTGTTGTAAAATTGTATCTGCCAAGAACTGTGAAGAACATTTTAGGATGATATTGTTACTCAGGTCAGAAATCAATCGGAGCCATTTATGAATAATTAAAGTGTTACAAAAAATGAACTGTTGCTATGCTGAACTATTGAAATGTTATAAACTGTTGAAGAATTTAAGTGAACTTAAATGTCTCAAAAAAGATGTTGGAACAAATGGTTATTTTCTAAATTTTTTCAAGGAATTTCTTTGAACATTCTGTCTTCAAAAACTATATTTATTCACTTTAATAGAATACAAAAATTCTTTTGTAATTTAATTTCTATAGTTTTACAAAAAACTTCTTTGAATATTCTGTGTTTTCAAAAACCATATTCATGTTAGTTGAATACAAGATATTCTTTTGTAATTCCAGAGAATTGCGTGCCAGAAATGATATATGAATGTTGGGGCAGTGTATGTTGAGGGACAGTTAACTGCAATTTTCGTAAACAGAAAGTACTACGACACTGTCATGCGAAATGCATACGCCCTTACCTTTGAAGTGACGTTATGGGAATTTCTCATTCCCATCAGGGATTCCGTTCATTCAATTTATTTAATCACAGAAGACATTCCTGTGATCGTAAGGGGGTCCAAACATGAAATTAATTCATGTTGATTTTGCAGTTGGTTTTTCCTTCTAGAATATTTTTTTTATATTGTTTTCATTTCAGTGTTAATGTTATTGTCATTCTGAATTTTTTTTGTGTATTGCTCTCAACGCTTATCCAATTATACGTTGTTCTGTGGTCACGACTTCGTTTTTTTACGAAATCTTCCAAAAGAGCCACGATCCCACGAAACTCCACCCCACAACCAGCGAGGGAGCGATTACAATATAGAACAAGTGACAGAGAACAAGAGGGTTTTGAAGAAAAATATATATTACAGGTTTAATACGGAAATGGAAAAATAAGGAGGGTGGGGTATTGCACGCGGGAGTTCTCGCACGGCTACGTCAGTATTAAAGTATTGCATTTTCTGCGCTACTCACACCTTGGCTGTTACTTGAAAACGTCCAATTCAAACAAACCGCTTGTGATGGATATCTACATTCATTTCGATGGTCAGGAGTAGCAATCATTTACTCTAACAAATGAAACAAAAAGGAATACTCTTGACTGATACAGTATACGCAGCAAAGTATAAAAAAGCGCCAACGTTGCGTTGTCAAAGCTATGTGTATTCGTTTGACGAATAATATCAATTCTTTTCGAAAACGCTTCTTTTCGAGTTTATTCAGATTTCAACTTGTTTATCAATTAGTTATAGTGCATCATACACTGTTCATGTTTACGCGGCATATTTAATCCCATATATTACAGATTTTTGGAGAAGTGGGTCGAAGTGAGATATTTTCGTTGCTTAATAACTTTTTGTTTATTTTAATGTTTGAAAATATAATTTTATTATAACAGTTTGTAGTACAGTGTAAAATAAAGATTTATATATATATATATATATATATATATATATATATATATATATATATATATTAGGGTGTCCCTAATTTTCCGACTTTCAAATTTTTGACCGCTCACCCTCCAATTTTGTTCCAATGTACTTAAAACATGACTATACAAATTTTTTTTGAGATCAGAGTATTCTAACCCGTGCCGACTTGAGCGCGAATTCGCATGACGGACATGTCCAGAGCATGAATTTTAATCAATCGTATTACTCGTATTCACAGGTTGCTAATCTAACAATGTCATATGTTAGTGTCATATGCAGTGCCGAAGAACACGTGTTTTTATTAAGAGATAATATTAATATACAACACCAAATAAACAGACACAATTGAGCATCAGTCAAGTGCTTGATGTTTATTCCACAACATATGGGTAGTAAAATGAACAGTTAGGGCAAGCGATAAACTTGTGGTTGGCGAGAGAATGATATTTAGCGAGAAAAGCAAGAATTTCAATAAGAGCTAATCAGCATTGTTCGCAAAAACTTATTAACTTGTACTATTCGGAGTGAAGAAAATTACAAAAAACGCAAACAGGTGTGAAGATGTTTTTAAGCATCGTGAAGATGAGTTTAGAAATAAATTGAACAAACTATTTGATATTGCACATCCGAATGCGTTACAAATGATTATTTTGTAAGAAGAAAGGATGTTTTTATTTCAACAGAGAGAACCACGATGTAAAAGTTATCTTGAAGGGGTGGACGAACATTTTGCGGATAAAGAAGAAAGGGCGAGACAAAGAACATTACAAGAAGAAAAAAGATTACAAATTCTTTGATGTGATACAACTGCATCAAACTCTTGACGTCTTGAAGGTGTATACGTCTTTCTTGAAGAAAATTTGGACAGAGCATTATTCTTTCCGTGCCGTCATTACATATATAAAAACATATTTTATAATGTGTATTTGAATGTAAAATACATAATGTAGTAAGCAATCCTAACACCACTTTTTTAACATTTTAAAAGAAGTTAAAAATGATTTAACGCCATTAATTTTCAAAGTCGCAAAGACAATATGGGAATATTCTTTAATGAGTCCGATTTTAAAGAAATGTTGAACTTTTATGAAAGTAACAAACTAAAGATACATCTTCCCGGGCATTGCATCGAACTCAACATAGATGGCAAGAGATATTAAATATTTAAAATGTTTCTGCTCAGATCAGATTCTAAACTATCTTGTGTAGTTAAAAATTCCTTAAATAATGTCTCTCTGTTGTTCGTAACTTTATGTCAAACTGTGGCTTTAGGGCAGTGCAGCTGTAAAAGTTCCTTATCAGGGTACTTTATAAAAATTTCTAAAGTTGCATGAAAAGGTAGATTCCACAATTTCAAAAGCAAATTTAAAACAATTTTGACACCGTATGTAGTATTTTTTAGAAGAATTGTCTGTCGTACTCTCTGATGAAGCAGGCGTACAAATAAAAATCAAAGTGGTAGCAAGTTTAGACTGAGAAAATCTACACATGGAAGAGAATCCTTTTTGAAAATAATTGGACGAAGAATAACATGGCAAGCGCAATTGTACACTGATGACCGTTCTTTAATTATTAATTCGTTAATAAACAATACATCTTATTCAATTTAATCTTCATTTCAGTGAAAACAAGCCGATTCTGTATCAATCAAAAGCAGATACCTGTTCTCTTGCCTGAAGATGGGTATTAGTTTTATTCAAAACTGTCCTTTATCCTGGAAAAGCAACTTCATATTTAGAAGCAAAAAGGTTATTTATAAAGATGAAAAGCTGTGAATGACTGTGCGAAAAGACCTGTTGAATCAATGCAAGATTTTCATGGACTACTGAATGTGGATGAGGAGCAAAAGCAATTTTTGTTGAGTTGTTCAAGAACATCGTTCACTGTAATCATATTGCAAGAAACAAACACTGAAAAAATGTACCCATAATAAAAGTTAAAACCATAACACAGCCTAAAGAGTAAAAATGAATTAAATTATAATATAAAATTATATATTAAAAATTTATCAATAGTTTTCCATTGACTTAACCCAGCAAAACCAATGATCCCTAACATTCAAATTTCGCGCTCAAGTCGGCACGGGTTAATATCAACCTATTGAGATGAAATTTTATTTTTGAGTAAATTGGACCCAATAGAAAATATTTAGGGGGTGAGCCCAAAAAAAATTGCAAAAATAATTTTTTGGGCAATATAAGGGACACTCATATATATATATATATATATATATATATATATATATATATATATATATGTTATCTTATATTTACTACATTTTTGTTTAACGCATATTCTGAATTTTAAGTGCCAATTTTAAGCGCAAGGTAGCATGCATAATTCTAACTTTTTAGAGTATGAAATTCTTTACTCATTTACGAGTGGTAGAGGATTTATTGCAAAAACTAAAAATTTTCATCCAATATCAACACAAATTTGACAATTCTAACTCCTTTTCATACAGCTAAATCATGTCACAGTAATGACACGTAATTCACAGACATTCGCGAGTGCGACACGGAACTCCATTGTTGTAATCGCTGCATTGTCGATATTCCTTTTTTTTAATTTTATTTTTTCTTGTTCGGCATTTCTGCTTTTCAAGGATGTTTACATACGATTACATAACATTTTAGTACGATCCATCCTCAGGTCTGTCAATACACTGTATAAGTTTGTTAGGGGAAAAATGAGTTGATATTGTTGTGTGTGTGAGAGAGAAAATGACAGAGTAAGAGAAAGAGAGAGAGCAACAAATTATATTTTCAGTAAGTTAGGGTAGCGTGAGTGAATTCTCTTGGTTGGCTATATTTTTTACCTAGATGATAAGTTGCTGTGGCTGGGGATTCTGGTAGTAATTCATATTTCCTGCGAGCTAGTTATTTTTATTAGATTAATGTGTAAATGTAAACCAAAAGATCGTATTTAAGAAACGAACAAAGAAATATTAAATAATATACTCATATATAATAATTCTAACTCATGGAGCATTCAACTGTCTGGGATTTGTTCACGAAGCGCAGTAAATTCGCAGCGAGCATTTAATTTTGTCACCAAATTACACAAAAATATTAATATTTAAAAAAATTGAACATGCCTTTATTTCAAGACCTATTTTTGATGAACCCATTTCATTAACACATTTCAAATCTAGTGACAAGTTCATAGCAAGAGTTTGTACACTCACATCGGTCTGCTGGGAGCAATTAAAGATCATCTCCTGGCATTACTTTCCACCAACACCATCAAGATAGACAATTTCTAGGTGATGTTGCTTGCATTCCACAGGTGTATATCTTAAGCTGGACAATATTATAATTTTATGAATTATGGCCTAATAACATAGATCTTTGAGAATTCTTTGCCTCCGGTATGAAGGAACGATGAAAGCCATTGTACCGTCGGCAGACCGTCAACTCACACACATCAATACATTGAGAATGCAAATTGTAGAATAAAGTAAAGTAAAAATGCGAGAAAGCAAAACTATAATATTGGTAGTTTCAATAAAAAAATTATAATTATAATTAAATAATTAATTTTCACAACATTCATTCAATTTTCTCGTGACCCGCGGCATGAAACTGTATATATTTTATAAATTTCAAGCAGAAATTACGCAAAAACTCTTCGATTTTTCAAAAAATTGTATGTTTTCTCAAGAGCTTCCTGTGTACAACAGACTTTGTCTGAGGCAAAAATTTTGTCTTTAATTTGGAAGTATTGAAATATTTTTTGCAATTTTCGAAAAAACCGAGCGATACCCAAAAAAATAGACGAGCATCATATTTTTTTACCGTCTCTTATTACAAAAAGATGAAAATTTAGAGAAAAAGTTTGAAGCGGTTTTTGAGAAAAAAAATTCGTACGTTCCAAGTGCAAATTACGGAAAAACTACTCGTTTCTTCGAAAATGTATACATTACCTTTTTTAAAGAGCTACTTTTGTAAAACAGATTTTGCTTGAGGCAAGAAGCTGTAACTTCAATTATGGGGTTAATTTTTTTTTTTTTTTTGCAACTTTTAACAATAAACGTGACCATCAGTCTCCTAAATCTCGCCTTTTTCTTTTCAATTATAAAATGTCTGAGGGGCTTCGTGTAAAATTAAAATATCGGTTTCAAATTTCAAGGACCACGACATCAGTCCGAACGATTAGGGACTATCAATCTGGGAGAAAATCGGCTATACGATTTATGCGCTAGCGTTGTGCACAGACGGACAGATAAAGACATTTGCCGTCAATCGATTTTTACTTTCCCGTATACGTACGTATACACGGAGTGATATATGAAGCTTTGTGATTTTGAAAAAGATTCTTTAAAATTTGGGGGTACTTATATGAAGCCCCCCGGGGATTTTCAACATTTTCTCAAAAATGGCTCCAGATTTTTTTCTTTAAATTTCTTGTATGAATAGAGGAAAATACACTTTTTAACATGGCATAGGTCCGATTTTCACGTACAGCTCTGAATTTTCGAAAATTGTGAAAGTTTGAATTTTTTTCGACGTCTTTCTCCAACTACAAAATTGAAAAATTGAAGATAGAGATTTTTTCTTCAAATAAAATTTGTTCTGCATATTGAGATTCTTTAATAAAGGTCATGTAAATGTTTTTCACAATTTTGGTAGTTTTCGTGCAATATTGCGTGCAATATGTGCAATTTTAAAAAATTACAAAAACAAAATTTTCCTCAAAAACGGCTCCAAATTTTTTTCTTTAAACTTTTGGTAGGGATAGTGGTAAATGTATTCTATCAATGACATAAAAGCCATTTTGGTCTATCGGTTGGTTTTTTCAAAATTACAAAAATGTAAATTTTTACTTGTCTCTCACGTCGTTAATATTTACATTATCGGCGATTTTTTTACATTATTATATTTACGAGTATATATACTTTAAATAATGTCAAGTAAAGTTTCTCGAAACACCTACCGTTTTCTGTGAAAAGTAGCTCAAATTTCGGCATTTTCAGAAATGCTCAAACGCCATTTTCTCGTATATGGCTGCAATTTTTTTCTTGAAACTTTTGTAACGGATAGTGCTAATTACACTCATTAGTATAGCGTGAAGTTTATTTTGAGTTTTTTTGTTTTTTTTCAAAAATTATATAAATGTAAATTTTTTGAAAGATCTCTCACATCTTTAATATGCACATTACCGCAATTTGTAAAGATTATTATATTTGTGAGTGTAAGTGCTTCAAATAACTTCAAATAAAGTATTTTGAAAACTCAAAAATTTTCTGTGAAAATGAGCTTCAAATTTCGCATTTTTAGTAGCGCTAAAACGCCATTTTCTCTTAAACGGCACATAATTTTTAAAAGAAAATTGCCATTTACGGCTAGGTTTTTGTGTTCTTTAATATTCTAAAATTAATGTTTCCGTTCTACCAATAGGAAACCGAAAAATTAAGAAAATGACAAAAAAATGTACTTTTGGCGGTGATAGATGGTAGCTGGCAAGAAAGAGTATGTGGCAATTCCGAATAGCTAGCGAAGACCCAAGGAAATAGAAAACTAATACGGGAAAGTCTGTGCCATTCTGTTTCTGTTTTTTGACAAATAAATAAATAAAATAAATACGGTCATGCTTAATTTTTTCAAAATACGAGTAGTTTTTCTTTAATTTTGTGACAAACGTAATAGGCCGCTGTAAATTTACTGCGCTTCGGACAGCTGGATGCGTCGTAAATTAGAATGTGCAATTTTGTATATTATTTCTTTCTTCGTTTCTTACATTCGAACTTTGTTATAGACTTACACATTAATATTTTAGAAATTGTTTATTTTGAAATATTTGAAATAAGTAAAAAGAATTAATAGCTCTCAGAATAGCGACAATGCAGGGTCTGCAACAATGGAATTCACTTTGCGCTCGCGAATATCTGTGAATTAGTGTCATTGTTGTGACCTAATGGAGCTGTATGAAAAGGAGTTATAATTGTCTAATTTATGTTGATATTTGCAGGCAAATATTTAGTTTTGCACCAAATGCTGTACCATTTGTAGTGAGTAGAGAATTTGTTGCATGGTTTTAAAATACTCTTCCCTAATCATGGCCCAATGGAAGGCATTTCTATATTTCCAGGGTATCAGGCTTCTTTTTCCAATACAGGGTTACAAAACTTTTGCATTCTATTTTTGTGAAGTTGTAGAATTCACATAGTTCTGACAACACTGCAATGGAAATAGTGAGTTCCAAGCGAAGATGTTAGTAGCGCATAAAGTGCAATATTACAGTACTACTTAGCTGTTTCCTCTAATACGGGAAAGTAAGTGCTGTTGTAGCCACTAGTTTGGTATGAAGGAGGCACAAACATACATTCTGTCTTCGCCACGTGTTAGAGGGATTTATTCCTATATTAGCAACTGGATTTATCCACTTTTTTCTTACCAGGTCCCGGCAATGACAGATTTTGAATCCAAAGTTCACCGTTTTCCGGCGCATGATTACAATACATTCTCTCAGTGGTGACTCGTTCCGGTTGTTGCGTGTTTGCGCTACAACCAAAAAATTTCGCGTTTTATATATATATATATATATATATATATATATATATATATATATATATATTGAAGCGAATTATTGTAATATTATTATATACGTTTAGCATAATGAAGTGGCGGCCGACCCTGTTCAAATTGCGCGACAGTCAGGGCCGTTGCCGCTTGACCCGTTCCGAACGTGTCAGGAGAGGGTGCGAGCGAGAACGGGCGCGTGGTCACCCTGGGTAGCTTACGACAGTGTGTAAGAGACCCGGTAGGAGACGAGGCGGACGCGTTGGCTCGAGTGATCTTGGTAGTAGTCGAGGAACTGAGGAACGTCAAGTGTGATATCGGACAGTGGACATAGTAGTAACCAGCGTGTGGATGAATACGATGAACAATATTCGACATGTAACCGGAGTTCGCAATATAAAGAACTGAGCAAGTGCGAAGTATCAATCGGAAGCGAGTTTCGCCACGTGTCGGTGCAAATGATGATGAAACATCTGGCGAGGACTGGAGATAGTGTTTACGAGTAGCGTGTTCACCGAATAGACAGTGTGAGAAGTGGTGGACGGAAATAGAACATAATAGTGCCTGGAAGGAAAGTGTTTTGAGGGAACAGCGTATGAAGGCGCGTGGGCTCCAAGCTGCGTGCTGCGGCGGTCGTCCGTGGCTTCGGGTAACGACTGGGACCGAGGGCAGCCGAGCAATGCCGAGCTGCGCCTCGCCTGGAAGCTAAATAAATCGCCCATATAAATATCAGGTTTTCTTTTTCCTTTGTGTATGGAATAGTGTCTCAGGAATAAATGGGAAGTGTAACCGTGATTTTTCAACATTTAATATTAGAAAAGTGGGAAGTGTTACACAATGTACTGAATCGTTAAGAAATAAAGTATTGTTCATGTTCTTTGTATTTCATGTGTACTTCTGATCAATGTGCCAAAACCCAGAGCCCATTCCCGAACAAAGATCACCTGTCCCACCCATATCTCATAAAATCAATGTTGAAATGAACCGAAAAGAGGAACGTTTATACATATATATATATATATATATATATATATGTATATATATATATGTATGTATATATATATATATAATATGTGACGGAACCAGAAAAGACGCAGGGATCTTGGCAGGGAGGAGCCGTGATTCGGAATCGCATGTGATTCAATTTAACGACACCTTTCTGATAATAAGTCAGGATTTATTCCACCTAAAGATTCCAAATAAAGGAAACATAATGACAAATGAAATTATTGCATTGATTGTTTCAAATACCTTTCAGAAACTATTCAGCAGCAGTTTATTCAGGCCTGTGCAAATGGGATCCCACGCAAATTTACTGGCAATACCACTTACTGCTAATTTACACACAAATTTAACATCAACTTCGACCCAATTCTTTAAACGATTACTTACACAGATATTACCCCTTTGTTCATAATCGCGTTCAACATAATTTCCCATCCAAAATTCTTAAAGCTATTTTACAAAAGAAATCCCTTATATTGAACAAGAAATATTACATGTTGTCAAAATTCGATTAGATTTTAACTCCCCTCTTTGATCATTGACTTGGAATATGGAAAATGTCTAGTAAATTGCAAGTAGCTCCGTCACTAGTTATTTCCCCTCCCCAGTTCTCGGGACTAATTCTGGTCAAATAACGCGTCTTCTCACAGTTCCACACTCTCGCTATACCCAGAACGAAACTTTTCAATACTCAACGTTCACCGTCTTCTCACACCAGCCAACGGGACTGCCGCGAAGGTCACACGCCCTCGCGCTGTCGCCTCCTCGAACACCCAGCTGCTGTGCGCGGCCAAGGGCGAGTTCCAAGCGGCCCCGCGCCGCCCTCAACACGTTCCTGCACGATTTTCCGTCCTCTTCGCTTCTTGTCCGGTTCGCCTCGTCCGCAGCACTGTTACACTTCTTGAGCGCCTTTTATCACGATTTGCGCTTTCGTGAATTTGAATATCGTGCGCTCATGCACTGGAACGCTGCCGTTTACACGAGCAGTTGCTCTATCAAAGTTCTCGGCTCGTACCAATTACCGGGTAGTAATTGCCTAATTAACTGATTTCAGCTCACATTCTAAAGTTCGGAATTATTCAGCATGATTATTAATTCACAGTAAATGATATCACGGCATCCTAGAATATCGCTTTGCTAACTAGCGAAATTACTGCACAACGATTACGAGCACTTTCTCTCCACAAGTCCTATGCTCTCTCTACTGGTTTAGGAAACGACCGTTCAGCACAGCTGCCAAGATACGAAGAAGGAATTTTTCTTCCGGCCAAGCCGTACCTCCCTTCCTTTCTCCTCAAAATGACGCGAGGGGGGTTGCTCCCTCACCACTCTTGGCCGGTTCCCTCTGGTCAGTTACCGCTGCCGCCCCGAACGCGCCCTGCTTTGCGCGGTCGTTCAAATTCATCCTCCGTCTCTTTCGTGTTTTCTTAAGTAATTTTCTCCATTATTATCCACTTATCACAATATATATATATATGTGACGAACCTGAATTATGAGGTTCGTCACAGGTGCTAGAACCCCATAAAAAAAAGGAACGGGAAAGAGAGCGCGGCGCAGTTCAAAAGAGGCGCGCCCGCGGATGAGGAAGTTGTCGCCTATAACGTCGTTCACTAGTCGCGAGAAAATGACGCAGTAACTGGAGGGGAGTAGGAGGCACCGCGTTACCCCTGCGAACCGAGGGCATAAAACGCGGATCCGCAACCGGATGGTTCTCTTTAGCTTTCGTCAGTGGTGGAAGAAAGATCTCTTTAGCTTTCGTCAGTGGAGGAAGAAAGATCTCTTGAGCTTTCGTCAGTGGAGGAAGAAACATCTCTTCAGATTTTGTCGGTCGGAGCAGGCAGCATTTCTCTCCGAAGCATTGGTGGCCGACGCCGAAAGATTACGCGAAGGAATGTCAAGTTAGTTAGGAGTATCCGACGTCCAAAGGCGTCTAGCTAGTCATCAGCAAAGTAATTAAAACATTTGTGAAGATTCTGGCAGTTACGGCATCGTGAGAGAGGTCGTCTCTGAAATTGGTAACAAATTGACGCTCAGATTACACCATAAAATCTGTAGCCGAAACGGAGGAGAGATCTAGTACGCGGCGAAAACTATACCTCACGTCGGCGTGCGAGAAACAACGGGCGTGAGTAAAAGAACGCGCCGGACGAGACCCGAAGGCGGACGAGCACCGTACAATATCGGACGGAGGAGTCGGGACCGAGGCGGACGAAGAAGACGGAAGAAGGACGACGGAGCTGGGAGCGCAAGAAAGAAGAAGGACGGGACCACAAGAAGAAGGAGACGGAAGAAGAACGGCGACGGGAGTTGAAGACGGAAGACGGAAGAACGAAGACAGCGCGTCGCCGAGTACCGAGGCCGCGGCGCGGAGCGCCAGCGCTGGCAGCGACGCGACAGCGAGCGACTGGGGACAAGGCCACCTAACCGCCAGGAAGGAGAGGTAACGAGGCTAGCGAAAAATATAGGTCAAGTTCGCGCCGTGTCGAATGGAGACGTTAGGAGTTGTTTGGGGAGGTTATAGAATGTAAAGGATAAATGACTTTCATGTTACAGTGTTAAAAGCACGAGCCATTTTGACGCCTGGTTACCTATTAATTTTCTTTTGTAAATGAATTAAAGTAAAGGTGTTAAATTGTATCAAAGTGTGAAGGAAGGTGCGCTACAGAGCACGGTTTATTATTCAGTTGCGAAAGAGTTAAAATCGAGTGTTCAATAACATTGGTAGAGCGCTGCCGTGATAAAGTTAAAGCGCAAGCAGAATTTAATCAGTTGGTTTTGTTAAAAGAATTACGAATTTTACTGGGACAGTAATTATGTTAAGAATTGGCAGAAATTTTGGTTACGTGATTTTTAAAGAGGATGTAATGTAAGCTAATGACTTATTTGGAAAATTGAAAGAGAAAAGTGACGAGTTGTGTCTGTAGTAGTATTAGTTATTATTTTGGAATCATTAAACTTTTGTTGTTACTGTTATTTTGTGTTCCTGTGTTTGGATTGCTCTCACACCCCAAAGATCCCACTGCCCTGAGATTCAAGTAAGCTCGAAAGAGCAGATATCTGACGCACCCGCCCTGACGCTCGATTGTTGTCGAGAGGATTGGCAGATTTTTATAATAAATATGAAAAGGGGTGTTACGGACGGGTTTGCGTCAGAATATATATATATATATATATATATATATAATATATATATATATTATATTATATATCTAGTGTAGCGAACTCAGACTAAGCCCCAAAAATTATCAACATGAAAGAGACTGCGAGATTCGCCGCACGCTCACGCTGCCGTGGCGGGTCGTCATCGCCTCATCAGCGGTCGTGGAGGGGGGAGGCGCAGGGGGAGAGTTGTCATCTCTACACGGTGGCGACGTGCGCGGCGAAGGGGGGGAACAAACGGTCAGAGATGAACAGAAAGTTGTTGAGAAGGCAAGGTGTGAGGTTGAGCGAAGCAGCGGCAAATGAGAGGCGTCTGTTGGCATGTGGTGACTCGTGACACGATCGACGGAGTGGATGCGTCTGTTCTTGGAGTTTGACGTGGTTAGATGGAATGCACGTTGTGCTTAGGCGCACAATAGAGCGTCGGCTAGCCGCATTTTTTTCGTTGTGAGTTTTGTGCCGCTGGGGAACGCCACGGCCCCCGAACTAAGGCCGGTATTCAAGATCAAAATAATTTTGTATTGACTATAAAGAACGCCGGATATCGTAAGGAGAACTGAGAATTCTGAAGTAATTGACTAGAACACAGGTGAGGTTTGGCTCATGTACTTCAACCCCGGAGATTGTTTTGCCATTATAACACATGTTTAATGACTGGTGTATCCGTTCTATGTGCATTCTCATAGTAACTTTGTAACATGTGCAGAAGATAGTTGAAAAGGATTTTTTGTGGGAGGATTTTACTGATCTTTGAAAGAATTTTGTCATGTTAATAAGCTAGAAGTGCAGTTCTGTTTTTGAAAGGAGTATTATGGATGGTAGTGTTAACTCCAAGGTCATAAATCTATTAGAGCTATTTAAGGACCATTAAGAAAGTCATAAAATTTATTTCATAGGAAATAGTGAAGAAGTTAACTGAACTTAAATATTACGCAAGAAATGTTGTAAAAAGGGTAATTTTCTATAGTTTTTCAAGTACCTCTTTTGAAGATGTTCGAAGTTATTCATGTATAATTAAAAGTGTTGTGAAAATCATATTTGAAACGAACTATTGAACATGAGCAAACTTGAAGTGTAGAATAGATGTTGTAAAAAGGGATAAATTCCTATAGTTTTTACAACAATTCTTTAGTAGAATATTATGTTTTTTTTAAACTATACTCATTCAGTTAAATAGAATACAAGTAATTCTTTTGTACGTTCATTTTTATAGTTTTTAAAAAAACGTCTGTTGAATATTCTGTTTTCAACAACTATAATTATTAATTTCAATTGAACACAAGATATTCTTTTTGTATTCCAAAGAATTTCGCACGAATTATGAGTGTGTTGACGTAGTGTATGTTGA